>JARHVA010005131.1:12500-435000 GCA_037957365.1 Torreya grandis | reverse complement strand
AACTCACTATAGATGAGTTGCATGGACCCTTCACAGCCTATGAGATGATAATGGGAGAAGCAGATACTTTAAAGAGAGAATATGCATTCAAATCAAATAAAAAAGTAGAAGTAGAGGCACCTACATCTAGATCTAAAGAGATTATTGAAGAAGAATCCAACTTTATTAGAAAATTAATAGGAGGGTCTAGAAAATACAAAGGTAAGTTACCCTTTAAATGATTTGACTATGGTAAGGTAATACATTTTGATTTTAAAGACCCTTATAACAAAAAGGATAAATCTTAGCAAGAAGAGGATAGGAAAGAGATGAAAACCCACTACTCCAAAAGGAAGAACTTAAAAAATAAGAAAAGATTTTACATAAAAGAAGATAATGATTTATTGGATAAGTGTGATAGCTCAGATGATGACCATGATTGTGCCTTTATGGATAAAGGAAATGAATCCCTATTCATGACTTAGAATCAGCTTCTGTGAATCAATAAAAATAAGAAGTTAAAGACTTTGATGAAGAAGAGGAAGGAGAAGTGGATTTAGAGGGTGAACTGATCTGTTCTCTAGATAAAATTGAAAAGATAAGAAGAGAGAACTCAAAGTAGAATATGTAGGCACAAAAATAAATTGAAAAACTATCTAAAATTCTTGAAAATTTTGATCGGATGGTAATTAATGTAAAGACACAAGTTGAAGAGGCTAAAACAATAGAATATGTAGTCAAATTTGAATGATAGTCTAAATCTAATGAACTCATGAAATTAGAAGTAGAAATAGTGGCTTTGAGAAAAGAATTTAAAAAAGCTAAAGAACAAAGAGACAAAAGTCTGAAGCTCAAAGAAGGTTTAAAAATTCTTGATGAATTGATCAACTCTCAAAATCCATCAAAAGATAAATTTGGTCTTCGTATTGAAAAAGGGAAAAGTCCCATAACTATTAATTCTACAAATTTATATGATAAATTCAAAGTAGAAGTAAAATCAGGAGAAAATAAAGAAAAAGCTTGCATGAATGCCTCTAAAGATACAAATACAAACATAAGTACTATTGATGTGAAGAAAGATGAAGGAGAAAATAAGCCTGAAGAAGAGAAGAAGAACAATGAGTCAATCTATAAAAACTCAAAGAAGATGTAAAACATAAAGCTAGTTGATGCAGATGGTTACATAAGGGTGAGAGACTTGAAGAATCTAAAGTTAAGAAGACCTCCTCATCCTGTACAAAGAAATGCTATAACCAAGTATTCCTCATTTTTATATGGTTATTTTTATACCATTAAATAGTTTAGTCATAGGGCTAGTGATTTTAGAGTTATACCTAAAAGGAGAACACGCTATTTAAGAAAAAATTCATTTACACCCTTTTTAGATACAAATGTAATATGCTATAATTGTAATACTTTTGGTCACATAGCTAAATAATGTAAAACATACTTTGTAAGACCAAAAATACAAAGTAAAAATAAAAAAATGCTTTCTAATGTGAAAAAAGGTTCACGAGTCTCTGAAAAAGGGGAAAATAAGACAAATAAGAAACCTAAGGATTTGTAAAAAGTGAAAGATCAAAAATTTGCACAATCTATGATTGCCTAAACTACATTCCATATCAAAGAGTAGAATTTGTGGGTAATAGATAGTGGTTGATAAAAACACATGACTAGTGATAAGAGAAAGCTCATCAAACTAAGTAAATGTAAAGAAATATCTATCAACTTGGGAGATAATACTATAGCAAAAATCCATGGTAAATGAACCTTGAACATAGATGGAAAATGATACAAGAGCATCATTCATGAAACCAGGTGAATGCAAATTTTTCTAATTCAAGTGAATAGAGAGTCAAAAGACATGTTTAGGATGTGGGAAAAATGATAGGAGACTTAAAATGCATCTTGGAATGATTTCCAAATGCTTTAGAGTACATACAATGGTTAGAGGTTTAAATCTTGAGTTTTCTCGCCATTTTGGCACCATTGAATTTTAAATATTTTGTGATAGAATAGTTATTTGAAGAAGAGGTCTACTGGTCAAAAAGTTATCACATGAATACCAATGTTAAGGGAAAACATTTTAGGTCTATTAACTTATTCTCTTGGTCATATGGTATGGATGCATCACTCTTGATTTTGTATCAAGAGTTAAGTGCTCTTTCAAGAGACTTTAACGAGGTAGTTATGACAGTTTTGGGGTAGATTTAAAAACATGTTTTGTTGGTTTTGTAATAAATTTTTAATGGTATTCAAAGAAAAGGGACACAGATCCAAAGAAATGAATATAAAGTTCTAAAATTTATGAAAACATATTGCAACCCCTATTTTAGGCTTGTGCAAGCATAATGATAAATGACTATATTATAATTGCTTGATAAAGCAAGAGTTTTTTGGTAGTGTTTTCATGTGTGCTTTTATTTGGCATAGTTGATCCATGTCTATTAAACATGTTGGGTGAATATTTTGTTGACCAGCTAACTGGTGTTCAAAATACTTTCTATCACCATAGCATAGGGAGATTGGTCATCTAGATGTGCAGGTTTACTACATCACAAGGGGACAAATCTCTCCTCTCATCAAGGGGAGGTTCCCTATTAAATATGTAGAGCTATATATAATATAAATAAGTAGAAAGTAATACATAGGGGTTAGATAAACCATCCATCTCTCTTCTTTCAGAGATGATGCACATAGGCAAAGGAGAAAATCCTAGCTATAAACGCTGAAGGCACTTCTCTTCTTTCAGAAGTGTCACTATAAGAAAAAATAGGAGTTTCTTTCAGATAGTGAAAGAACCAGTGATCAAAAGAACATAGGAACAACAGGATGAAATAGAGCTCAAAGTCTCCACCTCAACTGCCCAAAGGGTATATCACAAGGGATAATGGGGGCACAAAGTCACCCCAGAATCCTCAACACAAAAAGGAAAGGAAAACATAGACTAAAATCAATAGTGAAAGCACAAAGTCTTCTCACAGTTGGTTTCAGGACACTTCTTTATTACCTTCACTAATTCTATGCACCAAATTAAATGAATAAGGACACCTTCAGATGACACAAATCAGAACAGCACAAAGTCTATGAAAAACCTACTTTCTCATTCAGATAACAATGGAAATGAAATTACAACCTAAGCTCAAAGTCTCAATATTCTTCTTTCAATATGGGTAGAGTTTTGTTCTTGTTAAAAAATGAGAAGTCCCCTATGTAACAAATGAGAGATTACAATATATAACACTCTAAGAAAGACTTGGGTGTTTGTTTTCCATAGAACAGCCCATGCTGTGCATTTAATACCTTAAATGCATTTTCATGTTTGTCAAATGACTACGTTGAAAATAGGGTAGATGTCTTAACTATGGCATGCCATTTCATCCCATATGCCTTCTCTCAAGTTTGGATCATCTGGTCTATCCCCTCTGATGTCTGTGTATCTATCCATTCATCTTTACTTCATGGAAGAAAACAGGCTGCATCCTTGGTTTGGTGTGCTCAAAAGTCTACTTGATCCACTATTTCACCTACTGGAAATAACTCCTACACAGACATTTTAGGCTTTTCCCTCTTTTTGCTTTTGTCTTTTCCATCTTTATCTCTTCCTACTATGATTTGAGCTATCGGGCTATCTTTTTAGCCAGTCACTTGGTTCTTCCTTCAAGTTCTACACCTTATTTGAATTTCAACAGATATTCCCTTACCTTAAATTTGACGTTTGAGGGGCCATCAGTGGTCGCCAGCTGCTTGAAGCATGTTGAACCTTGAACCTATTAAACCACCAAAATTTCATCGATTCATTAGTTCATTCTGTTTCTTTATTTTATCGCTCCTTGGTTCAATCCATTCTTCGCTCTTTGGTTGAACCATCTATTAAACCACTTGTGTGCCACTTTTCCTTTGACTCAGGCCACCTTTGAAATTTTGAACCAATGCTACCTGCCCTCTGCCAGGGCACTTGCCTTTTTTGTTTTGGGGCAGCCCCTTGAACCTTTCGATTGAACCAACTTTGGTTCAACGGTTCAACGGTTCATTCTTAATTATTTGGCTAAGTCCTTTGTTCTTTTGCACCAAGCGCATTAAACCAACTTGGTCATTGAACCCATTGAACCTTTAAACCAAAGTGGTTCAAAGTTTAATGGTTCAAGCTTAAGTCCTTTGTCATTTGTTGATTGAAATCTTTTGATTGAATCGAGGTGCTGAACCAATCTTGGAAATGACTGTGCTAGAAACTTGTTCTTTTGAGAGTTTGCTTCTTTCCTGTAGAGTCCATAGATTTAAGCCTGCATAGTCTATAGATTTCTAGAAAGCTTAAAAAAAAGGAATTTGAAAGCTCAAAACAAATTTTGAGAAGGGAAGAGAGAATTTTTGGTCCTGTAGGACCAAGATAGCTCATATGTTGTTCCAAAAAAGAGTGACGCTTTTGGGGACCAACAACTGGCTCCAGTTAGGGAACTTCCTTCTATTATAAAAATTGATTGAAGGGAGTAGAATCCAAAATCTCCAGTGCCTTAGAAGCGTGCCATTGGGCTACAGAGTCAAGCTGCCCAAAAAGAAAGGCCCCAAAAAAAGAAAATGAAAAGCACAAAACAAAAAAAAGACTTTACAAATATACAAATATATAGGTGAATTTATTTAATACTTCAAGAATTGAAGTACCTCAAATGTTGCCCCTTGAGAGGCAGTGAAAATGGCCTTTTGTCTTGATAAATCAATAAGAAGCCATTTTGCCCCTAGAATTAGTGATGAGTGAATGGAACTCTCCACCAAGAATTCAATCTCCTGTCTTCCTCTTGGTTCTCTTCTCCTGCTGCCCCTTGGCAAGACTTGCTTTCTAGTCTGAGAACCATAAATCTTGGTTCATTTGTGGAGTCCCTTTTTCTGATTCTAATGGGCATCAGCCTAGTCTATTAACATAATTTTCTATTTTGATAGTTCAGTCTAGCACATGTCTTGATTGTCCCCTTTAGACACCTGGTAGACCATCAACTCAGCATCTCCTTTGTCTCGAGTAGCTCCCCATTCGAGTAATAGAGATTCATACTCAGCAGTGTTGTTGGTGTTGTTGAACTACAACTCATGTAAAGAAAGAAGAATATCCCCCTTAGCAGATATCAACACCAACCTGGCCCTAGCACCTACAGAGGAATTGATGCCATCCATTTCCTAGATCCAAGCATCACCAGAAATAGATCTTCTATCAGATTTCTCTTCATTTAGAGGGGAGGGTTCTTCTATACTTATACTGCACTCCAATTCTTTTGCTATTTCATCCGTGCCTAAAGACTCAAACGAAATTTGGGCTACAGGGGCCACTGTTTGGGTCATGACACATTTGACATGATCAATTATGTCAAATGGTTAAATTAGATTAGGCACAAGGGATGGGCATTCTTCCTTTTGGTTTATGGGAGGGGTGGGAGGACTGGCCTATGAATTTAAAGTAGAAGGTGGAGAAATTCTTGGGATAATTACCTTCTTGGCATTCACTAGGTCCTTTGACTGGAAAGGAAGAGGGGTTCTCTATTTAGCAATTGAAATTGTTGGTCAGGTCACTCCTCTATCTTCTCTTTGTCGGCTTGCTGGGTTGACTGATTCTTAGACCTGGTGAATACTACGTATGATCCTTTGACTGCTTCACCTTCACTTCTGGGTTCATCCTATCAATTTAGGAAACCAATTTGGGAGTCACTAGCTGATTCTTCTTGATCCTCCATGAAGAGACCATCATCATTTTATTGCTCAAACTCAGGTTGGAAATAAGAAACTCTAGATATCCAACTGCTGAGTTGGTTGGAGGTGCTTCAAGGGAAAGGTTCCTCTATGGGGGAGGAAGATGATTTGGTTTCCCTTGACTTCTGGCAGCATTGCCTTGATATGGCTAAATGGGGAATGCCATCCTTGGTATATCTTTTTATAGAGGAGCAGAAGACATACCTTGTGCCATTTGCCTTTTGAAGGCTAGTAATTCATTTGCCAACTTTTGCACCATTGGGTCAGTGGTGACTATGGATGAGTATTCAGAAGATGAAGAGGGTTTGCCTCTATTTGGGTCTCTTCTTATCTTTCCTACCAAAATAAGGTCATCTTCTAGCTCAGTAGCCAAGTCTTGAGCAGCCTCAAGGTCTATGTGTCTAGCCCATCTCAATAGAAAACTCACTTCAAGCAGCTATGAGTTGATGAAGAAACACATGAGATTTTGAGGTGTCAGTTGGGCGATCATGGGAATCCGATGCCTCAACTTGTTAAACCTAGCAATAAAATCCCTCATAGGCTCATGAGGTTCCTTCTTCATCTGAGTGAGCTAGGCCAACAAAGTATGTGCATCCTTTATAGGATTGAACCTTGCTTTGAAGTTGGCTTTGAGTGTATCCACCCCCATCACACCATAGGCTATGTTGAAGCCTACAATGTGATCATCAGGGTGAACTATCCCATCACCAAAGAATCTAGGGAAATTATTTCTTGAACTGTGTGGAAGTTCATGTAGAGGTGGAGTCAAGTAGAGTTTGCCAAAAGAGTTACCCCAAGGGCCTCAAACTGCCATGATTTATTTAAGAAAAATAGAGATATCAAATCTAGACAGAGTGGTCAGATTGTAGAACAAAAATGGAAAAGGACTGGCTCTACTTCAGCTTGAGGCTTGAGGCTTCAAACTATGCACTCTTTTCCAACAGCTCTGGTTTTGCAAACCAAATAAAATAATGGAGGTGGAGGAAAATGGTAAGGCTATAAATGGATAATGGGTAAGACATGGAATGGAGTCATCAGAGTCTATATAATGGATAAGGGAAGGAAATGCTTCAATCTAAAACTTGAGGCTTCAGACTGCACGTTCATCCCCAGTGGAGTCACCAAAAACTGTTGCGCAAAGTTGGGGGAAAAAATAATGGGAAAGAACTAGAACTACTCATTCTTTCCCCAGCAGAGTTGTCAAAAACTATTGGGTGAATATTTTATCGACCAGCTAACTAGCATTCAAAATAGTTCTTATCACCAAAGAATAGGGAGTTTGGTCCTCTAGATGTGTAGGTTTACTGCATCACAAGGGGACAAATCTCTCCTCTCATCAAGGGGAGGTTCCCTATTAAATATGCAGAGCTATATATAATATAAATAAGCAGAAAGTAAGACACAAGGGTGAGACAAAAAATCAATCTCTCTTCTTTTAGAGATGATGCACATAGACAAAGGAGAAAATCTTGGCTATAAACGCTGAAGGCACTTCTCTTCTTTCAAAAGTGTCGCTACAAGAAATAGTAGGAGTTTCTTTTAGATAGTGTAATAACCAGTGATCAAAAGAACGTAGGAACAATAGGATGAAATAGAGCTCAAAGTCTCCACCTCAACTGCCTAAAGGGTATATCACAAAGGATAATGGAGGCACAAAGTCACCCCAGAATCCTCAACACAAAAAGGAAAGGAAAACACAGACTGAAATCATGGTGAAAGCACAAAGTCTTCTCACAGTTGGTTTTAGGACACTTCTTTGTTAGCTTCACTAATTATGCACACAAAATTAAATTAATAAGGACACCTTCAGATGACACAAGTTAGAACAACACAAAGTCTATGAAAAACTTGCTTTCTCATTCAGATAACAATGGAAATGAAATTACAACCTAAGCTCAAAGTCTCAGTCTTCTTCTTTCAAAATGGGTAGAGTTTCATTCTTGTAAAAAAATGAGAAGTCCCCTATGTAACAAATGAGAGATTACAATATATATAACTCTAAGAAAAACTTGGGTGCTTGTTTTCCATAGAACATCCCATGTTGTGCATTCAATGCCTTGAATGCATTTTTAGGTTTGTCAAAGGACTATGCTGAAAATAAGGTAGCTATCTTAACTATTGCATGTCATTTCATCCCATATGTCTTCTCCTGAGTCTAGATCATTTGGTTTGTCCCCTTTGACATCTATGCAGCTGTCTACTCATCTTTACTTCATGGAAGAAAATAGGCTGCATCCTTGGTTTGGTGCACTCATTAGTCTAATCGATCCACTTTTTCACCTACTAGAAATAACTCCTACACATACATTTCAAGATTTTCCCTCTTTCTGCTTGTCTTTTCCAACTTTGTCTCTTCCTGCTATGATTTGAGCTATCAGGCAATCTTTTTAGCTAGTTGCTTGGTTCTTCCTTCAAGTTCTGTGCTTTATTTGAATTTTAATTGATATTCCCTTACCTTAAATTTGACATCTAAGGGGCCATCAGTGGTCACCATCTACTTGAACCATGTTGAACCTTAAACCTGTTAAACCACTAAAAGTTCATCGGTTCATTAGTTCATTATGTTTCTTTTTTTTATCACTCCTTAGTTCAATCGCTTCTTTGCTCCTTGGTTGAACCATCCATTGAACCACTTGTGTGCCACTTTTCCTTTGACTGAGGCCACCTTTGAACTTTTGAACCAATGTTTCCCGCTCTCTGCAAGGGCACTTGCCTTTTTCACTTTGGGGCAGCCCCTTGAACCTTTCGATTAAACCAACCAATTGAACCAACTTTGGTTTAACGGTTCAACAGTTCATTCTTTGTTATTTGGCTAAGTCCTTTGTTATTTTACACCAAGCGCGTTGAACCAACTTGGTCGTTGAACCCATTGAACCTTTAAACCAAAGTGATTCAAAGTTCAATGGTTCAAGCCTAAGTCCTTTATCACTTTCTGATTTAAATCCTTTGATTGAACTGAGGCACTGAACCAATCTTGGAAATAATTAAGTGCTAAAAACTTGTTCTTTTGAGAGCTTGTATCTTTCCTGTAGAGTCCATAGATTCAAGCCAGCAGAGTCTGTAGATTTTTGGAAAGCTTGAAGAAAAGAAATTTGAAAGCTCAAAACAAATTTTGAGAAGGGAAGAGAGAAGTTTTGGTCTTGTAAGACCAAGATAGCTCATATGTTGTTCCAAAAATGAGTGACGCTTTTGGGGACCAACAACTGGCTCCAATTGGGGAACTTCCTTCTATTGTAAAAATTGATTGAAGGGAGTAGAATCCAAAATCTCCAGTGCCTTAGAAGCATGCCATTGGGCTACGGAGTCGAGATACCCAAAAATAAAGGCCCAAAAAATGAAAATAAAAAGCACAAAATAGAACAAAGACTTTACAAATATACAAATGTATAGGTGAATTTATTTGGTACTTCAAGAATTGAAGTACCTCAGATGGTGCCCCTTGAGAGGTAGTGAAAATGGCCTTCTGTCTTGATAAACTAGCAAGAAGCCATTTTACCCCCAGAATCAGTGATAGGTGAATGGAACTCTCTACCAGGAATTCAATCTCCTGTGTCTTCCTCTTGGTTCTTTTCTCTTGCTGCCCCTTGGAAAGACTTGCTTTTTAGTCTGAGAACCATGAATCTTGGTTCTCCTGCAGAGTCCCTTTTTTTGATTTTGATGGGTAGTAACCTGGTCTATTACCATAATTTATTATTCTGATAGTTCAGTCCAACACATGTCTTGATTGTCCCCTTCAGACACCTGGCAGACCACCGGCTCAGCATTTACTTTGTCTTGAGTAGCTCCCCATTTGAGTAACAGAGATTAGTACTTGGCAATGTTATTGGTGTTGCTAAACTACAACTCATGTAAAGAAGAAAGAATATCAACCTTAGGAGATATCAACACCAACTTGGCCCTAACACCTGTAGAGGAATTGTTGCCATCCATTTCCTAGATCCAAACATCACCAAAAATGGATCTTCTATTAGATTTCTCTTCATTTGGAGGAGAGGGTTCTTCTACACTTATGCTGTACTCCACCAATTCTTCTACTATTTCATCCTTGCCTAAAGACTCAAACAAAATTTTGGCTATAGGGGCTGCCATTTGGGTTTTTACACATTTGACATGATCAATTATGTCATATGGCTGGATTAGACTAAGCACAGGGGATGGGAGTTCTTCTTTTTGGTTTATGGGAGGGGTGGGAGGACTGGCCTATGAATTTTAAATAAAAGGTGTAGAAATGCTTGGGATACTTACCTTCTTTGCAATCACTGGGTCCTTTGACTAGAAAGGAAGAGGGGTTCTCTACTTAGTAATTGAAATTGCTAGTTGGGGATGCTCCTCTTTCTTCTCTTTGTCAGCTTGCAAGGCTGACTGATCTTGGACCTGGTGAATATTGCGTATGATCCTTTGACTGCTTCACCTTCACTTTTGGGTTCATCTTAGAAATTTAGGAAACCAATGTGGGAGTCACCATCTAATTCTTCTTGATCCTCCATGAAGAGACTAACATCATTTTCTTGCTCACACTTAGGTTGGAAATAGGAAACATGTTCTATTTCCAGATATCCCACTGCTGAGTTGGTTGGAGATGCTTCAAGGGAAAGGTTCCTATATGGGGGAAGAAGATGATTTAATTTCCCTTGACTTTTGGTAGCGTTACCTTGATATGGCTGATTGGGGAATGTCCTCCCTAGTATATCTTTATATAGAGGAGTAGAAGACATACCTTGTGCCATTTGCCTTTTTAAGGCTAGCAATTCATTTGCCAGCTTTTGCACCATTGGGTCAGTGGTGACTGTGGATGAGTATTCAAAAGATGAAGAGGGTTTACCTCTGTTTGGGTCTCTTCTTATCTTTCCTACCAAAATAAGGTCATCTTCTAGCTCAGTAGCCAAGTCTTGAGCAGCCTCAAGATCTATGTGTCTAGCCCATCTCAACAGAAAACTCAATTTAGGTAGCTGTGAGTTGATGAAGAAACACATGAGATTCTAAGGTGTTAGTTGGGTGATCATGGGAATCATGTGCCTCAACTTGTTGAACCTAGCAATAAAATCCCTCATAGGCTCATGAGGTTCCTTCTTCATCTAAGTGAGCTGGGCTAGCAAATCATGTGCATCCTCTATAGGCTTAAACCTTGCTTTGAACTTGGTTTTGAGTGTATCCCAATCAGTCACTGATCTAGCTTACAGATGGTAGAACTAGTCTATATTAGCACCTTATAGGGTCTCCACAAAAAGCCTGACTACCACATCTTCAAATTCCACCCCCATCACACCGTAGGCTATGTTGAAGGCTGCAATGTGTTCATCAGGGTGAACTATCCCATCACCAAAGAATATAGAGAAATTATTTCTTAAAATGTGTGGAAGTTCATGTAGAGGTGGAGTCAAGTTGAGTGGGCCAAAAGAGTTACCCTAGGGGCCTCGAACTACCATGATTTATTTAAGAAAAATAGAGATAACAAATCTAGATGGAGTGACCAGATTACAAAACAAAAATAGAAAAAGACTAGCTCTGCTTCAGCTTAAGGCTTCAAACTATGCACTCTTTTTTAGCAGCTCTAGTTTTGTAAACCAGATAAAGTAACAGAGGTGGAGGAAAATGGTAATTCTATAAATGGATAATGGGTAAGACACGAAATGAAGTTGCTAGAGTGTGTATAATGGATAAGGGAAGGAAATGCTTCAATCTAAAACTTGAGGCTTCAGACTGCACATTCATCCCTAGAAGATTTGCCAAAAACTATTGCGCAAAGCTGGGGGAAAATAACAATGGGAAAGAATTGGAACTACTCATTCTTTCCCCAACAGAGTCGCCAAAAATTGTTGCATGAATATTTTGTTGACCAGCTCACTGGCATTCAAAATAATTCCTATCACCACAACATAGGGAGATTTGTCCTCCAGATGTGCAAGTTTATTACATCACAAGGGGACAAACCTCTCCTCTCATCAAGAGGAGGTTCCCTATTAAATATGCGGAGCTATATATAATATAAATAAGCAAAAATTAAGACATAGTGGTGAGACAAACCATCCATCTCTCTTCTTTCAGAGATGATGCACATAGACAAAGGAGAAAATCTTGGCTATAAATGCTGAAGGCACTTCTCTTCTTTCAGAAGTGTCGCTACAGGAAATAGTAGGAGTTTCTTTTGGATACTGAAATAACCAGTGATCAAAAGAATGTAAGAACAATAGATTGGAATAGAGCTCAAAGTCTCCGCCTCAACTGCCTAAAGGATATATCACAAAGGATAATGGGGGCACAAAGTCACCCCAGAATCCTTAACACAAAAAGGAAAGGAAAACAGAGACTGAAATCAATGGTGAAAGCACAAAGTCTTCTAATAGTTGGTTTCAAGACACTTCTTTGTTACCTTCACTAATTTTGCAAACCAAATTAAATGAATAAGGACACCTTCAGATGACACAAGTTAGAACAGCACAAAGTCTATGAAAAACTTGCTTTCTCATTTAGATAACAATGGAAATGAAATTAAAACCTAAGCTCAAAGTCTCAGTCTTCTTCTTTCAAAATGGACAGAGTTTCATTCTTGTAAAAAAATGAGAAGTCCCCTGTGTAACAAATGAGAGATTACAAAATATAGTGCTCTAAGAGAGACTTGGGTGCTTGTTTTCCATAGAAGGGCCCATGCTGTGCATTCAATGCCTTGAATGCATTTTCAAGTTTGTCAAAAGACTACATTGAAAATAGGGTAGACGTCTTAACTATGGCATGTCATTTCATCCCATATGCCTTCTCTTGAGTCTGGATCATCTGGTCTGTCCCCTCTAACATATGTGTAGTTGTCCATTCGTCTTTACTTCATGGAATAAAATAGGCCATGTCCTTGGTTTGGTGCACTTAGAAGTCTACTCGATCCACTATTTCACCTATTGGAAATAACTCCTATGCATACATTTCAAGCTTTTCCCTTTTTCTACTTTTTTCTTTTCTAGCTTTGTCTCTTCTTGCTGTGATTTGAGCTATCGGGCTATCTTTTCAGCTAGTCGCTTGGTTATTACTTCAAGTTTTGTGCTTTATTTGAATTTCAATGGATATTTTCTTACCTTAAAATTGACATCTGAGGGGCCATCAATGGTCGCTAGCTGCTTGAACCATGTTGAACCTTGAACCCATTAAACCACTAAAAGTTCATTAGTTCATTAGTTCATTATATTTCTTTATTTTATCACTCCTTGGTTTAATCACTTCTTCACTCCTTGGTTGAACCATCTATTGAACCACTTGTGTGCCACTTTTCCTTTGACTAAGATCGCCTTTAAAATTTTGAACCAATGCTGCATGCCCTTCACAAGGGCACTTGCCTTTTTTGCTTTCGGGCAGCCCCTTAAACCTTTTGATTGAACCAACCGATTAAACCAATTTTGGTTCAACGATTCAACAGTTCATTCTTAATTATTTTGCTAAGTCCTTTGTTCTTTTGCACCAAGCGTGTTGAACCAACTTGGTCATTGAACCCATTGAACCTTCGAACTAAAGTGGTTCAAAGTTTAATGGTTCAAGCCTAAGTCCTTTGTCATTTGCTGATTAAACTCCTTTGATTAAATTGAGGTGCTAAACCAATCTTGGAAATGACTAAGTGCTGGAAACTTATTCTTTTGAGAGCTTGCTTCTTTCTTATAGAGTTCATAGATTCAAGCCTGCAGAGTCCGTATATTTTTGGAAATCTTGAAAAAAAGGAATTTGAAAGCTCCGAACAAATTTTGAGAAGGGAAGAGAGAAGTTTTGGTCCTCTAGGACCAAGATAGCTCATATGTTGTTCCAAAAATGAGTGACGCTTTTGGGGACCAATAGCTAGCTGCAGTTGGGGAACTTCCTTTTATTGTAAAAATCAATTGAAGGGAGTAGAATCTAGAATCTTCAGTGCCTTAAAAGCGTGCCAATGGGCTACAGAGTCGAGCTACCCAAAAAGAAAGGCCCCAAAAAATGAAAATGAAAAGCATAAAATAGAACAAAGACTTTACAAATATATAAATGTACAGGTGAATTTATTTGGTACTTCAAGAATTAAAGAACCTCGAATGCTACCCCTTAAGAGGCAGTGAAAATGGACTTCTATCTTGATAAACTAACAAGAAGCCATTTTTCCCCCTGAATCAATGATAGGCGAATGGAACTCTCCACCAAGAATTCAATCTCCTGTGTCTTCCTCTTAGTTCTCTTCTCTTGCTTCCCCTTGGCAAGACTTGCTTTCTAGTCTAAGAACCATGAATCTTGGTTCTCTTGCACAATCCCTTTTTCTAATTCTGATGGGCAGCAGCTTGGTCTATTACCATACTTTGTTGTTCTAATAGTTCAGTCAAGCACATGTCTTGATTGTCCCTTTTAGATGCCTGGTAGACCACCAGCTCGGCATCTCCTTTATCTCGAGTAGCTCCCCATTTGAGTAACATAGATTCATACTCGACAGTGTTGGTGTTGCTAATTGCAACTCGTGTAAAGAAGGAAGAATATCCCCTTTAGGAGATATCAACACCAACATGGCCCCAACACCTATAGAGGAATTGTTGCCATCCATTTCCTAAATCCAAACCTCACCAAAAATGGTTCTTATGTCATATTTCTCTTCATTTGGAGGGGAGGGTTCTTATGCACTTATGCTGCACTCCACCAATTCTTCTGCTATTTCATCCCTACCTGAAGACTCAAACAAAATTTGGGCTACAAGGGCTGCTGTTTGTGTCTTGACACATTTGACATGACTAATTATGTCAAATGGCTAGATTAGACTAGGCATAGAGGATGGGAGTTCTTCCTTTTGGTTTATGGGAGGGGTGGGAGGACTGGCTTGTGAATTTGAAGTAGAAGGTGCAGAAATGCTTGGGATACTTACCTTCTTGGCAATCACTGGGTCCTTTGACTAGAAAGTAAAAGGGGTTCTCTACTTAGTAATTGAAATTGCTAGTTGGGGTCGCTCCTCTGTCTTCTCTTTGTTAGCTTGCTGGGCTAAATGATTCTCAGACCTAGTGATTATTGTGTATGATCCTTCAACTACTTCACCTTCACTTCTGGGTTCATCCTAAAAATTCAAAAAACCAATGTGGGAGTCACCAGCTGATTCTTCTTGATCATCCATGAAGAGACCATCATCATTTTCTTGCTCAAACTCAGGATGGAAATAGGAAACATGTTCTATTTCTAGATATCCCACTACTGAGTTGGTTGGAGGTGCTTCAATGGAAAGGTTCCTCTATGGGGGAGGAAAATGATTTGGTTATTTTTGACTTCTGGTAGCATTGCCTTGATATGGTTGATTAGGGAATGCCCTCCTTGGTATATCTTTATATAGAGGAGCAAAAGGCATACCTTGCGCCATTTACCTTTTCAAGGCTAGCAATTTATTTGCCAGCTTTTGCACCATTGGGTCAGTGGTGACTGTGGGTGAGTATTCAAAAGATGAAAAGGGTTTGCCTCTGTTTGGGTCTCTTCTTATCTTTCCTACCAAAATAAGGTCATCTTCTAGCTCAATAGCCTAGTCTTGAGCAGCCTCAAGGTCTATTTGTCTAGCCCATCTCAATAGAAAACTCACTTCAAGCAGCTATGAGTTGATGAAGAAACACATGAGATTTTGAGTGGGCCAAAAGAGTTACCCTTGGGGCCTCGAAATGCCATGATTTATTTAAGAAAAATAGAGATAACAAATCTGGATGGAGTGGCCAGATTGTAGAACAAAAATGGAAAAAGACTGGCTTTGCTTTAGCTTGAGGCTTGAGGCTTGAGGCTTCAAACTACACACTCTTTTCTAGTAGCTCTAGTTTTATAGACTATATAAAATAACAGAGGTGGAGGAAAACTGTAAGGCTATAAATGGATAATGGGTAAGACACATAATGGAGTCGCTAGAGTCTGTATAATGGATAAGGGAAGGAAATGCTTCAATCTAAAACTTGAGGCTTCAGACTACACGTTCATCCCCAGCGGAGTCACCAAAAACTATTGCACAAAGCTGGGGGGAATAATAACAATGGGAAAGAACTAGAACTACTCGTTCTTTTCCTAGTGGAGTCACTAAAAATTGTTGGGTGAATATTTTGTCGACCAGCTAACTAGCATTCAAAATATTTCCTATCACCACAGCATAGGGAGATTGGTCATCTAGATGTGCAAGTTTACTACATCATAAGGGGAGGTTCCCTATTAAATATGTGGAGCTATATATAATATAAATAAGTAGAAAGTAAGACACAAGGGTAAGACAAACTATCCATCTCTCTTCTTTCAGAGATGATGCACATAGACAAAGGAGAAAATCTTGGCTAGTGAGCGCTGAAGGCACTTCTCTTCTTTCAGAAGTGTCACTACAGGAAACAATAGGAGTTTCTTTTAGATAGTGAAATAACCAGTGATCAAAAGAATGTAGGAATAGCAGGATGAAATAGATCTCAAAGTCTCCACCTCAACTACCCAAAGGGTATATCACAAAGGATAATGGGGGCACAAAGTCACCCCAAAATTCTCAACACAAAAAGGAAAGAAAAAAACAAACTGAAATCAATGGTGAAAGCACAAAGTCTTCTCACAATTGGTTTCAGGACACTTCTTTGTTACCTTCACTAATTCTTTGCACCAAATTAAATGAATAAGGACACCTTCAGATGACACAAGTTAGAACAACACAAAGTCTATAAAAACCTACTTTCTCATTCAGATAACAATGGAAATGAAATTACAACCTGAGCTCAAAGTCTCAGTCTTCTTCTTTCAAAATGGGCAGAGTTTCATTCTTGTAAAAAAACGAGAAGTCCCCTATGTAAAAAATGAGAGATTACAATATATAGTGCTCTAAGAAAGACTTAGGTGCTTGTTTTCCATAGAATGGCCCATGCTATTCATTCAATGAGTTGAATGCATTTTCAGGTTTGTCAAAGGACTACATTGAAAATAGGGCAGTTGTCTTAACTATGGCATGTCATTTCATCCCATATGTCTTCTCCTGAGTCTGGATCATCTGGTCTATCCCCTCTGACATCTACACAGTTGTCCAATCATCTTTACTTCATGGAAGAAAATAGGCCATGTCCTTGGTATGGTGCACTCAGAAGTCTACTCGATACATTGTTTCACCTACTACAAATAACTCCTATGCAGACATTTTGGGCTTTTTCCTCTTTTTGCTTTTATCTTTTTCAGCTTTGTCTCTTCCTGCTATGATTTGAGCTATCAGGCTATCTTTTCAGCTAGTTGCTTGGTTCTTCCTTCAAGTTCCATGCTTTATTTGAATTTCAATGGATATTCCCTTACCTTAAATTTGATGTCTGAAGGGCCATAAATGGTCACCAGCTACTTGAACCATGTTAAACCTTAAACCCGTTGAACCACTGAAAGTTCATCAGTTCATTGGTTCATTTTATTTCTTTGTTATCACTCCTTGGTTCAATCACTTCTTTACTCCTTGGTTGAATCATCCGTTGAACCACTTGTGTGCCACTTTTCCTTTGACTGTGGCCACCTTTGAAATTTTAAACCAATGATGCCCACCCTCTGCAAGGGCACTTGCCTTTTTTGCTTTGGGACAGCCCCTTGAACCTTTCGATTGAACCAACCAATTGAACCAAATTTGGTTCAATGGTTCAACAGTTCATTCTTCATTATTTGGCTAGACCTTTGTTCTTTTGCACCAAGCGTGTTAAACCAACTTGGTCATTGGACCCATTAAACCTTTGAACCAAAGTGGTTCAAAGTTCAATGGTTCAAGCCTAAGTCCTTTGATTTAATTGAGGTGTTGAACCAATCCTAGAAATGACTAATTGGTGGAAACTTATTCTTTTGAGAGCTTGCTTCTTTCTTGCAGAGTCCATAGATTCAAGCCTGTAGAGTCCGTAGATTTCTGGAAATGTTGAAAAAAAGGAATTTGAAAGCTCAAAAGAAAATTTGAGAAGGGAAGAGAGAATTTTTGGTCCTCTAGGACCAAGATAGCTCATATGTTATTCCAAAAATGAGTGATGCTTTTGGGGACCAATAGCTGGCTCCAGTTGGGAAACTTCTATTGCAAAAATTGATTGAAGGGAGTAGAATCCAGAATCTCCAGTGCCTTAAAAGCATGTCATTGGACTATGGAGTCAAGATACATAAAAAGAAAGGCCCCAAAAATGAAATTGAAAAGCACAAAATAGAACAAAGACTTTACAAATATACAAATGTACAAGTGAATTTATGTGGTACTTCAAGAATTGAAGTACCTCAGATGTTGCCCCTTGAGAGGTAGTGAAAATGGCCTTCTATCCTGATAAATCAATAAGAAGCCATTTTGCCCCTAGAATCAATGACAGGTGAATGGAACTCTCCACCAGGAATTCAATCTCTTCTGTCTTCCTCTTGGTTCTCTTCTCTTGCTGCCCCTTGGCAAGACTTGCTTTCTAGTCAAGAACCATGAATCTTGGTTCTCCTGTGAAGTCCCTTTTTCTAATTTTTATGGGCAGTAGCCTGGTCCATTACCATGATTTGCTATTTTGATAGTTTATTCCAGCACATGTCTTGATTGTCCCCTTCAGATGCCTAGCAGACCACCGGCTCGACATCTCCTTTGTCTCAAGTAGCTCCCCATTCGAGTAACATAGATTCATACTCGGCAGTGTTGTTGGTGTTGCTAAACTGCAACTCATGTAAAGAAGGAAGAATATCCCCCTTAGGAGATATCAATACCAACTTAGCCCCAACACCTATAGAGGAATTGCTACCATCCATTTCCTGGATCCAAACATCACCAGAAACAAATCTTCTATCAGATTTCTATTCATTTTTAAGGGAGGGTTCTTCTGCACTTATGCCGCACTCCACCAATTCTTCTACTATTTCATCTCTACCTAAAGACTCAAATAAAATTTGGGTTGTAAGGGCCATCATTTGGGTCTTGACACATTTGACATGATTAATTATGTCAAATGGCTGGGTTAGACTAGGCACAGGGGATGGGAGTTCTTCCTTTTGGTTTATGGGAGGGGTGGGAGGACTGGCCTGCAAATTCATAGTAGAAGGTGCAAAAATGCTTGGGATACTTACCTTCTTCAAAATCACTGGGTCCTTTGACTAGAAAGGAAGAGGGGTTCTCTACTCAAAATTGAAATCGCTGGTTGGAGTCACTCCTCTGTCTTCTCTTTGTCAGCCTACTGGGCTGATTGATTCTCAGACTTAGTGAATACTATGTATGATCCTTGGACTGCTTCACCTTCACTTCTGGGTTCATCCTAGAAATTCAAGAAATCAATGTGGGAGTCACCAACTAATTCTTCTTGATCCTCCATGAAGAGACCAACATCATTTTCTTGTTCAAACTCAAGTTGGAAATAAGAAACATGTTCTATTTCCATATATCCCACTGCTGAGTTGGTTGGAGGTGCTTCAAGGGCAAGGTTCCTCTATGGGGGAGGAAGATGATTTGGTTTCCCTTGACTTCTAGTAGCATTGCCTTGATATGGCTAATTGGGGAATGCCCTCCTTGGTATATCTTTATATAGAGGAGCAGAAGACATACCTTGTGCCATTTGCCTTTTCAAGGCTAACAATTCATTTGCTAGCTTTTGCACCATTAGGTTAGTGGTGAATGTGGGTGAGTATTCAAAAGATGAAGAGGGTTTGCCTCTGTTTGAGTCTTTTTTTATCTTTCCTACCAAAATAAGACCATCTTCTAGCTCAGTAGCCAAGTCTTGAGTAGCCTCAAGGTCTATGTGTCTAGCCCGTCTCAACAGAAAACTCACTTCAAGAAGCTATGAGTTTATGAAGAAACACATGAGATTATGAGATTTCAGTTGGGTGATCATGGGAATCTTGTGCCTTAGCTTATTGAACCTGGCAATAAAATACCTCATAGGCTCATGAGGTTCCTTCTTCATCTGAGTGAGCTGAGCTAGCAAAGCATGCACATCCTCTGTAGGCTTGAACCTTGCTTTGAACTTGGCTTTAAGTGTATCCCAGTCAGTCGCTGATCCAGCTTGTAGATGGTAGAACTAGTCTACAGCAGCACCTTGTAGGGTCTCCATAAAAAGACTAACTACCATGTCTTCAAATTCCACCCCCATCACACCATAGGCTATGCTAAAGGCTGTAATGAGTTCATCAGGGTGAACTATCCCATCACCAAATAATCTAGGGAAATTCTTTCTTGAACTGCATGGAAGTTCATGCAGAGGTGGAGTCAAGTTAAGTGGGTCAAAAGAGTTACCCCAAGGGCATCGAAATACCATGATTTATTTAAGAAAAATAGAGATAACAAATTTGGGTAAAGTGGCCAAATTGTAGAACAAAAATGGAAAAGGACTGGCTATGCTTTAGCTTGAGGCTTGAGGCTTTAAACTGGACACTCTTTTCTAGCAGCTCTAGTTTTGTAGACCAAATAAAAAAATGGAGGTGGAGGAAAATAGTAAGGCTATAAATGGATAATGGGTAAGACAGAAAATGGAGTTGCCAGAGTTTGTATAATGGATAAGGGAAGGAAATGCTTCAATTTAAAACTTGAGGCTTTAGACTGCATGTTCATCCCCAGTGGTGTCGCCAAAAACTATTGCATGAAGTTGGGGAAAAAATTATAATGGGAAAGAATAGAAACTGCTCGTTCTTTCTCCAGTGGAGTCACCAAAAACTATTGGGTGAATATTTTGTTGACCAGGTAACTGGTGTTCAAAATAGTTCTTATCACCACAGCATAGGGAGATTGGTCATCTAGATGTGCAGGTTTACTGCATCACAAGGGGAAAAATCTCTCCTCTCATCAAGGGGAGGTTCCCTATTAAATATGTAGAGCTATATATAATATAAATAAGTAGAAAGTAAGACATAGGGGTGAGATAAACCATCCATCTCTTTCTTTTAGAGGTGATGCACACAAATAAAGGAGAAAATCTTGGCTATAAATGCTGAAGGCACTTCTCTTCTTTTAGAAGTGTCGCTATAGGAAATAGCAAGAGTTTCTTTCAAATAGTGAAATAACCAGTGATCAAAAGAATGTAGGAATAACATGATGAAATAGAGCTCAAAGTCTCCACCTCAACTACCCAAAGGGTATATCACAAAGGATAATGGGGGCACAAAGTCACCCTTGAATCCTCAACACAAAAAGGAAAGGAAAACAGAGACTGAAATCAATGGTGAAAGCACAAAGTCTTCTCATAGTTGGTTTCAGGACACTTATTTGTTACCTTCACTAATTCTGTCACCAAATTAAATAAATAAGGACACCTTCAGATGACACAAGTCAGAACAGCACAAAGTCTATCAAAAACTTGATTTCTCATTCAGATAACAATGGAAATGAAATTAGAACCTGAGCTCAAAGTCTTACTCTTCTTCTTTCAAAATGGGCAGAGTTTCATTCTTGTAAAAAAATGAGAAATCCCCTATGTAACAAATGAAAGATTACAATATATATTGCTCTAAGAAAGACTTGGGCACTTGTTTTCCATAGAATGGCCCATGCTGTGTATTCAATGCCTGGAATGCATTTTCAATTTTGTCAAAGGACTGCATTGAAAACATGGTAATTATCTTAACTATGGCATGTCATTTCATCCCATATGTCTTCTCCTAAGTCTGGATCATCTATTTTATCCCCTCTGATGTGTGTGCAGTTGTCCATTTGTCTTTACTTCATGGAAGAAAACAAGCCACATCCTTAGTTTGGTGCACTTAGAAGTCTACTCGATCCACTGTTTCACCTACTGCAAGTAACTCCTACACAGACATTTCGGGCTTTTCCCTCTTTTTGCTTTTGTCTTTTCCAGCTTTGTCTCTTCCTGCTGTGATTTGAGCTATTGGGCAATCTTTTCAGCCAGTCACTTGGTTCTTCCTTCAAGTTTTGTGCTTTATTTGAATTTCAATAGATATTCCCTTACCTTATATTTGATGTTTGAGGGGCCGTCAATGGTTTCCAGTTACTTGAACCATGTTGAACCTTGAACCTGTTAAACCACTGAAAGTTCATTGGCTCATTGGTTCATTTTGTTTCTTTGTTTTATCACTCCTTGGTTCAATCGCTTCTCCGCTCCTTGGTTGAACCATCTATTGAACCACTTGTGTGCCACTTTTCCTTTGACTGAGACCATCCTTGAACTTTTCAACCAATGTTGCCCGCCCTTAGCAAGGGCACTTACCTTTTTCTCTTTAGGGCAGCCCCTTGAACCTTTCAATTGAACCAACCGATTGAACCAACTTTGGTTCAACGGTTCAACAGTTCATTCTTCATTATTTGGCTAAGTCCTTTGTTTTTTTTCACCAAGTGCATTGAATCAACTTGGTCGTTGAACCCATTGAACCTTTGAACCAAAGTGGTTCAAAGTTCAATGGTTCAAGCCTAAGTCCTTTGTCATTTGCTAATTGAAATCCTTTGATTGAATTGAGGTGCTGAACCAAATCCTGGAAATGACTAAGTGTTGGAAACTTGTTCTTTTGAGAGCTTGCTTCTTTCTTTGTCATGTCCCCTTTTTTGTGGACATTGACAGACTTGATGATTGGCCTATTATGCAACCTTCGTAGGCTGATAGGATGGATAGAGGGTCTTGATGGAGATTGGCTTGGATTCGATTAGCAAAATTCCTATAGTTGGCTTTCATTCAGGCTCTTGCAGACACATTTGGCTTGAGCTCCTATTATTTAGGGATATTTGACATGCACCAGAGTGCCTTTATTTTGGTATGGTCATGTGTAGAATCACTCCTTGCTTCACTAGCTTTAACTAGTTTGAGGATTAGACATATATTGAGGGAGATATTAATATTTGATTGATTTAATCAAATATTAATTATTTGGCCTATTTTTTATTAAAAACCCTAATTTTAATTTAAGAAAACCCTAATTAGGGCAAGCACATCTTTTGAGGGTATAAGGGTTTCTCATGGAGGCCATTATTGATTAGGCATTGATTATTGATTTTGATATTGAAAGAATTCTTTTGTGAAGACTGAGCCAAGGGTTCTAGGATTCCATCTGCACTGGAGAACGTCCACTCTTCAGTGTGTGCGATTTAGAGGCTGTGAAATATCAGCTGATCTATTGCCAAATTGAGAGATAGCTTCATATAGAAGTTATCACAGAGGTATACAGATTTGAGAGGTAACTTCATCCAGAAGTTGTCACAGAGCTTTCCAAGTATTTATTTTATTAGGTTTTTGATCTAATAAGTTATACAGATATAGATCTTCTGTATTAGAATTGTATATCTTGAGATCGGGTTGTTCAGCTATCAAGGTGTGTTATCTTATATTTGGCAGCCATATGAAGTCTATACAGATCTGTGAAAAATATGTAAGCATCAATAGATTTGCTCAGACACTGACCTCGATAGACAGAGATCCCTAGTGACTGACATCGACAGAGAAGGATCGACAGAGACTGACGTCGGTAGTATAGAGACCGACACCGGCGACTGTGTGTTCGACACAGCAGGTCGAGACATCCAGATTCAAGCTCAATTTCTAGATTTACAAAAGCCTAGGGTTTTAAGATAGAATATTTTGTATTATTTTATTTGTATGACAGAGATTTAATTGTGTAATCATCTAGAAGAACAAGTGATAAGATCTATGATTTGCTATTGAGAGACTATATTATTGTTTATCTTTTGAATTTATTTTGCAAAATTATATCTTTGTTCAGAGCTTTTTTTGTTTCTATATTCCCTATTTAAAGGGGATATTATAGTGGTATCAGAGCCGTTTGTATTTTTATATTCCCTATTTGAAGGGGATATTATAGTGGTATCAGAGCCAAATTCCTACGATCTTGTTGGGTAGATCAGAGCTATTGTCCTGCCATCCTCTTGGGTAGTTTGGGTAGTTTGTTGAATCAATTAGTAAATCATGATGACTTCATATACTCAAAAATAGTGGGACAAGGATATGGAGACGCTGGAACAAAGTTTGAAGAGGTTAAATGAATTTCTTTCATACCCTACATTCAAAGACAAATCCACACGGTATATGATAGTGAATGAGGAGTGGGACTTATTAACTCCTCGAGTTTGGGAGAGGTTGTCTTTTGATCGCTTTGTTAAGCTGAGGAGGGAGCACTATAGATTAGTTGGACAAGATAGCAGCATGTCCCATGATTCTTATGAGATAGGAGATAATAGGTGTGCTACTGTTAATAGGAAAAAACTTTGCTTATACTGCAACAATCCATATGATGCCAATCACAATTGTCATTTGAGGCCTAAGGGCAAGGCATATCATGTAATATGGGAGTATTATGAGGATTCAAAATTAGAAGATTTCAAATAGTATGATGGTTTTGAGGAGTCAGAGGCAGAGGCTTCAGAGCCTAAGGTAGAGGCAATGAAGGTGGCTCACCAAGATTCTGAGAGACATGCAGATGAGCTTAGTCATGGGGATTCAGACTCTCAATTAGTTGTAGAGGATGAGGGAGCTAGAGATTGTGATGATGAGATAGTTTCAGCAATAGCTTCTTCAGAGTTAGATGAGGATGAGTCTGATGCTGGCGTTCAGAGTGTGGAGGTATGTTCAGAGGATAGTACATTGAATGTTGTTGGTGAGTACATTCCTACAGTTATAGCTAAGGAACATGTTGTTGGAGATGACACACATGATCAGGATTTGGGAGTACCTGGTCCTGATGAGTTTGGCATACCAATGGAGTCAAGTCTCTAGATTGATTCTTCTCACACAGATGATAATGTGGTATAGTTGGTTGTACCACCTTTATAGAGGGATCAATTATGGGATGGATTGGCACCATCTTTTGTAGATGGAATTGGCAGTTTGAGTTGTCCATTCTACTTGGGTTATAATACTCTGAGAGTTTGTTTCTCATGGGTTCTTGACTATGGTATTTGTAATCTTGGAGTTTGGTTGAGTTTCATTCACCAGTTTGATTATCGATTCCTCTTTGTTCTACTTTTGATGATATTGCAGGAACTTGCATTGATTTACAGTAGTGCAGAGCATAACTACATTTGGGATCTAGGGGGATCGAGTGGTTCATTGTTTCGAGATTGCTTGGGGACAAGCAATTTTTGGAGGGGTGGATTGTCATGTCCCCTTTTTCGTGGACATTGACAAACTTGGTGATTAGCCTATTATGTGACCTTCGTAGGCTGATAGGATCGATAGAGGGTCTTGATGGAGATTGGCTTGGCTTTGATTAGCAGAATTCCTATAGTTGGCTTTCATTCAAGCTCTTGTAGACACATTTGGCCTAAGCTCCTATTATTTAGGGATATTTGACATGCACCAGAGTGCCTTTATTTTGGTATGGTCATGTGTAGAATCACTCCCTGCTTCACCAGCTTCAACTAGTTCGAGGATCGGACATATATTGAGGGAGATATTAATATTTGATTGATTTAATCAAATATTAATTATTTAGCCTATTTTTAATTAAAAACCCTAATTCTAATTTAAGAAAACCCTAATTAGGGCAAGCACATCTTTTGAGGGTATAAGGGTTTCTCATGGAGGCCATTATTGATTAGGCATTGATTATTGATTTTGATATTGAAAGAATTCTTTTGTGAAGACTGAACCAAGGGTTCCAGGATTCCATCTGCATTGGAGAATGTCCACTCTTCAATGTGTGTGATTTAGAGGCTGTGAAATATCAGTTGATCTATTGCCAAATTGAGAGATAGCTTCATACAAAAGTTATCATAGAGGTATATAGATTTGAGAGGTAACTTCATCCAAAAGTTGTCACAGAGCTTTCTAGGTATTTATTTTATTAGGTTTTTGATCCAATAAGTTATACAGATATAGATCTTCTGTATTAGAATCATATATCTTGAGATCAGGTTGTTCAGCTATTAGGGTGTGTTATCTTATATTTGGCAGCCGTACGAAGTCTGTACAGACTTGCAAAAAATTTGTAAGCATCAACAGATTCGCTCAAACACTGACCTCGGCAGATAGAGATCCCCAGTGACCGACATCGGCTTACTAAAGACCGACGTCGACAGTATAGAGACCGATGTCAGTGACTGTGTGTTCAACACAGTAGGCTGAGATGTCCAAATTCAAGTTCAATTTCTAGATTTGTAAAAGCCCAGGGTTTTAAGATAGAATATTTCATATTATTTTATTTGTATGACAGAGATTCAATTGTGTAATCGTCTAGAAGAACAAGTGATAAGATCTGTGATTTGCTATTGAGAGACTATATTATTGTTTATCTTCTGAATTTATTCTACAAAATTGTATCTTTGTTCAGAGCTTTTATGTTTCTATATTCCCTATTTGAAGGGGATATTACATTCCTGCAGAGTCTATAGATTCAAGCCTGCAGAGTCCATAGATTTTTGGAAAGCTTGAAAAAAAAGGAATTTGAAAGCTGAGAACAAATTTTGAGAAGGGAAGAGAGAAGTTTTGGTCCTGTAGGACCAAGATAGCTCATATGTTGTTTCAAAAATGAGTGACACTTTTGGGGACCAACAAAACACATTTTGAAATATTTATATGTTATTTTCAACTTTGTTTGCTTGGTGAACTAACAAGAATGTAGGGAAAGAGATCTCAGTTAATAAGTGACTAAATTATAGAAAAGAAATATAAAAAAGTCTTCATTTTAAATGTTGTTTCATTATAAGAGGAAAAAATGATTACCAAGGATCTTGAAATACCCTGTATGGAGTGTGAAACTCATTTTGTGAACTAAAATTTTGTAAGAAACATTAACAGTTTTGTGCTTTATGATTGTGAGTGTACATATAGTTACTTCAAGAAGTGTTCCAAAAAGGTAATTATTTTGGTTGTCTTAAATATTGGAAGGTGTATTTTTAAATTTTATTAATAGTTTCTAAAATTGACAGTGCTTCAAAATATCCTTAGAGAATTTATAGACTTCATAATACACTGACATACTTCATAAAGGTAATTATGTATGCTAAACATTCAAAAGAATGTGATAAAGAGAGTTACACATTTTTTGGTAAATGGAAACATTGTTTGATAGGGTATATTTAGAATTTAAATCTCATAACAAACAATATAGGTGAGAGAGAGACCTTTCTTGGAAAACCTTGTGATCAGAACTAGTTTTCATAACCATGCATGCATGAATATATACTTATTTTGAAGTAAAACTATCTAGTAAAGGAGAGTAGGGTCATTATTTTGATATTATAACACTTTGATAGGGTAAATTTAAGTGACATAGATCTTAAACATTATTTATATTAAATTAAAATCTTGTTTGAAATTTGAAATTTTCATTTGAACCCTTATAACCCCTCTTTGTCAAAACTATGCACACAGAATGGTAAGGAAATTGAATTAAAGTGTTGAGAAGAGGAATTAAAATGACTAAATAATGTTTGAAATAGATATATATAGGTCCCATAGACATTATATAATGATCATAGTGTTTTTAATCCTTATAGAGAATAAGAAATTATTAAATATTCACTCTCGAGTGTATAAAAAGAATAGAAACTCAAAACTAGGGTTTGTAATGAAAAATGCCATTATAAAACAATCTAACTAGTGGAAAGCCCCAAAATTGGTCATTATGGAGGTTTCATTGCATATAAATATATTTTTGAGTTTTCAATGTTATTTTATACATACACATGCCAGGAGGAGTGACTGAGTGTAAACAATGACAGGGTTGACCTAATTAAAACTAATAGTGGCCTTCAAGAAAGGATTAAAAGGGTTAATAAAGAGAATTAAAGCTTGAATATATATGAGGTGGACTATTTCAATAGAGGGTATTTGAATCTACTAATGGTTTGTCATTATCCTTTCTTATAGAACCGTACAAGTCATTTTAGCCTAAATAAAGGCTACAATGAATAGACTGAGGGATCAAGAAAGTGTCTAAATTAGGAAAATAAGTGAAGACGTGTGTTGATATTTATATAAAAGGACTATAAGGACCATAAGGATTCTATGAAGAATAATCAAATCCAAAAGATAATAAAACATCAATATATATCCTAGTGTGATCATTTGTACTTTGTGTAAATGACTAACCATTGCATCAAGAAGAGATTGGGAACTTGGCTTGATGATCTCTACATCATTTGGTATCAAATTTGGTTAGCTCTTGGTGTGGATGACTGTTAAATGTTGCAAATAATGAAGGAACTTCCAAGGTAAAGACAGATTGGACAACATGTGCCTATAACTCAATTATAAAGTAGGTAACCAAGAATAATGACCCATGGAGTAAAGAGTGGATATAGGTATCAAAAATCAAGATGGAATCATGGAACATTTGATTGGTTAGATGACCTAGCTGATATCACCTTCGGTTATGAGAATAGAAGCCATTAATAATGCTCTCAAGGGAAGAGTACAAAATTTAGAGATAGCACATGTGGAAGACAATAGAAAGTAATAAGGTTAAGAAGAACCTTTGAAACCAAGATCAATTAGAGAAGAGAGTGGATCAAAATTCCAAGAGACCACGAGGCTACCGAACTAGAGTATAGCAGGTAAAAAAACCATGAGATCACAACATCATGTACATGAGGTAAGGTAATTTGTAAATGATAAATCAAGAACTAATTATAGTTTCATAAGACTTAGATAAAGACCAACATTTCAAGGATAATGTTGTTATTGTAATTGAGAAGGACATAGAGAAATAGAGTGTCCCTTAAAAGTTGGTAGGGATGGTCAATAGAATGCAAGAGGGTCATGTGAGTAAAGAGGACATGTGAAAAGAGAGTCTTTACTCATGAAAAGGGTCATGTGAGAAGGATAAGTTTATTTATATGTAATTGTAAAGCAAAGGGAAAGTGTTTCAAAGTGGTGATTGATGAAGTATAGATAATGTCATGTCATTAGAGATGGTACAAAATCTTTGGTTGAAGAGGATGCCACAACCATAGCCATATAAGGTAACATGGGTTTAATAAGGACATTAAATCATAGTAAGTGAGAAAATTATGGTTGATTTTCATATAGGTAGATATATGGATAGAGTTTTGTATGACATAATTCCCATGGGCATTTGATATTTTTTTCTATAGAGGCCATTTAAATTTTATGGAAGGGTTGTTCATGATGGGTAAGCAAATATTTACAAATAAATAAATATGGTTTTACACATTATCTTTTACCATTGAAAGGTGAAGCAGGAAGAGTGGAAAAAAGAGTGATGTTGATGGTAACCAAATAATATTATGGTAAGGTATTTGAGAGTATGAGTTTGAAAAAATCCCCCAAGAGGTAAAAAAAGAGAAGTTGTCTTGAGAGGGTGAATATGGAGAATAATTATTCCACAAAGATGGACATGGAAGAAGAAATCTAACAAGAGATTAGATTTTTGAGAAAGGTCACCAATTTGAGAGGTGGAAATGATCTTTATGAGGAGGCATTGGTAACAAGAATGAAATTTAAGAGTGAAGGGCTCAAAAATCAAGAAGAAAGAGAATATAAAAAAATAAGAGGAACAAAAATTATAGCTAAGATATACAAGAAGAGGTTTGGGAATGACACCAAATAAGAGGAAGGATTAAACAATGAAGTGTTCAAGAAATAAGCACAAGAAAGAGCTAAGAAGGCTCCAAATTTTTATGCTAACAATTTTGTTTGTGATGTGTGTATAGGTGAAGTAAAGGCAACCACTAAACAGGTTAAGAAAATAAGGAAGATAGATTAATTTGTGATCAAAGAAGATAAGAATGATCCAATACAACCCAAGATTCATTTATAACTGGAAAACAAGGAAGTATAAACCTACCCAAAGATGCAAGATAGTACAAAATAATAAGGTAAGAGAGAATAATATGCAATGTGCATAGACACATTTGACTTGTAGTTGAAAATAAGATAGAAGATATACAGGTGAAAACTCAAGAGTTGCTAAAACTCCACATGAAGAATAAAGAATAAGCTGATAACAAAGAGTCATTTAATGAAGATGAAAACAAAAGAAATAATTTAGCTATGATATGGAAATCAAAATAATAAACTAAGAGCATCTTAAGTGAAGAAACTTCATGTAATATCAAGAATCAAGCAAATGTTGAGTGGAATAAGGTATGTGGCACTCAAGGTAGTATAATTATAATGGATGAATGTGTATTCTTATGTATGTTAAAGAGTGATTTGACAATTGAGAAGTGGAAAGAATGAAAGAAACCACATCAAGGAGGACAACATGATGAAGATTAATACAAAGTTTTGAAAATGAAAAGAGGTCAAGAAAAGATTATCAAAGGGATGGACATGTATATGAAAGAAGAAGAGGATGCTCAAGGTACATTCATGAAAATTTTTAAAGTTCATATTTTTGTGATAAATCTTTTCCAAATGGTATATCTATAGAATATATAAGTGATTTGAGGAGAAATCATGATAAAAAAAAGCATTCAGGCATGCAATAATATGCTGAAGATTTTTAGGTTGTTCAAGACTCAAGAGTGGACAAGGTCATCATGTTTAAATATGACATATGGGAGATTGGTGATAAAGTAACAAGGATGATGTTTCAAGTTGATTTTATAAAACAACAACAAGACACTAGGACAAAGGTAAGTGAAGCATTGGAAGCAATCTTTAGAGATTGTTAAGGATGAGAAATACATTGTATGGTGAGATGAGGTATGAAACTAGAGACATACAACCCTTATACACTTTTTTCATGTAAAGGTATATTGTTTGTTGTTGGAAGAGGAAATATCTAGACAAGGAGGCATGAGAAAATCTGAATATAGTTTTAAAAAGCCTGATATGATGAAGGAGTTAGTAAGGACAATAGTCCTTAGTTAGCACAGTGTCAAAAAGTTGGAATACTCAGCGTTAAGGAAAGATAAACCATTAAAAAACCTCAAGGTATGGAACAAAAACCTAAATTTTTGTTTAAACCATGATCATTATCTTTTAGGAATTTGTAATAATTAGGTACAGTAGAAGAAATAAGGAAGGGGTGACTTCAAATTTCATGATCTGAGTGTGCCCATATAAGAGAATTCACCATTTAAAGCATTGGGATAAATATGCAAGGTTACAATAGTTTTATAAAGGATAGGAGTATTTTGGATGCTAGATACATGGAGTGAGTGTAGGGAACATAGAAAGAAGTAATGCAAAGATTGGAAGTAAATAAAGAAGAAACTATTAGATCACATCCAACTAGGAGTTTAATTTTTCATTTTTGGTCATGCACATAATCAAGTATTGCAAAAGGGTGAAGATATTATAATAATTTTTAGTGTTGTATAAGATTAAAGGGGTGAAAATATAGCAAGGAAAAATGATAAAATAGGTTCAGGTTGGGCAAACCAGATGTCACACACCTATTCAGCCCATACAACATGCATTTTGGACAAGCAAGAAAATGAAAGGATTTAGAATCAACAAGATGTCATGTATGAGAAATCATAGTTCAATAAAGACACTCAAAGGAAAAATAATGATGACATAAAAGACATAAATAGAAATATGGATAGGATCATGGATAACAAATTCACCTTTAGTTTGCTTGCTTTCCCCCCTTGGGAGTATGATGTAGGAGCATCACTCATAAAACTAGTTCAATGCAAATTTTGTTTAATTAAGGCTAATAGAGAGTCAAAATACATGTTTAGGAGGTGGGAACAATGTTAGGAGACTTAAAATGCATCTTAGAATGCTTTCCAAATGCTTTAGAGTGCATAGGATGGTTAGAGGTTCAAATCTTGAGTTTTCCCACCATTTTGGCATGATTGAATTTTGAATATTTTGTAATAGAATAGTTGTCTCAAGAAGAGGTCTAGTGGTCAAAAATTTGTCACATGAATAACAGTGTTAAGGGAAGACATTGTAGGTCTATTCACTTGTTCTCTTGGTCATATGGTATGAAGGAATCACCCTAAATTTTGTATCAAGAGGTAGTCCCTCTTTCAAGAGACTTTAAATAGGTAGTTATGGTAGTCTTGGGGTAGATTTAAAAACATGTTTTGTTGGTTTTGTAATCAGTTATTAATGTTATTTAAATAAAATGGACTCAAATCCAAAGAAATACAGATAACTTTCTAAAATTGATGATAAAGTATTGTAACCCCTATTTTAAGCCTATGCAAGCATAATGATAAATAACTGTATTGTAATTGCTCAAAAGAGCAAGAGTTTTCTAGTAGTGTTTTCATGTGTGCTTTGATTTAGTAGATTTGATCCTTGTTTGTTGAACACATTTTGAAATATTTATATGTTCTTTTTAACTTTATTTGCTTGGTGAACTAACTGGCATGTAGGGAAGAAGATCTTAGTTAATAAGTGCCTAAACTATAGCAAAGGACTATAACAAAAGCTTCATTTTGATTGTTGTTTAATTCTAAGAGGAAAGGAGGATTTCCAAGGATCTTGAAATACCCTATATGGAGTGTGAAACTCATTTTGTGACCTAAATTTCTATAGGAAACATTAACAAGCCTATGCTTTGTGATGGTAAGTGTACATATAGTTATTTCAAGAAGTGTTCGAAAAAGGTAAGTATTCTAGTTGTCTTAAAGAATGGAAGGTGTGTTTTTAAAGGTTAATGATAGTTTCTAAATTTGACAGTTATCATAAATCTCCTTAGAGAATTTATAGACTTCATAATACACTGAGAGACTTTACAAATATGACTGTGTATGTTAAGCATTCAAAAGAATGTGATAAAGAGAGTTACATAATTATTGCTAAATAGAACCCTTATTTTATTGGGTATATTGAGGATTTAAATATCATAACAAACAATATAGGAAATAGAGACCTTTCTTGGAGAACCTTGTGACTAGAACTGGTTTCCATAACCCTGCATGTATATATATATATATATATATATATATATATATATATATATATATATTCACACTTATTTTGAAGCAAGACTATCTAGTAAAGGAAAGTAGAGTCATGATTATGAGAGTCTAACACTTTGAAAAAGTAAATATAAGTTCCACAAAGCTTAAACATTGTTTAAAGTAAATTTAAATATCGTTTTAAATTTACAAATCTCATTTGAACCCTTGTAACCCCTGTTTATCAAAACTATGAACACAAAATAATAAGGAAAGTGAATTAAAGTGTTGAGAAAAAGAAGTATAATGAGTAACTAATGTTTGGACCAATTGTGTAATTATCCCACAGACATTAGAGAATGATCAAAGTGTTTTGAATCTTTATATAGAATAACAAATGGTTAAATATTCACTCTCAGGCATATATAGAGAATAAAAACTCAAAACTAGGGTTATAATGAAAAACATCATTATAAAATAATCTAATTGGTAGAAAGCACCAAAAATTGGTCATTATGGAGGTTTCATTGCATATAAATATATTTTTGAGTTTTCAATGTTATTATGTACATACACATGCCAGGAGGAGTGATTGAGTGTAAATAGTGATAGGGTTTACCTAATTAGACCTAATAGTGGCCTTCAAAAGAGGAGTAAAGGGGTTAAGAAAGAGAATTAGATCTTGAATATTTGGAAGTGACTGAGTGTAAATAGTGATAGGGTATTGAAGATTTAAAAGGATGACTAGTTCAATGGAGGGTATTTGAATCTTGTAATGGTTTGTCATTATCCTTTCATGCAGAATCATATAAGTCATTTTAGCCTAGATAAAGTCTACAATGGATAGACTGAGGGATCAAGAAAGTGGATACATAGGAAAAATAAGTGAAAAAATGTGTTATATTGATATAAGAAGACTCTAAGGACTATAAGGAGTCTATGAAGAGTTATCAAATATAAAATACAATAAAACATCAATATATATCCTAGTGTGATCATTTTCACTTTGTGTAAGTGACTAACCATTGTATCAAGATGAGATTGGTAACTTTGCTTGATCATCTCTGCATCAAAAAAATGCCTACACATGATGTCCTTTATGTTCAAACATTGAAACATAATCTAATAAGTGTCAACCAAATGTGTGATAATGGATACAAGGTCATATTTAATGCAAAAGGTTTTAAGATAAGAAGATCTAGAAGATTAGTTTTATAAGGTAAAAGAATTGAAAGAAATATTTATAATCTAAGTAAAATGAATGGTAATAACTATCCAATAGGAAAGTTTAATGAGAGTTTGTTATGACATATAAGAATGGGTTATGTCAACTTTTATAACCTAGTAAAAGTAAGCTCAAATAATTGGGTTATACACATGCTTAATATAACTAAACCTACAAACACTACTTGCAAGGAATGTCAGTAAAGTAAGCAAGTAAGGGTTAGATTTTAAACAAAGGATTATGCAACTACAAATCCTTTATAAGTAGTTCATATTAATCTTTTTGGTCTTATTAATACAAGATGATTCAAAGAAGAAAGATACTTCATTTTTCTAATAGATGATTACTCAAAAATGACATAGGTAACCTTTTTAAAGGATAAGTCTCAGGAATTTGAAAGATTCAAAATATTTAGGGCCATGGTAAAGAATGAGATTGGACCAAAAATCAAATGCTTAATATTTGATATAGGTGGAGAATTCACCTCAAATGAGTTCATAGAATACTATGAGAAGCATGGAATCAAAAGGCATTACTCTACAGCAAGGACTCCATAACAGAATTAAGTTATTGAAAGAAAGAATAAAACAGTCAAGGAGATGGCTAGAATAATGCTAAAATGGGCCAAGTTAGCTAATGGGTATTGGAGAGAAGCAATATGAATAGTAGTATATTTCTTTGATAGAGTTAAACTAAGGGTAAATATTGATAAAACCCCTTATGAACTATGCTATGTAAAACCTACCTCTATTAAGTATTTTAGAGTGTTTGGTAGAAAATGCTATAGTAAGAGAAATGAAGATAATATGGGAATGTTTAAATAGAGCTATGATGAAGGAATATTTCTTAGTTATTCCACTAAAATCAAAGCCTACATATTCTACAATAAAAGGATACAAAAATTTGTATAGATTATCAATGTCAAGGTTGAAGAAGGCCTGAAACATGTTAAACCTAACAGAGACATTTGTGAAGAAGAATCAAAGTCTAAAGAGGAAGTAGTTAATGAAGAGCCTATGGAAGTAAATGAAAAGCCACCTATAAGATTTATTCAAAAGGATCATGATATAGAGCAGATCATTGGGAATAAAAATGGAGTTTAGAAAAGGAGAAGAGTTGTAATGAAAAAAGAGCAAGTAAGTTTTTCTCTAATATTTGAAATTGAGCCTAAAAACTATGTTGAAGCTAGCAAGGATGAGAATTGGCTAAAAGCCATGGAAGAAGAACTAAGCCAAATTGAAAATAACAAAACTTGGGAATTAGTTCCAAAAACTTCAAATAATAATGTAATAGGTACAAATTGGGTCTTTAGAAAAAAACTCAATGAGGATGGAATTGTTATAAGGAATAAGGCCATATTGGTGTGCAAAGGATATGAATAAGTTGAAGGCAAGATTTTGAGGAAAATTTTTGTATAGTTGATAGATTGAAATCCATAAGAATGTTTCTAGAATTCTCTATTTATAATAAATTCAAAGTCTATCAAATGGATGTTAATTCTACTTTCTTGAATGGGAACTTAGAAGAGGAAGTCTAAATAGAATAACTTGAAGGTTTTCAGCTATCAGATTAATAAGATTATGTTTGTAGATTGAATAAAGCTCTGCATGGTCTATAATAGAAACCAAGAGCATGGTATTCAAGATTAGAATAGTACCTATAATAATAAGGATTCAATAAAGGATGTGTAGATAATAATCTATATTTTGAATCAGAAGGTGAGCATATGTTAATTGTTGTATATGTAGATGATATAATTTTTGGTGGTAGTAACAATAGAATGTGCAAATAATTTGCTACTCAAATATAAAATGAGTTTGAGATGTCTATGCTTGGAGAAATTTCTTTCTTCATTGGTTTAAAAATAGCATAAATTGATGAAGGGATATTTATATCCCAAAATAAGTATGCTAAAAAAATGCTCAAAATTTTTTGGAATGGAATATAACAAACCAATAGGTACTCCCATGATAACTAGATGTAAGTTGAGAAAAAAGGATGGATCCCTTGACGCAAATCAAACTTTGTATATATCAATGATAGGTAGATTTTTATACCTAACTACATCAAACCCTGATATCATGCAAATAGTGTGCATGGTTGCAAGATTTTAAGCTACTCCTAAATAATCACATGTCAATATAGTGAAAAGAATATTTAGATATACCAAGAGTACAATTAACTATGGCCTATGGTATCCTAAATATGAAGAATTCACTTTGACATCATATACATATTTTGATTGGGTAGAAAGTATGGATGATAGAAGAAAAACAAGAGGTGGTACATTTTTCTTTGGAAACAAAATTGTTTCATGGCTGAATAAAAAGAAAGAGTCAGTTACTCTTTCTATAGTAGAAGCAGAGTATGTTGTAGTAGTGGCATTTTGTACTCAAGTCTTGTGGATGAAGCAAACACTCAAAGACATCAAGGTAGAATACAAATCACCTATCTCTATTCTTTGTCATAATTCAAGTGCTATTAATATATCAAAGAATCCAATGATGCATTCTATAACTAAGAACATATCAATCATCGCTTCTTAAGAGAAAAGGTTTCAGATCAAGAGGTCACAATGGAATATGTGCCAAAACAAGATCAAATTTTAGACATATTCACTAAACCTCTTCCCAAGGAATAATTTGAGTATCTAAGATAGAAATTGGGAGTGGTGGCTCCTACATCACATCGCTAGATCCTAGTAATAGGGCATGAGTCTAGGGGGGAATCATAGAAACTTTGTTAATCCTTGGAAGAACAAAGAAAAGGCAACTCAAGTATGCATATTTTTGCAAATTTATAATGAGTTGATGGTTACATATTCTTGGACAAACTCCTTTATTTGATAAAGGGGGAGAAAAATTTGGACAAATAGTAAGAAAGTTGGATTCCCTTTTCCATTGATGTCAAAGGATGAGAAAATGTGCAAATGCTCTTTATAAAAGTTTACCATATACTTTATGTTTATCCAGAGCATGTGTCCAAGTTTATTTTTGGCAAGTGATCCATTGCCTAAGGGGGATAAATTTTGGTATTAATAGCTGTCACTCACATTCATTAGAAGATAATGCAAGTACAATTAATGACAAAGAAGTAGAGCATGTATTACATGATTAGAGCATTTGTTTTGCCATCAATGATAAAGGGGGAGATTGTTGTCACTATGATTGTCATTGATGTCAAAAGGGAGATAGTTAGCACTATGGTTGCCATTGATGTTAAGAGTATCAGTCATAGACAAGATTGATGGAGAGAAGAGCATGTTTTATAATTACATAGTATAAGTTGCAATATTGTCATATAAAGTTGTCATGATTTTAAAGATACTATTTATTGAGGTTTATGGAGGAAACAAGTAGAAGATCTATTATGGGTTTTTCAAGTACATCTCACATGTATGGTCCATAGGTTTAGATGAAGATAAATGAGCCTAGAAATGATTTATTTTAGATCTCAGACATTACTATGGTTTCTTAGTTAAACCCTATGGGTTTTAGTCATGGCATTCATAGGCATTTATATTTTTTTGTTGACTAGATATAGGTAGGAATTGACTACTTAAGTTATAAATTAAGCCTTCCTTATCAATGTATACATGGCCCCTTTCACCTAGTGATTACTATCTTGGAGCAGTGATCAAAGACTTTAATATTTCCTAAGTCCTTAACTTAAGATTTATCAAGGCTTGATCAATGGTTAGCACTTAATCGAATGATGTAGATCCAATGATGCATAATGAAGACAATATATTAAAGGTACCTGAGAGTGAATACGCTAGTGAAATGTGTCACATTCATGGGAGCTTGTTAGATAAAGATCCAATGAGAGTATTAATCTATTAGAGGATATAATAGTGAGTGTGTGATCATGCAATAAAGATCAATGGAGTACATGGAATCAATGTAGTCAAAGTGTCTGATGTATAGCGAGTTAAAGGTTGAGCTACTTTGAGGAGATCTATGGAGTGTATGTGTTTCTAAGTATTAGGAAGTAGTGAGATGAGATCAAGTGCTTTATGTTTAATGATAAATAGAGGTAAAATTCATACTAATTTTAAAGATCTAATAGCACATGGGAACACAGATCAAAGATCAATGGATGCATTTTAAAATTGAAATGTTAAAGTTTGAAATCTCATAAATATATAATGGAGTGTGTGATCATGTTAGATTTTAATATAATAGTTGCATTTTAAATTTGAGTCAATTAAACAATGATCATCGAATCATGGAACAAAACTTAAAGATCAATGGTTAATAGTTAAAGATTTGTTCATCTCAATGGTCAAGCAATGAAACACTTAGGAAATATGCATTATATGACAAAAAAATGATATAGATCATTTTGACCAATAAAAATTGTGTAATATGGTATGTGCATCAAAAATAGAGCCTGATATATGTTAAATATAGTAAAAGATAGAGTATTGTTGTGGTGGTGTGTGAATTCAAGAAGTGAGAAACATATCATTAGATAAATATGAACTAAGTCCAAGATTAGAGCATGATGTGTTAACAGCCAAGTGTGAACACATAAAAGATGTGGGACCTAGATCTAATGCATATATACATGTCATATAGGATACACACTAAGTGTTGAATGAAGTTGAATTGATGGGTAGAGAGGCAAAGAGAAAGAGAGAGAAGTGCAGAGTATGAGTAGTTACAAAATAGGTTTGTAACATAGAACTAGATTCATTTTTGAATCTAGAGTTGTATCTCCATAACATATTTGATTGGTAGGTGCCATCAGAAGAGCTAAGTTGATGATCAATTAGGGAATAGGTGTTTCCTTAGAGTAGGTGCTCTTAAATTAGGGTATTGGTGTCTCCTTAGGGTTGATGCCCTTAAAAATTGTAACTAGTTAAATTTTGATTATGAGGATGGATTAGAATAATAGATTCTAGTAGCTATTCTCACCATATTTTTTCCAATATTAGGTTTTCCACATACACTGAGTGTTGTGTCTATTTGTGTGTGTGATCTTTGTATACACTTTTTAATTTGCATTAAAAGTATTAAAGGATTAATTTTAATCAATCTACTGATTTAGCCCCCCTCTTAGTAGATAGTTATGTTCCAATAGATTTATCTCTCATATCTACTTGTTTCTTTGCCTTTAATGCTTTGTTTAAGTTACACTACATTTGGTATTCCCACTTTGATCTTGGCAGGATCTCTGACATGATATCAAAGTGTGAAGTCTAGTATACAAATGTCTAATTATTTGTTATATGATTTTATTATTTAATCATGAGAATTATTATTTTTTGAATATAATTTGTTGTTTTTCAAATTGGAGCATCCATTACAAGTACTAAAAGGTTATTTTTTGTTGTGTACGGTCTTTTTTTATGCCCTATTAAAATTTATTCATGTGTAGTGGTTGAAAGCTAGTTTTTACCTATGGATCATACTCCTTTAAATATATCCTCCTTTGAGCTCCCTATGATTTTCCATCACTTTGAAAACCATGTTTTGTAGATCTGTGCATAGCTTTCTCTTCTAAAGGTAGCCCTTGATCAATTTTGACATCTACTATTTGTATTAAGGTGGATTTTGCATGGAGATGACTAGAAATTATTGGTGATTGTTTAGGGGTATGGAATAATATTTTTTAGAGATTATTTACATAATTTCATTGGAGAGATTATAATTTTTCCTCTTCCACACCATGTCATAGATGTTTGATAAATGAAGTGTGTATTAAAAGAGATAAATTCTACACCATTGGATTTTAATCTTTGCCTAGGTTAACACCTACCCCATCTCTCCCTCATCATGTTATTGTGGTTTTATTTAAACCATCATTCAATATTTCACACTATTGTCCACTATATGCCATTTTTCCATCATTCAAAACCATTTTTAAACTACTCCAACCATTGGTTAATATTTGATGCTTATTAAAGAATCCTACATTGTGTTATGATGGGCTCTAATAGCTTCCTCACCATTTGGTTTGAACCACCTGGACTTTATTACATTGCCATGGCTTGTTGATCTCCCATCCTCCTATCTCACCTATTATTCCAACAACTAATATATTACCACCTAGTACACATCTTTCTCATTTCGACCTGGGTCAGCTACCATCTTCTCTATACCCACCTCATTGTTTATATTCCTTTATATGCCTTATTTACTACATATAGTCTTCTAAACCATTTGCATGTTGGTAAATATTTTATTAAAACCCCAAACCACCTTTCTTGATTTGGGTTATCAACCCTTTTATTTCATTTTTCATCTTGGATAGTTCAAAAATGTCATGATATCTCATTTGATTGGATATTGATAGAAATTTAAGGTGGGATTTCTTGTAAGGAAATATTTTTTAAGGTGGAGGTTATTATTAAAGGGAGACTTTTGTAAAAGGTGTTTATATTAGTGGGGATAATTAATTGCAATCAGATTTTTTTACTTGTTTTTATATAAAACATTATAACTCGGTGCATGGGGCCCTTTGCTTAGAAAGGGGTTATTTTTTTCTTTTTAATAAAATATTATATTGTAATTGAGAGATCTATGGGATACATAAGTAAATTTTGTAATATTTTCTTTGATCATCCTCATGCGCTTGACAAAGATAGAGGGTGAGGTTTATTTTTTAGGTGTCCAAAACCCCTCATAAGAAAACCAAACTTTCTTTTCCCTTTCCTCTCTTTTTTTGACTCACTATTATGCACTTGTTCTCTCCTCTTATATGTATTTTTGATGGTAACTAATGTCCATGTTGGGGGGACATTTTTTAATAAATTTGGTGATTTCTTTTCAATTTTAAGGGCCATGCAAGCTACAAATTATGTCTAGCATAGAGGCACTATCCCTCAAAACTATCCTATACTATGATAAGGAATGTGTCTAAGGCTCTAACCCCAAACCCTACAAGGGGATCCACCCCTTAACCTCATAAGGATCTCCTCCCCTATACCCCCATGTTGTGTCTCCTTGTTTAGTAATTCCAATGTAATTTCTTCCATTAGAGGGTGAGTTATGATTAGATAGGTAGTTAAATCCCCTCAAAACAATATTTTATATGTCTATTATTGATATTCATACATAAACACATTATCAATAGATCCTAACATCATCTTATTTCAAATGTTTGATTTTCCACATGTTAATTATATTGATTAGTCATTTTCATGGATGTATTGCTAGAAGACTCTATTGAGACCAACACCCCCCCCCCCCCACCCCCCCCGCCCCCACCATTTTTATTTTTTGAAAAGGGGACCCTTGTGATTGTTTCTAAAACTCCTATATTCTAGAATAAGTGTGAAGTATTGTTTAATCCTGAATTTTAAATGTAGGTTAATCTTTAAAAAAGATATGAGCTTTAGTGTTTTTGATTATGATCATGTTTTTAATGTTGTTAAATAATTGTCTTTAAGGTGATTAATTGTAGGTTCCATGGAAGACATTAGGGTTCCCAAACAATAAAACCTAGCAATTTGAATTTAAATGTTTGTTAGAAAATGTAGCAAGAAATTTTATGCATGATTAGGTTTTAACTTAAAGTTTATGCACTTTTGTAGATCTAATGCTTTACACTGATTCACTAGATTTGATCCAATGGTACATCAAGCTTGAAGTCTTGTAGAAAGGCATAAAGTTAACTATTTAGACCCTACTAAGGATCCAACAATGATCACTTGATCAAATGTTTTAAATCTAGTGGTGCGAATTAAATCCAAAGCCTTAGGAGCTCTTGAGAGTTTTACACATGACATTTAGTTATTGGATCAATAATTTCATTGTCTTAAATTTGATAGTTTTTCTCCCATCATTTGATATTTGTGAGCATGTATTTGACATGACCAAACCTATCAAATATAAACTAGATAATAACCAAATCTACAAGAACTCCTAAGGGCTTTACACATGGAATTCAATTATTAGATCAATAAATTCCATTATCTTAAATTTGATAGGTTCACTCCGATCATTGGCATCTACATGGATTTATTTGACTTGATTGAACCCATCAAATTTAACCTACTCAATCCCCAAAGCCTTAGGAACTCTCGACGGCTTTGCACATGGCATTCAGTTATTAGACCAATAAATTCCATTATCTTAAATTTGATAGGTTTGCTCCCATCATTTGATGTCTGTGAGGATGTATTTGATGTGACCAAACTCATCAAATTTAACCTAGATAATCCTTGAAGCCTTGGGAACTCCATTGTCTTAAATTCAACAAGTTTGATCTCATCATTTGACATCTGTGACGATGTATTTGATGTGACCTAACCTATCAAATTTAACTTAGACAATTTTTTAAGTCTAATCAAAGTGGACATTTAAAAAAAACCTTTTAATAAATACCTAGCTTTTTATGAAGAGAAACTTAGTATATAAAGATATTAGCCTAAGTCATTTTGTGTTTTTAAACATAAAATTCTAAATGATGTTTTTAAGCCTAGGATTCATATAATCATGGAGCTAATTAAAAGGTAAGCATCTTGCAAGATCCAATGATGATCGCTTGTTCACTAGATTTGATCCAAAAGTGTGATGAAGTTGAGGACTTTATAAAGGCCTCATAAGCTTGACACATGGAATAATTAGTGAGTTTGAAAACCAAGAGACTAATGAAATGTAAGGACCTAGATTCAATTTTTCAAAGCAAAATAAAGAGTAATTTTGAAAGCTAATGGCTAGCCTTCAACTAGCATTTATGAAATTTGCCATGAAAGGCATGGAACCCTACCACATAAGCTCCACATAGGTATGGAAGATACAAATGAAAGATATCCTATGATTGATAATGCAAAAGACATGAGAATGAGGTCCCATAAATTTTGAGGCATGTATGAAATCAAGAGTTGGATATTTTTTCCATTAAAGCTAAGAACCTTAAATCCTCTATAAAGGACTTAAGTTGATTAAATTGATCACATAGCAATAAAAGTAAGTGAAACTCAAATTTAGATCAAGTGCCTTAGTGATATTTTTTTTTATCAACTACAATTCAATGTAATCAATGGTGATAGGTAGGTAATAGATGAAAATTAAAGCAAAGCTTTATCTAACTTCAAATGAAGGAAGGGTTTTTAGAGACATAGAGTAAGATTTAATAGCCTTGAACATATATGGAATAAAAAATTGGTCTGAACTATTCTTATTTATAGAGGAGTTGAAAATAATTTCATAAGAGGAAAAGAGGAAAGCTATGGTGCACCAAAGATAAAAAGACCTAGTAACAAATTATTCATCGACCTTCTTGTTCCTATTTTTGTTGACTGAAAAATACATGGAGAATGGATTATTCATGAAGTGTCAAGAAAGTTGCATGTACATCTCCCATGGCCTTTGAGGCTTACGATAAGCTCCCTTTGCCTCATGTTGATCTCCCATTCTTAAAAGAATGGAAAAATTTCCAAAACCTTGATTCAGTCCTCTCACCTAGGTTAATCCAAGGTTCCCATGTTTTTAGGACCCATAATGGTGAGATTATTATTTCCCAATTTTAGGATGGTGTTAGGGTAGTTATGAATTTATTGAATAGAGCGTTTGGTTCCTCTTTTACAACTTATTTGAGTAAGGTTTGGGTATCTTATGTCTATTACATTTTGATCCAAATGGATCCATGTAGTATTCTATTTTTCAAAGTTCTTCAAATTTAGTTCAAATCATTTGCACATTGTAGTACTCATCGAGATCTTTATAATGCTTTTCACGGTTTGGAAAATGGACACCATATGTAAAAGTTATAGGCCGCTAAAGTTTTGGTTTGACGGGTAAAAATTTGGTGTCAAAAATGATGTGGCACAGTTGCAGAATGCCAAGTGGACCAATATCCATTTGACACGTGGCAAATAATTAGGAAGAAAAAATTTGGTTAGGTGTTATTTATCACATGTTATTTTAAATTTTCAAGCATGCCATGCCACCTTGCCATGCCTATCATGCCACCCAAGGAAATTTCAAATTCCAAGGCACCAAAAAGGAGGGAAGAATTCAAAGCATTCAAACTGCATACTTGGCACCTAGGAAGGAGAGCCTGAGCATGCCCATGAAGGAAGGATGCCTTTGCTCGCTTCCCTAGGTGCCTAAAGAGGAGGAGGGAGTTTTGAACTTGATACCTGGCACCTAAAAGGCTAAGGTCTTGACTGCTTTAGCCACAGTGGCTGAAACATTATAAAAGGGAGTTATTTTTACTTGTATTGACATAGATTTATGACTGTGTAAAGAAAATTAAGAGAATTAGAGTCTTGTTTTTGCCTTGTATGGCCTTGGGATTTTGTTTTCAAGTCTAAGAGAAATATTTGCAGGCATATAAAGATTAGAGAAGGTGAAATTGAAGATTTGTAAAGGTTTTGAAGCTATTTGTTGTAGCATTTTAATAGAATGGTCCTCACTATTGGGCAGACTTGGAGATGTAGGCTATTGAAGCCAAACTCTGTTATCAACTTATTGGTGTTATCTTTGATTTTCTCTAATTATTATTGCATTCTAATATTCATTTTAATTTTGATTTTACTTTCTTTATGCAAAATTAAACACAAAAAAGTAAAATTTTGAAAGATCTCATAAACATGAACAAGTGATTTTCGAATGTCGTACACTTGTATTTTTTAGTTTACATATTAGATTTTTGGTATTAGAGCGGTTGTTATTTAACAGTGATTGCTAGTGTATGTTGACAAGGTCTAAATCCCAAAAGGGTGAAGGAAAACTCGTTGAGTATAATCCAGAGATTGGTTTAAGGCGTGCTTCAAGGATGGTTGAAGAAGAGGTAAAATTTGAACAAGCTTTCCATTGAGCTTTCATGGACATGAGAAGCATGGTTGAGGAACTATACTGTGACAAACAAAGGAAATCCGAGAATGAAAAAGAAGGTGATTCATGAGAATCAAAAGGTAAAGAAACTAAAAAACCTTCTCCATCAAATGATGATATAAAAATTATGAAATCTCTCCCTTCACTAAAATTGGATATTAAGTTTGAATTACCAATGTTTAATGATAAAGTTAATGCTGAAAAGTTGGATAATTGGGTCAAGCAGATTGAAGTTTATTGCAGGGTCCAAAAGATTGCAGGGGATGAGTCAAAAATTCATTTGGCTACTCTTATATGGGAGGTAGAGCTCTCATCTGGTGGGAGAGTAAGTTGAAGGAAGCTAAGGTTAAAAAAGGTAACTTGATTTCTACTTAAAATGAATTTATTGAAGAACTCAGAAAGCAATTCTATCCTTTAGGCTATATGCAACAAGCCATGATGGATTGGCAAAGTTTCAGATAAGGAAAAGGCCAAAGTGTTCAAGATTATACACAAGATTTTAGGAAAAAAACTTTACTTTTGAATGTTCCTCTATACATACAAGAAACACTTCTAAAATATATAGGTGGGTTACATAGTTACTTAAGACATATGATTCTTATGTTCAATCCCACTAATTTAGATGCAGTATGTGTTCAAGCCACTCATTTACAGGCTAGAGGAAAACAATCAAAATAATCTTTTCCTAAAGTAAAAATTAAGCAATCTAATGTTAAGCATTCCAAAGGGGAAAGTTCATCAGGAAAGGGTAAATAGAAATCCACTTATATTCTTAAAAAAGAAGAAGGAAAACCATTTTGTAATCAATGCAAGAAAAATCATGATGAGTCTAAGTGTTGGAAATTACATCCTGAGTTAAAGCCTAAGAAGTATCAAAAGAAAGAAAAGAAGGCTAATGCTATGGTTTAGGACTTAGGATCAGATTCAGGTGATGAAACTAAGATCACAGCTATGGGTTTACATAATGATTTTTCTCTTTCAGTTTCTAGCACTAAGTCATCAAATGATGCATCTTCTTCTAGATAGAATTCTGTGCATGTTGATAAGAAAAGAAATGAATTGTTCCACATTAGAGTTGTTTCAAAGCATACTAAGATTGACACTCTATTTGATAGTATTTCACAAGCAAATTTAATTTATGAAGAGGTTGTTAAGAAGCTAGGCTTACAAACCAATCCCCATCCAAAGCCTTATCCACTATGTTGGGTGTGTGACAATGTGAAGCTACAAGTCTCACAAACTTGTAGGCTAAGGTTTGCCATCACATCCAAGTTTATAGATGAGGTTGAGTTGGATGTTGTTCCATTGGACATATGTGGGATTGTTTTGGGAAGCCCATATCTTTATGATAGAAAATTAATCTTCTATAGAGAGGAGAATAAGTACTTGCTTGTTAAGGATGGCATTGAATATATAGTTAGAGCACATCACATTAGAACAAGTCTTTCCTTGGTTACAACAGGGCAAATGAAAAGACTAGTTAATTCATGCAAGACTTTTTGTCTCATGTTGATTAAGTCTAAGGAAAAAGAATATTCTCAAGCTTTGGAAAATATGATCCTAGACACAAGAATAAATTGGTTGAAATAATTTCTACTTATGATGATGTATTTTAGGATCCTAAGGGCTTACCTCCTAAAAGGGGAGTTCAACATGAAATTCAACTATTGCAAGATTATCCTCTCCCTAACATTGGCATGCATAGGTTATCAGTGGTGGAAAATGAAGAAATCAAGAAACAGGTAATGGATCTATTGGATAGAGGTGTTATTCATCCAAATTCATCTCCTATTGGTTCACCAATTATTTTAGTGCCAAAGAAAGATGGCACTTGGTGAATGTGTGTTGATTTTCGTGCTTTAAACAAAATTACTATTAAGAATCGTTACCCTCTTCCTCATATAGATGATTTGTTGGATCAATTAAAACATGCTATTTATTTCACTAAGCTGGATTTGAGAAGTGGATATCATCAAGTAAGAATTAATGAAAGTGATGTATGGAAAACTACCTTTAAGACAAAATAGGGATTGTTTGAATGGCTTGTTATGCCTTTCAAGTTTTGTAATGCCCCAGCTACATTCATGTGATTGATGAATGATGTTTTTAGACAATTCCTTGATGATTTTATTATAGTTTACTTAGATGATATATTGATTTTCATCAAGTCATGGGAAGATCATGTGATCCACATTAAGAAAGTCATGGATGCATTACGAAGGGAAAAACTTTATTTGAAAATGTCAAAATGTGAATTTGGCAAGACCTCTTTGATATACTTGGGTTACATTGTAGGACATGGTAAATTGAAAATTGATCCTACAAAAGTGGTAGTTATTGTTAATTGGCCTACATCCACTAACACAACTGAGGTTAGGAGTTTTATTGGTGTAGTATAGTTTTGGAAGAAGTTTATTGCTCAATTTTCATATATTGTATCACCTTTGCATTCTTTGACAAGTGTGAAATAGGTCTTTTAGTGGGGAAGAAAACATCAAAAAGCCTTCGATACTTTGAAAGAAAAGATAAGTATTGCTTCGGTCTTGGCACTTCTTGATATACAACAACAATTTGAGATCGAGATGGATGAAAGTGAGTATGTTATGGGAGCTATTTTAATGCAAGGTAAGAAACTAGTTTGTTATCATTTTGAAACCTTTACAAGTGTAGTAAGAAAATATCCAACTTATGATAAGGAATTGTATGCATTGGTTCAAAGTGTTAAAAAATGGAAACATTACTTAATGGGCAAAGAAACAATAATACATACAGATCATTAGCCCTTACAGTATCTCCAGTCACAAACTAAGCTACAACAGTCTAGACATTTTCGTTGGATGGGTTTCTTACAACAATTTCATCTTGTGATCAAGTATAAAAAGGAATTTAGAATAAGGTTGCAGATATGCTATCTAGGCCTCCTATGGTTGTTGCATCTATTCTTTTACAACATGGTTCTTTGTCTCATGAAAGTTATAAAGAATAATATGTGAATTATCTTGATTTTCAAGATGTTTATAAAGACTTGATGAGTAGTAGACAAGTAGAAGAATTAGACTATCATGTACATAATGATCTTTTGTATCATTTGGGTAAACTATGTATTCCTCAAAATGAGAGGGTGCACATGATTAGAGAAGCACATACTTCTCTTATTTTTGGTCATTTTGGAGTTGCTAAAATGGTTGCACATTTGAAAATGTATTGTTATTGGCCTTGTATGCAGGAAAATGTTGCTAAATATATAAGGGGATGTACTCTTTATGCCACAAGTAAACCTAGTAATAGGAAATTGGGACTTTACACAACTCTACCTATTCCTACTCACCCTTGGGAAAGTATCTCTATGGATTTTGTGGGGGGATTGCCTATGACACAAAGAAAACATGACTATTTATATGTGGTTGTGGATAGATTTAGCAAAATGTGTGTTTTGATTCCTTGCACTAAGCAGATTACTAGCAAAGGCACTACATATTTATTCTTTAAACATGTATGGGTTCATTTTGGTTTCCCTACTTCAATTATTTCTGATCAAGATTCTCAATTTATTGGGGATTTTTGGTCAACTTTGTGGGGACTAATGGACACTAAATTAAAAAAGAGCACTGCATTTCATCCACAAACTGACAGACAAACAGAGGTTGTGAACCACACTATGGTACATTTGCTTAGGGGTTATAACAATAAAAATCCAAAGTTATGGGCTGAACAATTGTGCTACATACAACATGCATATAATCGGTCACTTCATTCTTCTACTATGAAATATCCATTTGAAGTTTGTTATGGATACTTGCCTAAATATCCTCTAGATGTTTGCTATGGATAGGATATAGCTGTTGGTGAACCAAAAGAAGCCAATCGAGCCAAGAAGTTCATTAAACAAATACAGCTCATTCATTAGACTGTTCGTACTCTATTAGAGAAAAGTCAAGCCAAGTACAAAGCTAGGCATGACAAACATTATATTGATCATCAATTTGTGGTAGGTGATATGGTATGGCTTCACATTAGTAAGGAAAGACTAACAGGTGAAGGTAAAAAGTTGAAACCAATCCAGTATGGTCCTTTTTGAATAATGGAAAAAATTGGCACAAATGCTTTCCGATTAGACTTACCATCTTACATGCAGATTTATTCACTTGTAAATGTGGAAAATTTGAAATTGTATGAGCCTCCAATGATCATTGATCATGATGAAAGTGTATCCATTCCTTCCATTGATGATTTTTCTCCTGAATATCTAATAGAATTGCAGGAAGATACTATACTTGACAGGAATATATGGACTTCGTGAAGAGGTAATGTTGAATATCTTCATGTTGGTCTCAAAGGGATGCACCCAAGCAAGGCTAGATGGATGGAAGTTGGAAAGGTGAGGGAAAAATACCCTCACCTCATTACCAATTAATTTTAACTTTTGGAGGTCTAAAAGTTCCTAGTGGGGAGGAATGATCCAAATGGATCCATGTACTATTCTATTTTTCAAAAGTCTTCAAATTCAGTTCAAATCATTTGCAAATTTTAGTACTCATCGAGAGCTTTTTGATGCTTTTTGTAGTTTACAAAATGGACATCGTGTGTAAAAGTTATAGGCTGCTGATGTTTTGGTTCGATAGGTAAAAATTTGGTGTCAAAAAATGACGTGGCACAGTTGTGGAATGCCAAGTGGACCAATCTCCATTTGACACATGGCAAATAATTAGGGGGCAAAAATTTGGTTAGGTGTTATTTATCACATGTTATTTGAAATTTTCAAGCATGCCACGCCACCTTGCCATTCCTATCATGCCACCCAAGGAAATTTCAAAGTCCAAGGTGCCAAAAAGGAGGGAAGAAGAAGTCAAAACATTCAAACTGCATACTTGGCACCTAGGAAGGAGATCCTGAGCGTGCCCATGAAGGAAGGATGCCTTTGCCCACTTCCCTAGGCACTTAGAAAGGAGGAGGGAGTTTTGAACTTGAGACCTGGCACCTAAAAGGCTAAGGTCTTGACTGCTTCATCCACAGTGGCTGAAACATTATAAAAGGGAGTTATTTTTACTTCGATTGACATGGATTTCTGATTGTGTAAAGAAAATTAAGAGAATTAGAGCCTTGTTTTTGCCTTGTATGGCCTTTGGCTTTTGTTTTCAAGTATAAGAGAAATATTTGTAGGCATATAAAGATCAGAGAAGGCAAAATTGAAGATTTGTAAAGGTTTTGAAGCCATTTGTTTCAGCATTTTAATAGAACGGTCCTCACTATTGGGCGGACCCAAAGATGTAGGCTACTGAAGCCAAACTTTGTTATCAACTTGCTAGTGTTATCTTTGATTTTCTCTAATTATTATTGCATTCTAATCTTCATTTTAATTCTGATTTTACTTTCTTTATGCAAAATTAAACACAAGAAAGTAAAATTTTGAAAGATCTCATAAACATGAACAAGTGATTTTTGAATGTAGTACACTTGTATTTTTTAGTTTATAGATCACATGTTGGAGTGGAACTTAACCCCTCCCATTGGATACTTAATAAGTTTTTTCTTGGCCAAACAATTTATAGCCATCAAGAGAAAGACTTCCAAGTAATTATTTATGATTTATTACCTCTTGGGATCACTCCTAGCCTCTATTAGTTTCCCTAGCATCTTAAATTGGTCCCCTGATGGTAGAATTACCATTTCCCATCATTATTCAAAATTACATATTTTTAAATATAGGAATCACATGAAATTCATATGTGATGGTATCTTCCCAATCATTTTTGAGGTAATCACTGGTATCCCTATGCCCATGCTTCATCCTTTAATCAAAATACAAGTAGAGACCATGGGGGATGTATGGTTCTATCCAGATTATACTATAATAAGGATAGAAGGAATAATGGTCCAACCATACAGATTGCTTATATATGTCCCTAGTAAGCTTACAGAGCAAGAAATTACTTATCAAATCATCCAAGGAATGGATTGGCACTAAAGGAAGAATAATAAAGCTCAAGTTCATCCCTTCCCACTGGACATTGGTAGAATTATAATCAAGGATTGGAAATAGTTGGAGATCATGGTGGTGCATAAGAACTCTTTTGATTTCTAGCTAGATGATCGTAAGATGTGGGACTGAAATGATAGAGTGGATAACCATATTCAAGATAAAAAGGCCCCAAAGGTTGAGTATAAACATCAACTAGGTGTGGGAGATGGTATTTACATTAAGGAAAGGTACTTTACAGAAGTCTTGTCTAGGGTTAAAAACTATAACATCAAATTACAAGATAGGCTGGTTAGGGATAACAAGTCCTCAGGAGAAATATGGAAACTACATCCCTTATATTATCACTTATAGCTAGGACCATTTGGGACTGTACATCAAGAGCCAACTATTGAAGGACAATATTCTGAGCCTCAACAAAAAGAATTGACAAAGTCATCCTAGGTTGGGAAACCTGAGGATGTAAAAGGAAAAGGTAAAGATGTGATTCAAAAGCCCATCATAGAGCATAGACCTGTTGAAGGTCCCCAAATTTAGGCATCCCCACTAAGGCTTTCTTCCCAAATAGAGGTTATTATCATGATTGCTTTAGAAATCAAAGAAATAGAGGAAAGTGCCCTTATTAATATCATAGCTTCTTATGGTTTTGATAAGGAAGAGGATCCATCTGAGGAAGCAATAAAAGAATTAGTTCCATTAGATGGAGGAAAAAGATAGGTAAAAATGGCTTTAGTTCCTTGAGCTCTAAGAAAGAGGCCTAGGTTAACTTTCACTCACCCTACTAGTGAAATTAACCTCTTCAGTGATGAGAATCCTATTTATGGATTAGTTATTCCTAATTGGTTTTTCTATGGGAAGTTGAAAAAAATTCCATCTCTTTCTCCTTCACTAGATTTGACTCAAGTTGTCATGGATGTTCAAGATATTGTCAAGCCTTGGATTTAGGATATTCTAAATAGACAAATAAAGAAAAGCATCCAGATCCCTTACACTAAGGAATACAAAAGGATTGATACCCCATGGGCCTTTGAGAGTTTAAATGTAGAGATTCTTGAATAACAATAGGTAAAGGAGTTTAACTCTCAGGTCCTTTTCAATACAGATACATCAAATCTCAAGAGAGTAGTGACCAAGAAGGGTACTATTAGTACTGAGGAGTTCACCTTTTAGAAGGTGGAACCATTTGTGGGTTTAACTCTTATTCCAGGGTAGGCAGTAGGGTAACATCTTATATTTTAAGAAGATGTGGTTATTATGGTAATATCCCATTCAATGATGACCTTGGATGGATTTCAAGGAATAAAATAGAGGACTCTCAATTTAGAGAAAGAAAAAAAAAACTTATAAGCTCAGGTCCTCCTTTCAATTCTTGAGGATGTATTGCAAGCATTGAATAAATCTTTAATGGATCATTTAAGAATTTGAAAAACATCAAGCATAGATTGAGTGATTTAAACCATAAAATTGAGATGGCACAAGCCTTAATCACTCAATGGAAAAAATTTCAAGCTCAGATGGAGGGGCTCATCAAGGCACATAAGACAAAGTAGGCCTTAGACTTCAAGATTATCAAACTTAGACATTTGGACATCTTCATAGCAATTTTGGTGGATAAAAAAGAGGATTTGATCACTTAGAGTAATGATGTCAATGACTTCATCAAGAGAGACATAGGCTTGGTAACCCAAATTGAGAAACATTTTAGGAATTTATTAGATAACCCTTCTCAAACCACTACTATAGGCTTGATTAGTGATGAAGAATTCAATCAAAATGTTGTGGTTCACATACAAGGCATCAAAGACAACAAATATCATTTAGCCAAGGATAACTAGAAGATGCTTGATATCATAATTTCTATAGAGAAGCAAATTGTAGAAGCACAATGTATCGAGGAACTTGTATCTTGGGCTGATAATGAATTTGACAAGTTAGTAGATAAAAAATATGATTGTCTAATGAAGCCTATAGTGGATTTTTAACTAATAAAGGATAAATATACCAAGGCAAAAGACTTCCTCAAATAGGGTTAATTGAAGGTCCCACCAATTTAATTCCTAAAAGAATATTCTTTTTTTAAAGTATATGCTAGTCTATTATTATATACTCTTTCTTGTCAAGTTGGCATGTGACCTTCCACATTGTAACTTTATATCAAGGATAGTTGTCCTTATTTGCATGTGGATATTTTAAAAGTTAACTAGTTAACTGCTTATGTTTCCTATAAATAGGTAGATGGTTACCATTTTTAAGGGAGATTCTTTTATCAATTGTATACCAAGAACATTTAATACAACTAATGAATTCTAAAAAGATTGTCTAGATAGTTTTGTTGAATGTTCATGCTACCTCTCAATTGCAGATAGTCATCTTTAATTTGAATGATTCTTTTTATTGAGTTATATTCTTTGTCATAGGGTTGTTAAGTTGTGGTAAATGCTAAATTGACTATAAATATCTCCAGTATAATTCATTTTATTTTCTCTATATTTGGATGTACTTAGGTTATTCAGATCATAATAGCAAATTTTTAAAGTAAATTTGATTCTTACTTATGATTCATATTTTTCCTTTCAATTTTACCTTATTTATGATATAATTTGAGCTTATGCTATTTTATAACATAATTTGGTTCAAATGTGTTTAGATTAATTGGAATTTTGTCATAATATTTGAGATGAAAACCTACAATCACATTTCTTTCTTACTTTACCCTTCTCTTTTCTTATTTTTATCAAGATTTACTCTATCTTAAAGATCATTGTTAATAATCATTTAGTTTAGCTTCGAAGTCATTAGAAACTATTTAATATCTAAAGATTTAATCCCTGGTGGCTCCCAACCACTAAATCAAACATATATTTTGGATAGTTCTCATACTCTACTTCTATTTCCACCATAGACATCATTGAATTGTCACAAACTGCAACTCATGCCTTGATTTTTCAAATCCTAAATGAGTAGTGTTCATCAACACTAAAGAGCATCTATGGTAAATTTCTAAGCATAAATAGGAGAAGCTCTATTAGCACTAGAAGGAGGGCCTCATTAAATATACTTAATATCTTTCAGGTGTTTTTGGTCAAAATTACTCTACATTTTACATGTTTATGTTTCTTTTAGCATAAATTGTGTAAAGATTGGTGATCTTTGTGGAAATACAGATTTTGTTACTAAGAATTTACAAGTATTTGGAGTTAGGATGGCTTATTCTATTTAAAATTGACAATACCTTGATAGTAAGAGGTTTATTTGAGTCATAAGTTGTAAAGATTGGTCATCTTTGCATAATTCAATAAATCTTTGAACTTGTTTAATTAAAGATTGATGTTCTTTGTCCTCTTATGAATAATTTTTTGAAAATTAAGCCTGGTATGCATATTATTTGTTATTATTTGGAAATTAATGTGTTACACCATGTTTTATAATATGATCCTTAATCTTCAAGATATAATTACCAAGGATTAGGACCAGATCACATTCAAAGACTAGAGAAGCCTTGCTCAAACTAGAAATTCATAGAAGGAATAGGAAAGATAGACGTAAGCATAGGTATTCTAAATATCTACCATCATCACCTTTGCAAGGGATTTTTGTGCTTTATCTTCATCCAAACATATCATGGATTGGAAGTTCCCCTATCAATATACGAAGTGTAGTTCATGATTTACCACATAATCTTGAAAAATATTTACCAATATTTAGTCCAATTGGTATTACAACTGCTGAAGAACATGTTAAATATTTCAAAGCTAAATTAAGATTATTAAATGTTATTCATGAAGATGTATCATGTATTTTATTCTCATTTACATTCAAATATGCTACATATGAATGGTTCCTTAATCTGCCTGACAATTATATTATCTCATGGAATAAATTTCACACTATTTTTATTGATCAATTTGGAAAGATCATAAGCCTTTGTGTCATTTATTATCAATTGAAAACCATTAAGAGAGATACAAGTGAACCTATTAGGTCCTTTAATGCTAGGTTCCAAAAGTGTTTTAGTCAGACCATGGATCCATATAAGCCTAAAGAAACTTTAGCTTTGGAGGTGTATAAAGATGTTATTGAACCCATGACTTATGTGTTTCTAAAGAGAGCCCTTCCACTTATCATCACATTGGCTCAAGCCTATTCTGAAGTAGTGGTTATTAGTGAACAAATGTAACCCCTAAGACAAATGTATTATTCTATCCTAAATGTTAATCCTCAAATGCCAACATTAAACCTTTTCCCAAATAAGAACCAAAATACTCCGGAATTAAACCAATTCCCTACTTTGAATATGTTGCCTACTATTCATGCTACCCCTAATAAAAATTTAGGTTTCTTAAGCCATCAAGTTACCAATGGATTTTATGACAATGACCAAAAGGATTTAGTGCATATTAGTGGCATTAACAATAACCAAGGTCAAAATGTTAATGTTCCAAAAAATGAGAATGAGTCTATATTGAAAATGGTAAAGAAACTTAGGACTAATTTTCTGTAATTACAAAAACAAGTTGGTAATGCTAATGATAATTCTGGAATGAAATTCACATTCTAAAAGTCCAACAAGCCTAGGAATAGGTTTCAAAAAGATATTTTCTATAATAAAAAAGCTAATGAGCCTTATTATAGTAAAAATAATATGGATATAAAACTTAGTAATATTGCCTTACCAGATTAATGTAGGGTGCATGCTACTTCCAAGCATGGTGAGATTGATTACATTGAATTTTGTAAAGCCGTTGAATCTTTTCAGGAAGAAATTGACACTTTTGTAGTGGTTCTAAACAAAGATACCAATACAAATTATTTAAAATCTAAACCATCTAACCAAGTGCATATGGTGGAAAATTTTCAATTCCCTTTTCAAGAGGATAATGAGCCTAAAAATATTCCTAAGGAAATTCAAGCATTCTAACAATTTTTGAAGACATAAACTCTAAGAAATAGGGAACAAAAACAACCATTGACTACCTCTACCCCTCTTAATAATTATGGAAACCCTCTAGACACTGTATCAAAGAGTAATCATGAACCCCCTAGAGGAAGTTCTTCTAAGCTAACCGTTGATCCTCCAAGCAAAAATAGCTACAATATTGTGGAGGATATGAAAAGGATTAAATCAAATATCACTCTGCATGAGCTAACTCAAATCACATAACAAAGAGACTTACTCTTGGAATCTTTGTCCAAGAAAATTGGGAAGCCCCCTAAGATTGATAGCGCAAATGTAATTCCTCAAGTAATCAAGGCAGAGTCTCCACCTTTTTTACTTACAATCAGGATATTTGGGAAAAATGTTCATAATTGTCTTTTAGATTCTAGAGCCTCAACCAACATTATGCCTAATGGGATATGTGAACAAATTGGGTTAACTCAAATCAAGTTTGATAGGGTAGTCACTCAATTAGATAAATACATAGTTAAGGTTATAGGAGAATTATTGAATGTACATATATAGGTGGCTAGTGAACCCAGTGTTCAGTAATTCATTGATATTCAAGTGGTAGAAATGCATAGTGCTTATGGATTTATTTTGAGTAGAGAATGGACAAAGGACTTAAATGGCTATATGTCTATTGATTTCTCACACTTGTGGTTTCCTTAGAAAGGTGTGCCAAATCAAATAAGAGTAGAAAGGGAAAATAAAATAAAACACATGATAATAGAATATAATGTTGTTAATGAAAGGGTAAATTTCCTAGATTCTAATTTGGGAGTTTTCACTTTAGAAATTGTAAAAGAACCAGTTTCTAAGAGTTCTCAAATTTTTAGTTTGTAGAAGTTATAAATTGATGGTGCCAAGTGTAAATCAAGATTAGGAACTAGCATTATATTGATGGATCCTTTATAAAAGCAATACCATGTAGCTTATAAGTTATAATTTCCTTGAACTAATAATTTAGATGAGTATGAGGCTCATACTTGGATTGTAGTTTGCCATTAAGCACAAAGTTAAGGAAATCCTTGTCTATGGAGACTCTAAACTTATGGTTAACCAAGTGAGGAGTAAATACCAGTGCAAATTGTCTTACTTAAAGAAATATAAGTTTAAGGTGTGGGACTTGATTGAATATTTTGATGCCTTCAACATTTTAGCTATTCCAAGAGAAGAAAATAAAGTTTTTGATGAGCTTACATCTGTTGTAGCTAACCTCATGCCTAATCATGATTCTCAAAGCATTAGTATTGAGATAGTACCATGTACTTATAGTTCCTAACAATGTAAACCATTTTTGAGTTTTCAATGTTAATCAACAAATCATAGATTTCATAACTAATTATGGAGATTTTGAAGCTCACATTATTGATGAGGTTGATGAAACTTTTGTTGAGGAGGAACTTAATGGTAAAGCATTGAATTAAGTGACAATAAGATACCTAAAGGGATGATTTCATTGGAAAGATTATTTGATCTTGACAAGATTTTTGAAGCAACTAAACAACCTAAGGTAAATGGTAGAGATTGTCACGTGATGAACTTTGGTCTACATGATCAACCCCAAATGGTGAATATAAGGAAGGCTTGCACTGAAATGGAAAATAGAAAAGCTAGAGAGTTGCTTAAGAAAAACAAGGATATAATTGCTTGGTCCTATGAATATTTGAAAATATTTGACCCAAGAGTCATTACTCATACTATACTTCTTCAAGAAAGTTGTAAACCTTTTAGACAGAAGCAAAGGCTAGTCAACCCTAGTTTAGAAACCATGATTTTTAGGGAAGTCAAGAAATAATTGGATGCAAGGATAGTGTTTCCTATTAGACATTCCACTTGGGTGGCAAACCTAATCCCATTCAGAAAAAAGAATGGAGAAATAAGATTGTACATAGATTTTAGGAATCTAAATAGAGCATCTGAAAAGGATAATTCTATTTTACCTTTTCTAGACTAGGTTATCCAAATTGTTTTAGGATCTTCCATGATGCCCTTTTTGGATGGATTTTATAGATATAACCAAGTGATTTTTGCTCCATAAGACAAGATGAAAACAACTTTTACTACTAAATGGGGAATAAATGCTTATAAGAGAATGCCTTTTAGATTAATTAATGCAAGGGAAAATTTTCAAAGGGCCATGGACCATGCTTTCCAAGGTTTAGTGGGGAATTATATCATCATATATATGGATGATCTTATAGTATTTTATAGAAATAGAGAATAACATTTCATACATTTGAGACAAGTATTTTATAGATGCAAAAAGAATGGTGTATCTCTTAACCTCAAGAAAAATTTATTTCAGGCTTCGTTGAGATTGTCAAACCTTTAACAATATGCTTAAGAAAGATGCTATAATTTCTTAGAATGAATAATATAGGAAAGCCTTCATTGAGATTAAGAAGGAAATCACTGAAGCTCTAGTCCTCATAAATCCTAATTTCTCAAAATATTTCTATCTATATTCACTTGCTTTTGAGCATACTATGGCTGCAGTGTTAACTCAAAAAGTTGATGAAAATGATCATCCCATAACTTTCATGAGCACAAAATTCAAAAATGTAGAAGTGAATTATTATATGATTGATAACCAAGAATATGCATTGGTAGGCAATAAAAAAAATTAGACATTACCTCCTTAGAAATAAGGTACACACCATATTACCTGATCCAGTTACAAAGCTTATGTTGAGTCAAAATGAGCTTGGAAAAATAAGAGGTAAGTGGATATAAATTCTAAAATAATATGATATAGAGATTAAAATAGAAAAATTAGTGAAATGTCAAGTTTTGGTTCAGATGATCGCTATTCTTGACCCAAAATTCCATGTCATGCAAGTAGATTAATGAAATTTCCAACCCAATGAGTGGTATGACTCTATTATCCATTTAATTATCAAAGGTGTTTGTCCCCCAAGATTTATAAGAGAACAAAAGAGAGCCTTGAGGCTCAAAGTTTCTCACTACCTCATCAGGAATGGAATCTTGTATAGGAAGAACTTTGAGAGAATTTATTTGAGATTTATGTCCAAAGAAGAAGCAGATTGGATTATGACTACTTTCCATGAGAAGTTAGGAAATGGATACCCTTCAAGAAGAACCATAGCTCATAAGATTCTTAGGTATGGATATTATTGGCCCACCCTCTTCAAAGATGCTTACAAGCATGTGAGGGAGTGTCATTCATGCTATATTTTTAGCACAACGGAGCCAAAGGTAGCCATGCCTTTACAACCTGTGATCATGGATAAACCTTTTTACACAATGGGGATTAAAATTTATAGGAGTAATCAATACCAATTATTCTAAAGGTCATAAGTATGTCCTAACTTCTATGGACTATTGCACTAGGTGGACTAAGGCAATAACCACTAAGCAATTTGAAATAGAAGAGGTTATCAATTTCTTAGAGGAAAATTTTTGTACTAGATTTGGAACCCCAATTTCTTTAGTTTGTAACAATGGATCTGCATTCATTTCTGTTGAAATGATAGAATAGGATTATGGCCAAGGAATTGCAATCAAGTTTTCTTCTAATCAATACCTTAAAGGAAATGGTGTTTCTAAATCCACAAACAAAAATTTGATGAAATCTATCAAGAAATCTACTGATGATAGACCTATAACATGGCATAAACTTCTTAATTTTGCATTATGGGTAGATCAAATTAGGATCAAACAAGCTCTCAAGGCTTCACCATTTTTATTGGTATATGGTCAAGAGCCTATCTTTCCCATTACCTTAAAGTTGCTTATGTTTACATTCATGTAAGAATACATGTAAGACAACCAAGAACTTACTAATTCTAGGATATTAGATATTATTCAAATGGAATATGCTAGAAAAAAGGCACTTATAGACTTTAGAAGACACCAATAAGTCATGAAAAGATGGTTTAATAATATATCTAAATCTAAGGTATTTAGGCAAGGAGATTAGTCCTTATTTAGGAAAAAGAATAAGAACCTAAAGATAAACATGGTAAGTTGACCCCTTTATGGATTGGTCCATACCAAATTATAGAAATCTTGGGAAATAACACTTTCAAGTTGAAAAACCTTGAAGGATCAGATTTTAATTTACCCACCAATGGGCAATACCTAAAGCATTACTATGTTTTTGCTCCATCGGGGGTCTTCATGGAGTGAATGTGTAAGATTTTTAAAGTTAGAAAAGGTATGCTAGTTAGTTTCCTTTCTTGCTTTGTTTTTCTTTCTTGCTGAACTTGTATATATTTGTTTTATTTGCATATTATTTTTTATTGTTTGGTGGTGTTCCTTGGTTGTGGTAAAGTTTCATGGTATTATTTTTTATTTTGAAATATCTCAACAGTGTGAGTATAAATCTTACAAAAGTGAACATGGCTAGAGTAGTATAAAGCAGCCAAGGGTATTGGTATAAATTGGTATTCAAATTTATTATCTTACAAAAATTTAAACCTTAGTCTACATCAAAACTTGGTTTTAAGAATAATCATATGTATACATTGTGAATTTAGTTTATTAACTCATATTCATGCTTACACTTAAAACACATCCTTATCATGGACTAAAGTTTCAATTAAAGGAGAGTATCCTAATGCCAGAACATTTAACCAAATCCTTAAAATCATGTTGTATTGGTTTTCAACCTTTGCAAAAGGACCTAAAAAAAATCATTGAAAAATATATGGAAATAAAAGCAAAGGTGATTTAGGTGATCTCCACCAGGGATATGGACACTTGGCTGGTAGTGGAGCAAGACCTTGAGTTGAACAAAAGGTATCTCTGTCAGGGTTATAGACACCTAGTTGGTAGTAGAGCAATGCCTAAATATCCCATAAATTAAGAGTTATTATTCTTAAATAAAATCTAAAGTGCTCAAAGTTAAGTGTAATGGGCAAAAAGGATATGAACCTAGACATTGTTTCTTAAAGTTCATGACAAATAATAAGTGGAATCAAAGCACACACTGCATGTTTATGTTTTAATATCTAGGTTTAAATTTTATATATAAGGAACTTATTTCAACTGAAAGATGATTTAGAAGAGAGTATATGTCCAAATTAGATATAAAATTCATGTAAAATTTTTAACTAGAGCCCTGTGTTCTAACATATTTCTATGTTGCCCCTGTGAGTCACCATTTGTTTAGACCACCCCCCTCCCCCATTTTTCTTTTTTAAAAAGGGTACCCTTGTGATTATTTTTATAACTTATATATTTTGGAATAAGTGTGAAAGATTATTTAATTCTAAATTTTAAATGTAAGTTAATATTTAAAAAAGACATGAGCGTTGGTGTTTCTAATTATGATCATATTTTTAATGTTGGTAAATAATCATCTTTAAGGTGATTAATTGCAAGTTCCATGGAAGAAGTCATGGTTCCTAGATAATAAACCCTAGCAATTTAAATTCATGGTCACCAAGCAATAAACCCTAATGGTTTTAATTTAAACATTTAATGGAAAGTTTAGCAAGAAATTTTATGTATAATCATGTTTTAACTTAAAGTTCATGCACTTTTGTAGATCTAATGCTTTACGCTTGTTCACTGGATTTGATCCAACAGTGTGTGAAGCTCAAAGTATTTTAGAAAGGCATAAAGTTAATGATTCAAGCCCTAGTAAGGATCCAATGATGATCACTTCATCAAAGGTTTTAAATCTAATGGTGTAAGTTAAAGCTGAAGCCTTAGGAGCTCCTGAGAGCTTTGCATGTGGTATTTAGTTATTACATCAATAAAGTTCATTGTCTTAAATTTGGTAGGTTCACTCTCATAATTTTATGTCTATGAAGATTTATTTTATGTGATCAAACCTATAAAATTTAAACTATATAATAGCTAAAGATATATGAACTCTTGAGGTCTTTGCATGTGGCATTTAGTTATTGAATCAATAAATTCCATTACCTTAAACTTGATAGTTTCACTCCTGTCATTTGACATCTATGAGGATGTATTTGACATTATCAAACTTATCAAATTTTACCTAGACAATCCTTTAATCCTTGGGACTCCTGAGGGCTTTACACATGGAATTTGTAAACACCTAAAACTGGCTATCAATAACCTCCAACCAAGGTTTTGACCAATTTCCCCCCAAAATGCACAATTTGGCCTAAAATTAATAAAATATGCTAAATTATGTGAAACTCACATATTAAAGTGTTGATTTTGGCTAGGGTATCCATAAATGGGGTAATATAATTTATGGGCCAACTAACTTTGATCAGATCATTTCAGGTCAAAATGCTAATTTTGCACCTGGGTGCTCTAGATTATTCTTTCCTATCAAATATCTTGCACAAGACACATGCCTTTGTTATTTTCTATTGGTAACATCCTAAATGGGAATATGGATCCAATAAATTTGACATTGCCTTCCAATTCTAATCCAGTCAAATTTTGGACTAATAATAAGACATTTTGATCAATTTGAGTAATTTGTGCATAAAGTGCTTAATCATGCTTAAGAGCTAATTAATCCAAATCAAGGCCTAATTAATAATTCCATGGAAAATTGTTGCATACTTGTTTTTAGAAATGAATATTGAATATCTACATCATTAGGTGACCTCATTTCTTGGGAAGACATCCCTAGGCCATAAATATCAGGATTCATGCCCTTCATGCCTCATCAAAGCCCTCCATGCCTCTTAATTGACCATTTTTCCAATGTCATGATGAGGATAATTATATACTTAATTGTAAAATTGTATTATAAAATTGTATTAATCATTAGCTACATATCTCAATATTGAGATGGATGATTCAGGTTGATTCTAGACATTTTCAAAAATTTATAAATAGAGAGGCGATGAACATCATTTCTAAGCTAATTTGGTGCAAAGTTATAATGCACAAATGATTCCAAAATAAATTATAATTAGTGTTACCATGAAAAATTGATTCCAATCCAAGCCAAGATACAAGCCAAAGGTGCCTTGGAGAGATGGAGGTAACCATGCTTCCATTGCTAAGGACTTCATAAGCACAAGCCGAGTAAGCCACCACTATAAAGGCATTTAGAGCATATAAGGAAGGTGAATGAATTCTTGTGTTTTCATTATTTATTTTTTAGTTGTGTTTTTCATTTGATTTTTTTAACTAAGCTCTCTCTAGTGTCTAGGCCTACAAAATGTTATGCTATTAGTGTGTTTATTTCATTTTGTTTTCATTTTAGAACTAACACCATACTAACCATTTTCTCTTGAGTCAAATTCCTAGATCACATAATGGAATGCATGATGGGACTAGACACATCATACACATGGATAAGATCATTTTACAACTCTAAAATATTTATTTGGACCTTTAAAACTCTTAGAAATTGATTTTCTAACTTTAATTTACCATTTTTGGTTGCCACAGTTTTACATAGTAACTGACATCATAAAGTAAGACCAACATCAGTTACATGGCTTAACCAATGTCGGTTAGCAAAACTAACATCATTTATATTTTGGCTAGCCAAAGGTAACCATCATCGATTGTATATAATCAACATTGATCACTGTGTCTTTCCAAAAACATAGACCTGAGAGCTATTTTTCAAAAGTTCATTGTTTCAAACCAAAAAGAGATTCAAAGCTAAAGGACATGCTAAAATTTTTACTAGAGAACCAAGCTTGATATTTTTTCAAAACATGTTAAAATACTTTTACATGCTTAAAAATAAATTAGGAACCTTGTTTTAGTGTTTAACAAAGAATATAGATGTTCTAGCGATTGTCTTCAAAATTTACAACTAAGACCAAGGGGTCAAATGAACACCACCAAATATTTCATTTTGGGCTTAAAATTGAACACACTTGTCAATTTTTGTTTGAAATACTTGTTTAATTAAATCTTTGTTTGGAAAAAAGAGGAATGTTGCATATATGCTCTTCCATTTGTCCCCTATAGGGAACCCTTGGAATCAAAAGTGCCATTCCTAGTGCAAGTAGCCTAGTCCAAGGCTTAGATTGAATGTCATCTAAATCACTCCCCAAAAACTTGTCAAACTTTGGATGACCTTGAAAATAACCCTAAACTCTTTCTATTTCATGATTTCTTTATTTTTATGCAAACTTGTCTTGTGAGGGGGACTTTATCACCTCCCACAAGTTATTTAGGGAAGCTTTAACCTGAGGTTTCATTTCCCAACATTAAATTCATTTATCTCCTTTGGATTTACACATGGGACGTAGTGACACTTTAGACATTACACTGCACTAAGTGAATAGGAGGATGTAGTGGTTTCAAAAAAGACTAGACCTTTCTATAATAAGCCAAGTGATATAGACCCAAAATCTATGCTTTTATTTTGCATTATTTGGTGTGAAAGTCATTGTGAAATTGATTTCCCTAGATCATTTGAAAACTTGTTATATCTTAGACAAATCCCCACTTGCCATAGAAGTATTGTTGGTGCAAGGTGCACCTCAAGGTCCATGTCATAGTACTGTCATTTGAGAGAAGGGGGGGTGTAAAAACCCTCTATATAATACACATTTACTTTTGGATGAACACTTAAAATCATCTCAAATGATGTATATTGATGGATTCCAACAATAAGAAGCAACCTTGTTAGTTTAGGATCTATGAATGATTAATTAGTTGGTCTTGTCCTATTTTAAAGTCTTGTTTGGAGTCAAAACTTGGTGTAAACAAGCAATCCAAATTAAACACATAGTCCAAATTTTCCTTTGAACAAAGAGGCATTATGTTGTCCATGTGAGATTATTAATTTGCCTTGTTCAAAATTTCATCAAAAGATTGAGAGTCATATCATCCACTTTGGTGTAGTTATGATGCCTAATTGAGTCTAGACCTTTACTGAAGTTGTTTAAGTCCTTCACTTATAATCTAAATTTGTAATTACACCTTTACAAGTTCATAGGGTTGATGTGTTAAGTGGGAACTTAGGTTTAATTTTCAATTTAGGTTGAAGGTTGTTTAAAGACTCATAATCATTATCATCACTTGATATACTTAAGCCATTTTGCGCTAAACACTTGCACTTTGTGTCTATGTACCCCAGCATTTTTGAGTCAAGAAAAATAGTTTTATTCTATCAAAATTGTAGTAAAACATCTTTGAGTTAAAGAGTTTTCAAAACAAAACCTTTTATCATACCTTTTAGGTAGTATAGCATCATTACGCTACCCAAAACATTTTGAATATTATTTCATATATCCTCTTTCATAGAGTTCCAAATTTACTCCTACATTTTTAGACCAATCCGAGTGTACTTTTGTGATCTTTTGTCTAAAATGGTTATACTATTCACTTTTGTCTAGCTTGTTTGTCAAAAAAACCCAATTGTATACCATTTTTTGTGAGAAAATAAACTATTACTAAAATGCCTTTTATTTCATACCTTATATCTAGTTGATCAAGTTCATGTCCAATAATTGAATGCCTAGTGCTTGTTAGAAGTGTTTCAAACCCTTTACATTAAAAATGTCATCTATTTTCAAAGTATAGATTTTGATGCCATTTGGCCAAGAGTCCTAGCACATGCCTTGTTTGAGATTAGTTTTTGACACCATATTTAGCCAAAAGACCTAACAAACTTTAAATTCCTAAATTAGACTAATTTGAAACACTTCAACCTTAGAGTTTGGCATTTTGATTTTTGGTCCATTTACTTACTTATCTTTGTGTGAATAGTAAAATGTTAGATACTTCACGCTAGCTTGTTTCCTCACAAATCTTTTCATAAACCTTTTGATCCTTTTGATGAATCTAGACCAATTTAGAACATCATTTGTTTTAGATATTGTCCTTTTTAGATTTTGTAGAAGTCTTTGACCTTTTAAAACAAAAGCATTGACTATGGATCCCAACATGCATTCCTACACTTGTAGTGGACTCATGTATAATTTAGGAATTAGTAATATGGTTACATAAGAATAAATGGTGTAAGACCTCTCTATGGATAATATTTATTATGAAATGGATTCTTATCCCTCTTATAATACTCAATCAGGAGTAAAAAGCCAAGATCCATTAGCCAGCTATCTAGTTAACACACCACCTTATTCAGAATAAGACCAAGAGCAAACCATGACATACCTCACTACAATACCTAAAGTGGATGAGCCAGTAATTCAACAGTCATATATTACTAATATGACTTCCATGTATAATTCATTTTTGTTTGAGTGACATTTGTTGGAGAATAAAGATGAGATTTTGGTTAGAGCCATCGAGGTAGGGACCAAGTTTCTAGCAGACTTCCCCCATGAAAATTTACAAAGTCTAGTAAGAGTGTCCCACAATATCATTTATAATCAATAGGCTTCTTTTAGCAATCCTATGGCTTTAGTCCAAACAACGTACCAAGATCCTAATATATCTGATTAAGGTAAAAACATCATGGAAGAGCACTTTAACCAAATACAAATAGTATATCAAACATATCTAAATCTAGCACATGATTTTAATCAAATGAACATGTTAAGTAAACGTCTCATTGACCTAGTTCCTTTAATAGGAGTGTTGATAAAGTTAACTAGACAATAAAATCTAAATTTTGACCCATTCATACAAACTATTTCAATAGATAACTTGATGCATATGCCCATTATTAAAGAAGTATCTTCAACCTCTACATTGAATAATGAGCCAAACATAGTAAATAATGTGCAAATAACATCTAATCTCAATCAAAGTAGTGTTAATGTTTAAAAAACTAGCCAATAACATGTGCCTGTAGTTAATCCTATGAATAGGTCATCATACCAGGGAGTGGGAGTTTATACACCCCAACCTCAACCAACTAATTCCTCAAATATACAACCTATGGGATTAAGTAACCAAACAATGGCCAATATCATGCCTCAATGATAGAATGTGACTTATCTTACTCCTCAAAAAGTAATGAGTAGTATTCCATAATAATAGGCACAATCTAGTGTATCAATATAATAAGGGATAAATACATTGCCACGATAATCAGGGCCAACAAATGATCCACCTCACTAGGTAATGATGAGCATAAATCTTTAGTCATAGACTAATAGGCCAATCCAAAACCAAGTAATGACTAGTCAATAATGTGCAAATATTGGTCAATGATAGATGCCAAATCTGTAACCTGCTTTCACTTCCTCATAGGGATTCATGCAATAAGGAGATCCCCATGTTTCTCAAGTACCTAATAGAAAATCATTGGTTCAAAATGTGCCATAAATCCAGAGATGGGGTCTTGGTCCACAAGTTCCCACTCAACAACAAGGTTTAATTATTTGGCAGCATGTCCCTTTTCAACCACAATAGGCATAGTATAGTTATATCCCTCCATCCCAACCAAAAAATCCTCCAAGTCAAAACTTTATCACCAACCCAAACTAGAATATCACACCAAGTGTGCAATTTAAATTACATCATAATCCATGTATGTGTATTCTTGGTTCATTCCCCAACCAAGCCAATGTACCCCAATAGGTAGTTCCATCATACCTTGGTCAAAATGTTCCACTTGTGACCTCCCAACCATATATCCAAACCTAAATTCTCCCTCAAACCAATATCCCTTCTAATTTCTTATCTCAATAATTATAACAAATGAAGGATTTAATTACTACCATTCAATTTGGTAAATAAACTAAAAATTTCAAATTGGATGATGTATGTTCTTATCCATTCAATATGGAGTATTTTTAGATATCATTTCCTCTAGGATACGAACCACCAAAATTTGATAAATACAAAGGGAAAGGTTACCCTAAGGCTCATTTGACCAAATTCTTCATCGCATGTCAACTAGTGACATATAGCGACATATACATTTTATTGTTATTTCCAATAAGCTTGGCTAGATAAGCCTTGGAGTGGTTTTTAAAGTTGCCCAAAAATTTAGTAACAAATTTTGATGATCTTTTTGATAAGTTTGTGTAGCACTTTTCTTATAATCTTGAGCATGAGATTTCATTAGTGGACTTAATGCAAGAAAATAAAAAATTTGGTAAGAGTTTTGCAAGTTATTTATAGTGGTGGAGAGCCCTTACAAGTCATTTCACCCATAGTTTACTAGATAAACAATTAGCCATGATGTTTCCCAAAATTTTGCATAGTGAGATAGCTTGCCATTTAGAACTATAATGTGTGCATACTTTCAAGGAGATCATTGATAAAGGTTTTTTGATCAAGAGGGTTCTCATAAATAAAAGAGTCATCAATAATAATTCAAATAATCAAAATCAAGATACTAATTAGGGAAATGACCAACATCCTATTCAAGCACCAACATTGTAACTGACCGATGCCAATAACCATGAAAGACTAAAGTAATTCAACTGCAATAAAAATGTTATGGGAAATGGAGTAATTGAATCCCATCATGTGAAAATGGTGAAAACATCATCTACACCAACTTTTTAGCTTAATCATACCTAGTAACCTCTCTAAACAATACCACAATCACAACAATCAAGACTTGCACAACAAATACATCAGTCGTTACCATTACAAACCCCTCTTCCTAGGAGAACCATGCTTGCACATCATGTCTTTAGTGACCTAGGAGAACCTATTGAGTCTATATTTCATAATCTTAATACCTTTAATATAATTATTTGGCCTATAACAAAGCATTATCCACAAGGCATTCCTTATCCTAATTGGTACTGTGAAAATGAATTTTTTGAATATCATTGAGTCAATGGGCATAATATATGAAGATGTGTCCAAATCAAGAATTTAATTAAAAATATGTTGTATAATGGGGAGATAAAATTGGATAATGGTGATTTAAATTCCAATCAAAATCTTTGGATATATCAAAATCCCTTTCCCTAACATAATAATAAATAGTAGTAGAATAATCAACTACAACAATAATGACCTGTACAATAGCAAAATCAAAGTCCAAACTAGTAGAATCAACAAAATTAGTAGTAGAACCCACAACAACAAAATAATTTACAAAACCAATGTTAGAATGGTAAAAACCAACAAACCTACCATGTAGTTACACATGACTATAATAGGGTTTTAGGTCATATTGTAGGGGGTAACATTAATACCATCTCCATTAATCCTAGACAAAACACTAATCAATCTAGACCATTGCTAAACAACAATATTCAACCAAATTACATGGATAATCCTTCTTTGACCTAGGAATGCATACAAGCAAACTAGGACTTCCCCTTTTAGAACTTATATCAAAAATTCATTCTTACCATGTGACCACATGAAAGTGTACCAATAAATGAGACTTATCCTATCTGGTCCCACACCATTCCCAACATTTGTTAGCAATAATGGTCTAATATTTAATTCTAATTTTACAATCACAACTCAGAGGTTGAAGATTACTATCCTAGGCCCACAACCATCTACAAATTTACCTATCATCTAACCAATTGTTCAGCCTCAGAATAAACTATGCACTACTGACCAAGACAATTGATATTATAGAACAATTACAAAAGACACCAACAAAAATTTCTATTTTAGATTTGCTATAAACATAAATAATCCACAAAAACATCTTAAATGAGTTTTTGACCCAATCCATGGTTGATAATGACATATATCTTGATCAATTTCAAGCTTTGGTTAGACATCTAGCTCTAGCCCAACAAGTCACATTCAACTAAAGTGATATGTCTTCCCTTAGCCCACTCCATAATAACCCATTATACATATAAGTTTATATAAAGCAACATAAAGTGAAACATGTCCTTATAAACAATGGATTCGGTCTTAGCATAGTGTTTCTAAAGCTCATCAAGCTTGTTGGGTACATAATGGCATATCTCTAGCCAAAAATAATAACTATCAAAACCTATGATAATCAGAAAAGAGAATCAAAGGCACCATTAGTTTGTCAGTTATCATTGGGCCTTTGATCCATGATACACTTTTCCATGTGCTTGATATTGAGTTATCATACAACATGCTTCTAGGTAGACCTTAGTTACATGAGATTCATGCAGTCCCATCAACGCTGCACTAATGTATCAAAATTTCCCACTCAGGGATGTAAGTGAATATTCTAGGAGATTTACACCCATATGAGCACTGCAAGCATCTTGAGGCTAAATTTCAAAGCTATAATTATCAGTACAATATGAATCCAAGTTCCAAGAAGGATAAAGGGAAAAAAAACTTATTGATCCTTCACCAAATAATTACATAGATCCTAATACCTTAGATTCCCTTTCTCACATGCCACCTCCTGAAGCTTCTAATCATTTCATCATTTTAGATAATGGACTAGGAGAGTATGTGACCCATGATACATTTCATATTATCAATATTCCTCAGAATCCAAAAACATTTGGGTGACCTAAAGTCACCCCATATATGTATTGGCAACAAAATAACAAAGATAAGGGACTTGTCACATTTGTACCAACATCTAGCCTAGAACCCAAGCCTCTTAAAGGGGATGAATCATGGTTATATAATGATAACCAAGATGATTATTATAAAAATTATAAGTATCTTATTCTTAATAGGATCATGGAGTGTTATAGTTATGAAGGAAGAGGCCTTAGACCAAATTAGCAAGGAACCATCAAGCCAATTTCTATGACTAAGTATGAAATACCTTATGGACTTAGATTTAAATTGCATGGGGGTGACCCCACATATCTTATTGAAACTTCCTCACCAATGACTAGTGATGATGATGCTGACAGTGAAGTAAAGTCTTATCATAGTCTCACCTTTAATGACCTAGCTGAAACCAACTTATTTGATAGATTGGGACCAATAAGAATTAAGTCTACTAATTGATGAGTTTTAGAATGATGAAGCATTTTGTGATTTCTTAGGCTTTAGAGACAATGTTTTGTTGGGAGATCACAAATTAGGATTCTCAATGATATTAGATCCTATAGCCTATTTTGGAGAGTGAGTGAACACCCTTAGCCAAAAAAAAAGTAAAACATTGAGGTCCCAAAGTGAAAACCTATTTGAGGTGCTTTATGACTAGGGAAAAAGTAAAGATAAAGGCTAGTCTAGTGGTGAAAAACTATTTCAGGCACCATTAGATGGGGGTGTTCATTCTTCTTCAAATTTAGACTAGGAAACCACCAACGATGAACTTGCCTATAGATCTGAGTTCACCTTTGAGCAACAAAAAGTATTTGATCAAATTCTCTAAGAATTTCTAACTATTTTCATTACATAGCTAGATCTACTATTAGGGGACTCAGATTCATCATACCTAGGAGAAGTTGAAGATCAAGTCCAAATGAGGACCTTGACATAATTCAATAGTTCAAGTCATTGCCTACTATCATAGAAGATGGTTTGACCCTTCTAGTTGAAGATAAAATATTGGTAAATATCAAGACTCCATCAGACCTAAAATGGATAAAATTAGGATCATCCCTCACTAAGGAGGAACGTGATGTTTTTATACCTCTATTAAGATAATTTGTAGAAATCTTTACATGGGCCTATTCTAACATGCCAGGTTTAGACCTTGCCTTGGTTCTGCACCATCTTATGGTTAATCTTGATGCCAAAATGGTAACATAAGATGCATCCTCACATTTTTGTATTGGTAAAGAAATATTTGGAAAAACTTTTAGAAGTAGGATGTATCTGATCCATTGACTACTCGAAATGGATCTCTAATGTGGTACACATTAGTAAAAATCTTGAAGGGATTAGAATTTATATTGATTTTTTAGACATAAACAAATCTTATCCTAAAGATGATTTTACTTTGCCTAATATCAAAATGATCATTGAATCCATGGTTAGTTATGAAATTCTTTGGGGAATATTTTATTATCAAGTAATGCCATTTGGCCTTAAGAATGTTAAAGATATATATCAAAGGGCCATGACTATCATATTCCATGATATGATTCATGATATTGTTGAAGACTATGTCGATGACATATTAGGAAAATCGAAAACTAGGGTCGACTATCCAACAGTGTTGCATAAGATATTTGAAAGATTATGGGAGTATAAAGTCAAAATCAATCCAAATAAATGTGTTTTCATTGTAAATTTAGGTCAATTACTTGGATTCATCATGTCTCATAGAGGTATTCAAGTTGATCCAACTAAAGTCCATGCTATAACTGAGATGCCACTACCAACCAATTTAAAGTAACTCCATAGTTTTCAAGGTAAGATCCAATTAGTCCAATGCTTCATCTCTTAGTTAGTAGACAAGTGCAATCCATTTACACACCTTTTAAAGAAGGTAGTTGCATTTAATTAGGATGATCACTGCCAAACAACTTTTCAACAACTCAAAGACCATCTTGCTAATCTGTCTATTTTATTGCCTCCTATACCAAGAAAGCCATTTTTGTTATATCTATCAGCTACTGATCATGCTATGGGGGCACTCTTGTCTCAACATGATGACAAAATAAAGGAGAATAATGTATACTACCTAATTTTTACCTTAGTTACATATGAACATAGCTATGCTACTGTTGAAAAAGCTTGTCTAGCCATGGTCTTTTTAGCTCATAAATTGCATCATTACATGTTGAATAATAAGACCATGGTTATTTCAAAATTAGATCCACTCAAGTATTTACTATCTAAAATAAATTTGCAAGGAAGAATGGCTAAATGGATCATGCTTCTTAGTGAGTCTGACATAGAGTATGCCAATTAGAAGGCAATCAAGGGACAAGTTCTTTCAGATCAACTTGTTAAAGCACCTCTGATAGGCACACAACCACTCACATTTCAATTTCTTGATGAATCTATCATGAACATAATTGACACACCCATTGAGGAGTAACCCTAGAAAATATATTTTGATGCTTCATTCACTACATATGGATCAGGGGTAGGCCTATTATTTATTACACCACAGGGGGATCTAATCCTTAAATCATTTAGAATTAGCTTTCCTTATACAAACAAATGGCCAAGTATGAAACACTTGTTGTAGGAATTCAACAAGCAGTGAATTTGAATATATCTCATCTCCAAGTTTATGTTGATTCTTAGTTAATCATCAATTAGATTACAAATCCTTTTTAGACTAAAGATGACAAGTTGGTTCCATATAAAGCCATAGTTGACACTCTTAAACAACAAATTTTCAATATTTAGTTTGAGCACATACTGAGGGCTAGTAATATAAATATAGATGCCTTATCTACTATTGGCTCTCTGAATTGAACTATAGAAAAAGATAGAGAGTATCAATTCCTCATCAAGAATTTGTCAGCACTAGCTCATGAACCTTCAATCGTTACCATGATTTGTGAAATTTTCGGTTCTAATTAAATTTGGTACTCAAACCTTTACAACTACCTTCATGACCAAGTTCTACCACCTAACATATCTCACAAACAAACCAAATCCTTCATTAATCATTCTACTTGTTATACTCTACTTGGATCCACCCTTTACCATCATAGTTTTGATGGAACTCTGCTTCATTGTTTAAATTTGGTAGAGTCTACATTAGTGTTAAGAGAAGTTCAAGCATGTCCTAGATGATCATGACTATCAAGTAGCTTGCCTACAAGAGCTAGACCTACTTGATGAGAAATAGACAACCACACTCAACAATCTTTAAGCATATTAGAACTAACTCAAAGGCCACTATAATCAGTGTGTTAAGTATATAACATTTGAACTTGGTGATCTTGTTCTTAAAAAAAACCAAAAGAATACCATGGATAAGAAAAATCATAAAGGGAAATCCAAACCAAACTGGATAGGGCCTTTCATCATCACTATAGATTATGGATTAGGAGCATACAATCTTGCCACACTAGACAAAGATGAACTTCTAGAGTTGATGAATATTATTCATCTCAAGCAGTACTTGTAGAGTTATAAATTACTCTACATTTCATCCTATTTTTTCAACTGTGCACTGCCAAATTTTATCCTCGCATTCTTTGGTCTGAGATGGCAAAGTCATGAAACAGAGCATGGGCTCTACTTTCCTTTTGATTCATTTTTGCCTAAGTGTTGAAATCAAGTGGAAGTTAACAAGTGTCATCATTTGAGTCATCCTTATCAGTAGAAATTGCCAAGTGTCATCATTTAAGGTACCTTTTATACTTTCTATGAGTTAGTCAAAATGTGCCACGTGTCTCATAGTGATTCAGCAGAACACACCAAGTGTTAGCATCCATAGTTTCACATCGGCACCTGCATTTCATTTCTTTTCAGTGAAGGGTTTAACAAGCTAAGTAACAAGATCAAGTGAAAAGTGCCAAGTGGCAATAGTGAAAGAACTCAATGATTGCTTTTCTAAAAGTGACAAAAGATGCCATGTACCCTAGCAAAGGAGAGTGAAAGTCACCACGTGTTGCAGTGTAAATTATCTTCATCTTTGCTTCACTAATATAGCAAAGACTATGGTGGGTACCAAGTTTTGTATCTAAAACAAGTGGAGACCACCAAGTGTCATCTTCCACAGTGTAGCCAAAAGTAGTAGAGATCACCATGTAACCCCAGGTAAGAGAAGCAGAGATTGCCATGTATCTTTTAATGAAGCAGCAGAGTTTGCCACCTGTCCTGTGTTCCCTTTTAAAGTTAATCAGGTAAGAGATGTTGTAGGTCTCATTTTATTTCAAGCTTTTGAAGTTTTGAGGAAGTGGATCATGACAAGTGTCAAAGGTGGAACACTCCTGAGTGAAGACACAAAGGACTATAAGTTATGCAAAAAGTGTCACGTGTCCTCGATCGTTGCTACAAAACATGATAAGTGTCATTTTCCACTATCTCCTAGGTAATAAGAAGAAATTGACTAATTGTTTCTTAGAATTTAAGAGAAAGGAGCATCATACAATCTGTTATAGCCAAAGAACTGCCAGAAAATGAAGCATTTCAAAATCTATAAGATATCTTCTATTAGACACATTGAGTTAGGGAAGATTTGATTTGGGCCATTAGAATAGGAACAAGCAGATGATCCAGAATGGATCTAAGGATATAAATAAGGGTGTAAAGATCACTAGAAGGAGAGGATCATTAATTATCAGAGAGAGGATCATACATTATCAGAGAGAATTTTTGAGAGAAAATTATTGTAACAAGTTTAGACTTTCTAGAGTTGTGGCTAAGTAATATCATTTGCTTTTGTCTCATTTTCTTGAGTTGAAAGGTTTATATAATTGTACGTATTTTTGTGCCTTTTTAATGACTAGAAAATTCAAATAAGAAGATTGAACCCTATGCATTTGTTGATATTATCTGTGTCATTTGAAAAATTAGTCTAGACTGTAGATTTTCTAGAGCTGAGATTAGGAATGTCATTTGCTTTTGTCTCATTTTCTTGAGTTGGAAGGTTTACATAACTATACGTGTTTCTAAACCTCTTATGTGATTGGAAAATTCAAATAAGAAGATTGAACCCTATGCCTTTGTTGACATTTTTTGTATCTTAGCAAAAGAAGTCTATGTTGTGAGCCTCTGTTTCTATTATTTCAATCTTTTACATTGATCATGCACTTGTTTGCTCTTAAATGTAAATGAATCCTACATATAGTCTCATTGTGCTCAGGATTAAGGTTAAATTACATTTAGGTGCATCGCCATAGATTATATTTACTTTTTTGAATTTTGTCTCTAATTTAAATTTCTATCCCTTTTCCTAGTATTTACTTGATTTAAAGAAGAGCCAGCTTCTCTAAAATCTAGAGGTTTTTTCAAGATGCAAGTCCCACATCTTGAAACCTCCCATTGTTGCATCAATAGTACTATGCTTGAGTGCTAAGGTGTATTATCTATAAGGACCATTTTATTTATTCCATTTTATCACTATTCTTCTTTATACAAATACCATCCTTATCCATCCTCTTTACCATATCCACTTTTTGATTATGTTTTATCAACCCAGTATGTTCTAAATCCTAGCCCATTTTACCTTTATTTTTGCTATTCATTACATAATTTCAGCATCAAGGTATCTTATTAGTTTCATTAGTTGGTTCAAGTACTTCAAATAGAGAGAATATTTTGGAATAGTGTGATAGAAGTTTCGATAGTTACATCCTTTGTTTGTTATTCCTTTCTTACCATCGATCTTGATACTAATTATAACTACCTTTGGGAAAATTAGTACCATCAATATATGTCATTATGTCCTAGTTATAACCACCTATGGGCAAGCTAGGGGTAACATTAATCCTTAACATACTAACTTACCACTTCTTATGTCATACTGTGCCTTTTTACCAAATGTGCCTATCTTATTCAATTGACTGCTACACTAGTCAAATTCCTCCATTGTAAGGGTAGAACTATAGTGACTTGAGGTCCTAATCTGGGACTATGTAGGTAGCACTCAATACTTATTGAGGTTAGCTCAGTCACTCTTTCCATATGCTCTCACTATTTTGTAAGTAACCTAAGCCATTCTCTCACAACCTAAGCCATGCTCTCACCATTTTTTGAGCAACCTAAGCCATGCTCTCACCGTTTTGTGAGATTGAACATTATAGTGTCTCATCATTCTTGATCAAGTTGAGATAATTCAAAAAATTCCATAAATCATTTGAAAAGAACAAAAACATTGACCACTTCTTTGCCTTAAGGATTTTGGGAACCCTTACTAAGTTACAAGCAAAACACTTGTCATTTAGTTTCCCCATCCTTTTTTGGTCATTCCTCTCACACACTTGCCATTTTGCTAGACCATTTCTCTTCTTCTATCACATCTATTCTATTTGTTTTCTTTAGTTATCACATTCTTCCTATTCTTTGGGAGAACTACATTTATCTTGAAGTTTTTTTTATTAGATATTACATCCATAAAACTATGTAGGTAGTGTCCACTTGCCTAGTGCATATGGAGATAACTCAACCACCCCATTCCTTTTTATTCTATTCCCCCATTTTATTAATTTGTTAAGTTGTCACCTGTTTTCTAGGGGCAATGTTCTTAGGGTTTCAATTATATTGTTTATTTTTTTGTTTCTACTTATTTTTAGTTGTTTGTCTACCTATTTATTTGATTTTAGCATGGTTTCCTTGATTCAATTTATGTGTGTTCATTGGGTAATTCCTTGCCCATAATTATAATTTAATCCATCCATATTCATATGTTTACATTGTCATCATGGTCTCTATCATTAGTGCATTATTTTCTATTGATTATTGGATTATGGGAGCCAATCCTCATGCATATTTCAGCCAAGTCCTCATGATGTTATACCATGATGCCTACCAACATGTGATACAACAAACCTCAGCTTCAAGAAGTCTATTTAGTAATGGTGACATCTCTTCAAAATTTACATCCCAATTCCATCCTAATCATATCCCAAATAGAGTTATTAAAAGTGAAATAATTTTATAGTTATTAGTTTGGATGAGCATCTCTCTACTAATAGGTTGTTCCAATTCATCATTACCCTCTGTGTTAAGTTATCATCATCCTTAACCAGGTTTATCATGTTTTCCATAATCATGGTCTAATGATTATAACTGCCTATGGGTAAATCATTACACACCATCCCACCTTTATTTCTCAGTGATTATAACTAACTTTGGGAAAATCATTGTGTTGTCACCACTTTAATTTTTCTACCCATACAGGGGCATGTTATTATCTTGTTTGTCTATCCTAACTGGGGTAGCTCCATCTTCTCAATGATTATAATTGTCTTTGGGCAAATCATTGCGTTATCATACCATGTTGCTACTATTAGGGTACAATGCTTATAACCACTTATGGGAAAACCATTTTACACCATCCCACTTGCATTCTCAATGACTTTGGCTAATTTTTTAGTATCATTTTGTTTTCACCCCATCATATTTCCTTTTTTTGGTCCCTTCATTTCACTTCTTTCTTTTTGAGGGACAATTTTTCAACCTACTTATGCCAACTATTCCCTTGTGGGGGCATCATATAGTTAGTTTATCATTATTACAGTTGTAGGCATACATGACCTTTTCATTCTTTGAGAAGATCTTACTATTCTTATAGCTTGTAATTCCTTCCCAAATAGGGGCAACATATAGACACCTAAAACTGGCTACCGATAACCTCTAACTAGGCTTTTGACCAATTTCTACCCAAAATGCACAATTTGGCCGAAAAATAATAAAACATGATAAATGATGTGAAAATGACATATTGAAGTGCCAATTTTGGCTAGGGTATCCCTAAATAGCATAATACAATTTATGGGCTAGCTAACATTGATCAAATTATTTTAAGTCAAAATACTAATTTTGCACTTGGGTACTCTAGATTGCTCTTTCCTATCAAATATCTTGCACAAGAAACATGCCTTTTTTATTTTCTATTGATAACATCCTAAATGGGAATATGGATCCAACATAAACCTAACATTGCCTTCTAATTTCAATCTAGTCAAAATTTGGACCAATAACAAGACATTTTGATCAATTTGAGTAATTTGTACACAAAGTGCTTAATCATGCTTAAGAGATAATTAATCCAAATCAATTCCTAATTAATAATTCCATGGAAAATTATTGAATAATTGTTTTTATAGATAAATATTGAATATCTACATCATCAGGTGACCTCATTTTTTGGGAAGACATCCCTAGGCCATAAATGCCATAAATATCAAGATTCATGTCCTTCATGCCTCATCAAAGCCCTGTATGCCTATTAATTTCCCCTTTTTCCAATGTCATGATGAGGATAATTATAAACTTAATTAAAAAAATGGATTAATCCTTAGCTACACATCTTAATCCTGAAATGGATAGTTTAGGTTGATTCTAGACATTCTCAAAAATCTATAAATAGAGAGGCCATGAACATCATTTTTATGTTATTTTGGTGAAAATTTATAATGCAAAAATGATTACAAAATCCATTGAAATTAGTGTTACCATAACAAATTTATTTCAAACCAAGCCAAGCTATAATCACAAGGTTCCAAGGAGAGATGGAGGTAGCCAAGCTTCCATTGCCAAGGACTTCATGAGCACAAGCCGAGCAAGCTACCACTACAAAGGAATTTAGAGCATCTAAGGAAGGTGAATGAATTCTTGTGTTTTCAATCCTTACTTTTTAGTTGTGTTTTTCATTTGCTTTTGTTAATTAAGCTCTACTTAGTATCTAGGCCTAGAGATGTTATGTTATTAGTGTGTTTACTTCATTTTGGAACTAACACCATACTAACCATCCTCTCTTGATTCAAATTCCTTGATCAAAAAATTCAATTATTGGGCCAATAAATTCTATTATCCTAAATTTTATAGGTTTTATCCCATCACTTGACATTTACAAGGATGTATTTGATGTGACCAAAGCTATCAAATTTAACCTAGATAATCCTTGAATCCTTGTGAACTCCATTGTCTTAGATTTTACAAGTTTGATCCCATTATTTGACATATATGAGGACATATTTGACATGAATGAAGTCATAAAATTTAACTTAGATAATTTTTAAAGTCTAATTAAAGGGGGCATTTTAAAAAATCCTTTTAAGAAATTCCTAGCTTTTTATGAAAACAAACTTAGTATATAAAGATCTTAGCCTAAGTAATTTTGTGTTTTTAAAAATAAAATTCTAAATGATGTTTTTAAGCCTATGATTCATATAATCATGGAATTGATTAAAAGGTAAGCATCTTGCAGGATCCAACAATAATCACTTATTCACTAGATTTGATCCAATGGTATGACAAAGTTGAGGGCTTTTCAAAGGCCTTGTGAACTTGATACATGGCATAATTAGTGATTTTTAAAATCAAGAGACCAATGAAATTCAAGGAATTGGATTTGGGTTTTCAAAACAAAATAAAGAGGACTTTTGAAAGCTAATGACTAGACTTCAACTAGCATTTATGAAATTTGCTACAAAAGGCATGAAACCCTACCACATAAGCTCCACATAATTATGGAAGGTCAAAATGAAATATATCCTATCCTTGATAATGAAAAAGACATGAGATTGAGGTCCCATCAAATTTGAGGCACATATGAAATCAAGAGTTGGATATTTTTGCCATTAAAGCTAAAAACTTTGAACCCTCTATAAAGGACTTAAGTTAGTTAAATTGATCACATAGAAATCAAAGTAAGTGCAACTTGAATTCAGAGAAGGTGATTTAGTGAGATATTTATTTTCATTAACTATAATTTAGAGTAATCAATGGTGGTGGGTAGGCAACAGATGAAAATTGAAGCAGAGTTTTATCTAACTTTAGATAGTGAAGGGTTTTTAGAGATACATAGGTAGATTTAATAGCCTTGAATGTGCATGGAATTAGAAATTGGTCTAAAGTATTATTTTTTATAGAGGATTTACAACCAATTTCCTAGGAATAAAAGAGGAATGCTATGGTGCACCAAAGATATAAATACCTATTATCAATTCAACTGGTAGGCTTCCACCATGTAGCTGTTAAACTAGATGTAATGCATTGCATTGACCTTCTTATTACTATTTCTGTTGACTACATAATAGATGGAGAATGGATTATTAATGAAGTGTCAACAAAGTTGAATGTATAACTCCCATGGCATTTGAGGCTTACTATAAGCTCCCTTTGACTCATGTTGATCTCCCATCCTTGAGAGAATGAACAAATTACCAAAACCTGGGTTTAGTCCTCTCACCTTGGTTAATACAAGTTTCCCATGTTTTAAATACCCCTAATGGTGAGATTCATATTTCCCAATTTAGGTAGGGTGTTATGGTATCTATGAATTTATTGAATAGAGATTTTGGTGCCTCTTCTACAACTTATTTGAGTAAGGTCTAGTATCTTATGTCCATTGCATGTTGGAGTGGAACTTAACCCATCCCATTGGAGACTTAATAAGTTTTTTCTTGGCCAAATAATTTACAATCATCAAGATAAAGACTTCCAAGCAATTCTTTATGATGTATTACCTCTTAGATTCACTCCTATCCTCTATTATTTTCCCTGGCATTTAAAATTGGTCCCTTGATGGTAAAATTACCATTTCCCATCGTTACTCCAAATTACATATTTTCAAATACAAAAATCACATGCAATTCATATGTGATGGTATCTTCGCAGTCACTTTTTAGGTAATCATTGGTATCCCTATGCCTAGGCTTCATCCTTTAATAAAAATACAAGTGGAGACCATGGGGGATGTCTGGTTCTATCCAAATTACACTGTAATAAGGATAGAAGGAACCATGGTCCAACCATATAGATTGCCTATATATGTTCCTAGTAAGCTTTTAGAGAAAGAAAATGCTTATCAAATCATCTATGGAATGTATTGGCACAAAAAGAAGAATAAGAAAGCTCAGGTTCATCCCATTCCATTTCACATTGGTAAAATTCTAATCAAGGATTAGAAACAGCTAGAGATCGTGATGGTGCATAGGAACTTTTTTGATGTATAGCTAGAAAATTTTAAGATGTGGGACCCCAATGATAGAGTGGATAACCATATTTAGGATAAAAGGTCCCAAATGTTGAGTACAAACATTAACCAAGTGTGGGAGATGGTATTTACAGAAAGGTAAGGAACTTTGAAGAAGTCTTGTCTAGGGATAAAAACTATAACATCAAATTAGAACATAGGTTGGTCAAGGATAATAAGCCCTCAGGAGAAATATGGAAACCACATCCCTTGCATTATAATTTGTTTCCTAGACCATCTAGGAATGCACATTAAGAGCCAAATATTGAAGGATAATATTCTGAGCCTCAGCTAAAAGAATTATCAAAATCATCCCAGGTTGAGTAATCTGAGGATGTAAAAGTAAAAGGTAAAGATGTGATTCAAGAGTCGAGCATAGAGCATAGACCTATTGAAGTTCCCAAAAATTAGGCATCCCCACTAAGGCCTTCTTACCTAATAGAGGTATTAACATTATTGCTTTGGAAACTAGAGAAATAGTGGAAAGTGTCCTTACTAATATCATAGCTTCTTATGGTTCTGATAAGGAAGAAGATCCATCTGAGGAAGTAGGTAAAGAATTAGTTCCATTAGATAGAGGAAAAAGATAGGTAGAATTGGATTTAGTTCTTATAGATCCAAGAAAGAGGCCTAAGTTAACTTTCACTCACCCTACTAGTGAAATTAACCTCTTCAGTGATGAGAATCTTATTTATGGACCAACTATTCCTAATTGGTTTGTTTATGGGAAGATGTAGAAATTCCCATCTCTTTCTCCTTCACTATCTTTGAATCAAGTTGATATGGATATTCATGATAATGTTAAGCCTTGGATTTAAGATATTATGAACAGATAAGTAGAGAGAATCATCTAGATCCTTCACAATAAGGAAATCAAAGGGATTGATACCCTAGGGGCCTCTGAGAGTTTAAACGTAGAGATTCTTGAATAGCCATAGGTAAAGGAGTGTGACCCTCATGTCCTTTTCAATACAAATACATCAACTCTTGAGAGATTTGTGACCAAGAAGGTTATTTTGGTACTGAGGAGTTCACCTTTCAGAAGGTGGAACCATTTGTGGGTTTAACTCTTATTCTAGGGCAAGTAGTAGGGGAGCATCTTATATTTCAAGAAAATGTGGCTAGTATGGTAATAACCTAGTCAAAAATGACCTTGGTTGGAGTTTAAGGAATGAAACAGAGGATTCTCAACTTGGATAAAGAAAAATAAGATTTGGAAGCTCAGGTCCTCCTTTCAATTCTTGGGGATGTATTAAAAGCATTAAATAAATATTTAATGGATGCATTTGATAATTTTAAAAGGATTAAGCTTAAATTAACTAATTTAAACCATCAAATTGAGATGGCATAATCTTTAATCACTCAATGTTATAATTCTCAAGCTCAGACGGAGGAGTTCATCAGGGTACATAAGACAAAATAGACCTTAAAATTCAATATTATCAAACTTAGACATTTGGACATCTTCATGGTAGTTTTGGTGGATAAACAAGAGGATTTGATCACTTGGAGAAATGATGTCAATGACTTTGTCAAGAAAGACACAGGCTTGGTAACCTGAATTGAGAAACTTCTAGGGAATCTATTAGATAACCCTTCTCAAACCAATACTATAGGCTTGATTAGTGATGAAGAATTAAAGTAAAAGGTTGGTGTTCACATCTAAGGCATCTGTGATAGTAAAGGTAATTTAACCAAGGACAAATAGAATTTACTTTATATCATCATTTATATATGGAATCAAATTTTAGATGCATAATGTATTGCGGAACTTGTATCTCGAGCTGATAATAAATTTGGCAAGTTAGTAGATCAAGAAGAGGATTGTCTAATGAAGCCTATAGTGGATTTTAAACTAATCAAGGATTAATTTACCAAGGTGAAATACTTCCTTAAATAGGGCTAATTGAAGGGCCTACCAATGAAATTCCTAAAAGAATATTCTTTTTGTAAATTATATGCTAGTCTGCTAGCATATACTCTTTCTTGTCAAGTTGGCATGTGACCTTCTACATTGTATCTTTATATCAAGGATAGTTGTCCTTAGCCACATGTGGATATTTTTTAAGTTAACTGGTTAACCACCTATGTTTCCTATAAATAGGTAGATGTTTACCATTTGTAAGTGAGATTTTTTGAGCAATTATATACTAGGAACATTTAATACAACTAAGGAATTTTGAAAATATTGTTTGGATAGTTTTGTTAAATGTCCATGATACCTCTAAATTGCATATAGTCATCTTGAATTTGAATGATTTTTTTTTTTTTTTTTTGAGTTACATTCTTTGTCAAAGGGTTGTTAATTTGTGCTAAATTATAAATTGACTATAAAGATCTCAAGTATACTTCATTTTATTTTCTTTGTATTTGGATGTACCTAGGTTATTCATATCATAATAGCAAATCTTTACATTAAATTTGGTTCTTACTTATGTTGAATTTTACTATATTTGTGATATAATTTGAGTTTATGCTATTTTATAACATAATTTGGTTCAAATGTGCTCAAAGTAATTAGAATTTTGTCATAAAATTTGAGATGAAAACCTGCAATCACGTTTCTTTCTTTACCCTTCTCTTTTCTTATTTTTATCAAGATTCACTCTAGCTTAAAGATCATTATTAATACTCATTTAGTTTAGCTTATAAGTCATCAAAAACTATTGAATATATAAATATTTAAACCTTTTTGGCTCCCAACCACTAAATTAAACAAATATTGTGGATAGATCTCATACTTTGCTTCTATTTCCACCATAGACATCATTGAATTGTCACAAACTGCAACTCATGCCTTGGATTTTTCAAATCCTAAATGAGTAGTGTTCATCAACACTAAAGAGCACTAGTGGTACCTTTTGAAGAATCGATAGGAGAATCTCCATTGGTGCTAAGAGGGCCTCATTAAAGACACTTAATATCTTTTGGGTGTATTTGGTCAAAATTACTCTACGTTTTACATGATTATGTTTCTTTTAGAATAAATTGTGTAAAGATTGGTGACCTTTGTGGAAATACATCTTTTATTGCTAAGAATTTATTACTATTTGGAGTTGGGATGGATTATTTAGTTAAAAATTGATAATTATTTAACAATAAGAGGTTTATTTGAGTCATAAGTTGTAAAGATTGGTCATCTTTGCACAATTCAGTACATCTTTGAACTTTTTAAGTTAAAGATTGATGTCCTTTGTCATTTTATGAACAATTTTTTACAAATTAAGATTAGTGTCCATATTATTTGTTATTATTTGGAAATTAATGTGTTACAACATGTTTATAAATAGGATCATTAATCTTCAAATTGGAATTACCAAGGATTAGGACTAGATCACATTTAGAGACTAGAGAACCCTTACTCGAACTAGAAATTCATAAAAGGACTAGGAAAGATAGAGGTAAGCGTAGGTATTATAAATCTCTACCATCATCACCTTTTCAAGGGATTCTTATGCTCAATATTCATCCAAACATGGCATGGCTTGGAAGTTCCCCTATCAATATACTAGGTGCAGTTCATGATTTACCACATAATCCTAGAAAATATTTGCCAATATTTAGTCTAACTAGTATTACAACTGCTGAAGAACATGTTAAATCTTTCAAATCTGCATTAAGATTATTAAATTTTATTCATGAAGATGTAGCATGTAGGTTGTTCCCATTTACATTCAAATATGTTGTATATGAATGGTTCCTTAATCTACCTGATAATTGTATTATCTCATGGAATAACTTTCACACTATTTTTATTAATTAATTCAAAAATATCATAAGCCCTTATGTCATTTATTATCCATTTACAACTATTAAGAGAGATACATGTGAACCTATTAGGTCCTTTAATACGAGGTTCTAAAAGATGTTTAGTTGGACCGTTGATTCATATAAACCTAATGAAGCTTTAGCTTTGGAGGTGTATAAAGATGTTGTTGACCCCATGACTTCTATGTTTCTGAAGAGAGTCCTTCCACTTATCATCACATTGGCTCAAGATTATTCTAAAGTAGTGCTTATTAGTAACCAATTACAACCCCAAGGACAAATGGCTTATTATATCCCAAATGTTAATCCTCAAATACCTACATTAAACCTTTTCCTAAATAATAACAAAAATACTCCATCATTAAACCAATTCCCTACTTTGAATATGTTGCCTACTATTCATGCTACCCCTAATTAAAATTTATGTTTGTTAAGCCATCAAGTTACCAATGGATTTCATGATAATGACCAGAAGGCTTTAGTGCCTATCAATGACATTAATAGTAACCAAGGTAAAAATTTTGAGGTTACAAAAAATGAGAATGACTCTATATTGAAAATGGTATAAAAGCTTAGCACTAAATTATGTAATTGCAAAAACAAGTTGGTAATGCTAATGACAATTCTGGAAGGAACTTCACTTTCTAAAAGTTTAATAGGCCTGGGAATAGGTTTCAAAATGATAATTTCTATAATAACAAAACTAATGAGCCTTCTTCTAGCAAAAAGAATATGGATATGAACCTCACTGATATTTCCTTACCAGGTTACTGTAGGGTGCATGATACTTCTAAGCATGGCAAGATTGATTTCATTGAGTTTTGTAAAGCCTTTGAATTTTTTTAAGAATCTTGACACCCTTGAAGTGGTTCCAAATAAATATGCTACTACAAATTCTTTTGAATCTAGACCATCTGACCAAGTGTATATGGTGGAAACTTTTCAATTCCCTTTTCAAGAGGATAATGAGCCTAAAAATATTCCTAAGGAAATTCAATCATTCCAACAATTTTTGAACACATCCTTTGAGAAATAGGGAAAAAAAACTACTGACTACCTTTGCCCCTCCTAACAATTATGGAACCCCTCTAGACACTATATCAAAGAATAATCTTGAACCCCCGAGAGGAAGTTCTTCTAAGCTAACCATTGATCCTCTAAGAAAAACTAGCTACAATATTATGGAGGATATGAAAAGGATTAAAACCAATATCACTCTGCATGAGCTAACTCATATCACATAACAAAGAGACTTACTCTTGGAATCTTTGTCCAAGAAAATTGGGAAGCCCCCTAAGAATGATAGTGCAAATGTAATTACTTGAGTAATCAAAGTAGAGTCTCTACCTTTTTTACTTACAATCAAGATATTTGGGAAGAATGTTCATAATTGTATTTTATATTCTAGAGCCTTAACGAAAATTATGCCTGCTGGGATATGTGAACAAGTCAAATGAACTCCAATCAAATCTAATAGGGTAGTCCCTCAATTGGACAAATCAGAGTTAAGGTTATAGGAGAATTATTGAATGCACATATAGAGCTTGATAGTGAACCTAGGACTTAGAAAATCATTGATATCCAAGTGGTAGAAATGCCTAGTGCTTATGGATTACTTTTGAGTAGAGAATGGGCTAAGGCCTTAAATGGCTATATGTCTACTGATTACTTGTACTTATGGCTTCCTTGGAAAGGTGTACCAAATCAAATAAGAGTATAAAGGGAACCTTGAATGAAACACATGATAATATAATATAATGTTATTAATGAAAGGGTGAATTTCTTGGATTTTGATTTGGGAGTTTTCACTTTGAAAATTACAAAAGAACCAGTTTTTAAGAGTTCTCTGTAAATTTTTAGTTTGTGTAAGTTATATATTGATGGTGCCAAGTGAAAATTAAGATCAAGAGTTGGTATTGTATTGATGGATCCTTCAGAAAAGCAATACCATGTAGCTTATAAGTTACAATTTCCTCGTATTAATAATTTAGCTGAGTATGAGGCTCTCATGCTTCGATTGTAGTTTGCCATTAAGAACAAAGTTAAGGAACTTATTGTCTATGGAGACTCTAAACTTATGGTTAACCAAGTGAGGAGTAAATACCAGTGCAAAATGTCTTACTTAAAGAAATATAAGTTTATGGTGTGGGACTTGATCAAATCTTTTAATGCCTTCAACATCTTAGCTATTCTAAGAGAAGAAAACAAAGTTGTTGATGAGCTTGCCTCTGTTATAGCTAACCTCATGCCTAATCATGATTTTCAAAGCATAAGTCTTGAGCTAGTACCATTTCCTTTAGTTCTTAATAATGTAAATCATTTCCAAGTTTTCATTGATGATCAATAAATCATAGATTTCTTAACTAATTCTAGAGATTTTGAAGCTCACATTATTGATGAGGTTAACGAAACATTTCTTGAGGAGGAACTTAATGGTAAAATCATGAAATTAAGTGACAATAAGATACCTAAAGGGATGATTTCATTGGAAATATTATTTGATCTTGACAAGATTTTTGAAGAAACTAAACAACTTAAGGTAACTGTTAGAGATTATCAAGTGATGAACTTGGTCCACATGATCAACCCCAAATGGTGAATATAGGGAAGGCTTGCATTGAAATGGAAAACAAAAAATCTAGAGATTTTCTTATAAAATACAAGGATATAATTGCTTGGTCTTATGAAGATTTGAAAATATTTGACCCAAGGGTCATTACTCATACTATACCTCTTCAATAAGGTTGTAAACATTTTAGATAGAACCAAAGGCTAGTCAACCCTATTTTAGAACCTATGACTTTTAGAGAAGTCAAGAATTTATTGGATGCAAGGATAGTGTTTCCTATTAGACATTCCACTTGGGTGGAAAACCTAGTCCTAGTTATAAAAAATAATGGAGAAATAAGATTGTGCATAGATTTTAGGAATCTAAATAGAGCATGTAAAAAGGATAATTATCCTTTACCTTCTCTAGACTAGGTTATCCAAACTATTTCAATATCTTCTATGATGTTATTTTTCAAATGGATTTTTTGGATATAACCAGGTGCTTTTTACTCCATAGGATAGGATGAAAATATCTTTTAATATTAAATGAAAAACATATGCTTACAAGAGAATGCCTTTTGGATTATTAATGCAAGGGAAACTTTTCAAAGGGCCATGGACCATTCTTTCCAAGGTTTAGTGGGAAAGTGTATAGTCATATATATGGATGATCTTAAAGTATTTTCTAGAAATAGAGAGGAACATTTCATACATTTGAGACAAGTATTTGATAGATGTAAGAAGTATGGTGTATCTCTTAACCTCAATAAAAATATATTCTATGTCACTAAAGGAAATTTATTTGGACATATCATTACCAAATATGGGATTTATGTAGATCCTGATAGAGTAGAGGCCATTTATAAAATTTGGTTTCCTAACAAATGTAAATAACTTAAGTCATTCTTTGGGAAGATTAATTTTGTGAGGAGGTTTATTTCAGGATTCACTGAGATTGTCAAACCTTTGAATGATATGTTTAAGAAAAATGCTATAATTTCTTGGAATGAAGAATATAAGAAAGTTTTTGTTGATATTAAGAAGGAAATCACTAAATCTCCAGTCCTTATAAGTCCTAATTGCTCAAAATATTTCTATCTATATTCGTTTGCTTTTGAGCATACTATGGCTACAGTGTTAACTCAAAAAATTGATGAAACTGATCATCCCATAGAATTCATGAGTACCAACTTCAAAAATGTAGAAGTGAATTATTTTATGATTGATAAGAAATCTTATGCATTGGTAAAATCATTTTAAAAATTTAGACATTACCTCCTTAGAAATAAGGTACATGGCATATTACCTGATCTGGCTACAAAGCTTATGTTGAGTTAGAATGAACTCAAAGAAAGAAAAGGCAAGTGAATGGAAATTCTACAAGAATATGATATAGAGATGAAAATAGCCAAATTAGTGAAATGTCAAGGTTTGGTTTAGATGATCACTAGTCTTGACCCAAAATTCTATGTCATGTAATTAGATCAAAAAAATTTCCAACCCAATGAGTGGTCTGACTCTATTATCCATTTACTTATCAATGGTGTTTGTCCCCAAGGATTTATAAGAGAACAAAACTAAGCCTTGAGGCTCAAAGTAGCTCATTACCTCATCAAGAATGGAATATTGTATAAGAGGAACTTTGAGGGAATTTATTTGAGATGTGTGTCCAAAGAAGAAGTAGTTTAGATTATGACTACTTTCCATGAGAAGCTAGGAAGTAGACACCCTTCAAGAAGAACCATAGCTCACAAGATTCTCAGGGCTAGATACTATTGGCCCACCCTCTTCAAAGATGCTTATAAGCATGTGATGGAGTGTCATTCATGCTAGATTTTTAGCATAAATGAGCCAAAGGTAGCCATGTCTTTACAACCAGTGATGGTGGATAAACCTTTTGCATAATGGGGATTAAACTTTATAGGAGTAATCAAACCAAATTTTTTTGAAGTTCATAAGTATGTCCTAACTGCTATGGACTATTACACTAGGTGAACTAAGGCAATAGCCACTAAGCAATGTAGAATAGAAGAGGTGATCAATTTCTTAGAGGAAAATATTTGTACTAGATTTAGAACCCCAGTTTATTTAGTTTATGACAATGGAATTGCATTCATTTATATTGAAATGATGGAATGGGATTATGACCAAGGCATTGTACTCAAGTTTTCTTCCAATAAATACCCTCAAGGAAATGGTGTTTCTAAATGCACAACTAAAAATATGATGAAAGTTATCAATAAATCTGTTGAAGATAAACCTAGGACATGTCATAAACTTCTTAAGTTTGTGTTATGGGCAGATTGAATTAGGATCAAACAAGCTCTTAAGGCTTCACCATATTTTTGTCATATATGGTCAAGAGTCTATATTTCCTATCACCTTGAAGTTTCCTATGTTCACATTCATGAAAGAATACATGGAGTATAGCCAAAAACTTGCTAATTCTAAGCTATTAGACATTATTCAAATGGAAGATGCCAGAGAAAAGGCATTTACAAACTTCAATAGATACCAATCAACCATGAAAAGATGGTTTGATAAGAGATCTAAACTAAAGGTATTTAGGCAAAGAGACTTAGTCCTTCTTTGGGACAAAGCATCAGAGCCTAAAGGTAAACATGGTAGGTTGACCCTTTTATAGATTGGTCCATACCAAACTACATAAATCTTGGGCAACAACACTTTTAGGTTGAAAAGTCTCCAAGGATCAGATTTTACTTTACCCACCAATGGGCAATACTTAAAGCATTACTTTGCTACTACTCCATCAGGGTCTTCATGGAGTGAATGTGTAAGATTTTTAAAGTTAAAATAGGTAGGATAGTTAGTTCCCTTTCTTGCTTTGTTTTTTCCTCCTTATTGAGCTTGTATACTTTTGTTTTTTTGCAATTTGTTTTTGCTTGCTTGGTGGTGTTCCTTAGTTGTGGTAAAGTCTCATGGTATTATTTTTTGGTTTGGAATTGCTCAAAAGTTTGAGTATAAATCTTATAAAATTGAACATGGCTGGAAATAAAGTAGTATAAAGTAACCAAGGGTATTGGTATAAATTGGTATACAAATATATTGTCCTACAAGGATTTAAACCTTATTCTACATCAAAACTTGGTTTTAAGAAGAATCATATGTATACAATGTGAATTTAGTTTATTAACTCATATTCATGCTTACACTTAAAACACATCCTTGTCATGGACTAAATTTTAAATTAAAGTAGAGTATCCTAATGTGAGAACATTTGACCAAATCCTTAAAACCAAGCTGTATCAGTTTTCAACCTTTGCAAAAAGGATCTAAAAAAAACTCATTGTAAAATCTATGGAAATAAAAGCAAAGGCGATTCAGGTAATCTCCACTGGGGCTATGGAGGCTTGGTTGGTAGTGGAGCAAGACCTTGAGTGGAACCAAAGGTATCTCTATCAGGGCTATAAATGCCTAGTTGGTGGTAGAGCAATGCCCAAGTCTCCCCTAAATTAAGAGTTATTATTCTTAAAGATATCTAAAGTGCTCAAAGTTAAGTGTAATGGACCAAAAGGATATGAACCTATATGTTGTTTCTTGAAATTCATGACAAATAATAAGTGGAATCAAAGCACAGACTACATTTTTATGTTTTAATATCCAAGTTTAAATTTTATACATAAAGAACTTATTTCAATTGAAAGATGATTCAAAAGAGAGTATATGTCCAAATGAGATATAAAATTCATGTACAATTTTTAACTAGAGCATTGTGTTCCAACATATTGCTATGTTGCCCCTATGAGTCACCATTTATTGAGACCAAGCCCCCACCCCATTTTTATTTTTTTAAAAATGGGACCACTATGACTATTTACATAACTTCTATATTCTAGAATAAGTGTGAAAGATTGTTTAATCTTGAATTTTAAAAGCAGGTTAATCTTTAAAAAAGGCATGAGCTTTGGTTTTTATTATTATGATCATGTTTTTAATGTTGCTAAATAATCATCTTTAAGGTGATTAATTATAGGTTCCATGGAAGAAGCTAGGGTTCCCAAACAATAAACCCCAGTGGTTTGAATTTAAACATTTATGGGAAAATCGAGTGGGAAATTTTATGCATGATCGGGTTTTAACTTAAAGTTCATGCACTTTTGCATACCTAACACTTTACACTTGTTCGCTAGATTTGATCCAATGGCGCATCAAGATTGAAGTATTTTAGAAAGGAATAGAGTTAATGATTTGAGACCAATTAGGGATCTAACAATGATCGCTTGATTAGAGGTTTTAAATATAATGGTATGAATTAAAGCCAAAGCCTTATGAGCCCCCAAGAGCTTTACACATGACATTCAGTTATTGGATCAATAAATTTCATTGTATTAAATTTGATAGGTTTTCTCCCATCATTTGATGTCTATGAATATGTATTTGACATGACCAAACCCATCAAATTTAACGTAGACAATAAATGAAGATACAGGAACTCCAAGGGCTTTACACGTGGCATTCAGTTATTGGATCAATAAATTCCATTGTCTTAAATTTGATAGGTTCACTCCCATCATTTGACCTCTATGAGGACATATTTGACATGAATGGACCCATAAAATTTTACCTAAAAAATCCCCAAAGCCTTGGGAACTTTCGAGGGCATTACATGTGGCATTTAGTTAATGGACCAATAAATTCCATTATCTTAAATTTTAGAGGTTCACTCCCATCATTTGATGTCTATGATGTATTTGATGTGACAAAACCCATAAAATGTAACCTAGATAATCCTTGAAGCCTTGGGAACTCAATTTTATTAAATTTGATAGGATTGTTCCCATCATTTGATGTCTATAAGGACGTATTTGACATGACCGAACTCGTCAAATTTAACTTAGACAGTTTTTAAAGCCTATTCAAATGGGGCATTTTAAAAAAAACTTTTAAGAAATTCCTAGATTTTTATGAAGACAAACTTAGTATATAAAGATCTTAGCCTAAGTAATTTTTTTAAACATAAAATTCTAAATGATGTTTTTAAGCCTATGATTCATATAATCATGGAACTGATTAAAAGGTAAGCATCTTGCAGGATCCTATGATGATTACTTGTTTGTTGGATTTGATCCAATGATGCGATGAAGTTGAGGAATTTTCCAAGGCCTCATGAGCTTGACACATGGCATAATTATCGAATTTTAAAATCAAGAGACCAATGAAATGCAACGACTTGGATTTGTTTTTTCAAAGCAAAATAAAGAGGACTTTTGAAAGCTAATGGCTAGACTTCAACTAGAATTTATAAAATTTGTCATGAAAGGCCTATAACCCTAACACATAAGCTCCACGTAGGTATGGAAGATTAAAATGAAACATATCCTATTCTCAATAATGCAGAAGGCATGAGAATGAGGTCCCATCAAATCAAGAGTTGAATATTTTTTCCATTAAAGCTAAAAACCCTAAACCCTCTATAAAGGACTTAAGTTGGTTCAATTAATCACATAACAATCAAAGTAAGTGCTACTTAAATTTAGATTAAATGACTTAGTGAGATCTTTGTTTTCATCAAATATAATTTAGTGTAATCAATGGTGGCAGGCATGTAATAGAATAAAATTGAAGCAGATCTTTATCTAACTTTAGATAGTGAAGGAAGGGTTTTTAGAGATATAGAGTTAGATTTAACAGACTTGAATGTGCATGGAATCATAAATTGGTCTAAATTATTATTATTTATAGAGGAGTTGCAACCAATTTCCTAGGAAGAAAAGATGAATGATACAGTGCACCAAAGATATAAAGACCTAGTATTAATCTAGCTAGCAGGCCTCCACCATGCAACTACTAAACCAGAGGTAATGCATTGCATCGACCTTCTTATTCCTATTTTTTTTACTATAGAATATATGGAGAAGGGAATATTCATGAGGGAAGTGTCAAGAAAGTTACATGTATAGCTCCCATGACCTTTGAGGCTTACTATAATCTCCCTTTGCCTCATGTTGATCTCCCATCCTTGAGTGAATGGAAAAATTCCCAAAACCTAGATTCAATCCTCTCACCTTGGTTAATCCAAGGTTCTCATGTTTTTAGGACCCCTAATGGTGAGATTCCTATTTCCCAATTTAGGGAGGGTGCTAGGGTATCTATGACTTTATTTAGTAGAGCCTTTAGTGTCTCTTCTAAAACTTATTTGAGTAAGGTCTGGGTATCTTATGTCTATTGTATGTTGGAGTGGAACTTAACTCCTCCCATTGGAAAATTATTAAGTTTTTCTTGGCCAAACAATTTACAACCATTAAGAGAAAGACTTACAAGCAATTTTTTATGATGTTTTACCTTTTGGATTAACTCCTAGCTTCTATTAATTTCCCTAGCATCCAAAATTGGTCCCCTAATGGTAGAACTACCATTTCCCATCATTAATCCAGATTACATATTTTCAAATACATGAATCACATTTAATTAATATGTGATGGTATCTTCCCAATCTTTTTTGAGGTAATCACTGGTATCCCTATTCATAGGCTTCATCCTTTAATCAAAAGATAAGTGGAGACCATGGGGGATGTATGGTTCTATCCAGATTGCACTATAATAAGGATAGAAGGAATCATGGTCTAATGATATAGATTGCCTATATATGTTCCCAGTAAGCTTGCAGAGCAATAAATTGGTTATCAAATCATCCAAGGAATGGATTGGCACTACAATAAGAATAAGAAAGCTTAGGTTGATCCCTCTCCACTAGACATTGGTAGAATTATAATAAAGGATTGGAAATAGCTAAAGATCATGGTGGTGTATAAGAAATATTTTGATTTATAGCTAGATGATCTTAAGATATGGGACCCCAATGATAAAGTGGCCAACCATAGTCAGGATAAAAAGGTCCCAAAGGTTGAGTACAAACATCAACTAGGTGTGGGAGATGGTATTTACACAAAGGTAAGAAACTTTGAAGAAATCTTGTCTAGGGTTAAAAACTATAACATCAAATTATAACATAAGCTTGTCAGGGATAATATGCCCTTAGGATAAATATGGAAACTACATCCCTTACATTATCACTTGTTCTTAGGATCATCTAGGATTGCACATCAAGTGCCAGCTATTGAAGGATAATATTCTGAGCCTCAGCAGAAAGAATTGACAAATTCATCCCAAGTTGGGCAACCTGAGGATGTAAAAGGAAAAAGTAAAGATGCGATTCAAGAGTCTAGCATAGAGAATAGACTTATTAAAGGTCCTCAAATTTAGGCATCCCCATGAAGTCCTTCTTTCATAATAGAGGTTATTAGCATGATTGCTTTGGAAACTAGAGAAATAATTTAAAGTACCCTTATTAATATCATACCTTATTATGGTTCTAAGAAGGAAGAGGATCCATTTGAGGAAGTAGACAAAAAATTGGTTATATTAGATGGAGGAAATAGATAGGCAAAATTGGATTTAGTTCTTCTAGCTCCAAGAAAGAGATCTAGGTTAAATTTCACTCATCCTACTAGTGAAATTAACCTCTTTAGTGATGAGAATATTATTTATGGACCAGTTATTCTCAATTGATTTTTTATGAGAAGTTGAAAAAAATCCCATCTCTTTCTCCTTCATTGGATTTGACTCAAGTTAACATGGATGTTCAAGATAATGTCAAGCCTTGGATTCAAGATATTTTAAAAAGACAAGTAGAGAGAAGCATCCAGATCCTTTGTAACAAGGAAATCCAAGGGATTGATACCCCAAGGGCCTTTAGGAATTTAAACATAGAGATTCCTAAATAACAATAGGTAAAGGAGTTTGACCCTTAGGTCCTTTTCAATATAGATACATCATCTCCTGAGAGAGTAGTGACCACGAAGGTTATTATTTATACTGAGGAGTTCACCTTTTAGAAGGTGGAACCATTTATGGGTTTAACTCCTATTCTAAGGTAGGTAGTAGGGGAGCATCCTATATTTGAATAAGATGTGTCTAGTATGGTAATAGCCCTATCAACAATGACCTTGGCTAGAGTTCAGATAATGAAACAGAGGATTCTCAACTTGGAGAAAGAAAAACAAGATTTGGAATCTCAGGTCCTCCTTTCAATTCATGAAGATGTATTTCAAGCATTCAATAAATATTTAATAGACACATTTGAGAATTTGAAAAGAATCAAGATTATATTGAGTACTTTAAACCATCAAATTGAGATGGCACAAGCCTTAATCATTCAATGGTAGATTTCTCAAGCTCAGATGGAGGAGTTCATCAAGGTACATAAGACAAAGTAGACCTTAGACTTCAAGATTATCAAGGATAGACATTTGGACATCTTCATGGTAGTTTTGGAGGATAAATAAGAGGATTTGATCTCCTGGAGAAATGATGTCAATGAATTCATCAAGAGAGACATATGGTTGGTAACTTGAAATGAGAAACTTCTAGGGAATATATTAGATAACCCTTCTCAAACCACTACTATAGGCCTGATTAGTGATGAAGAATTAAATAAAAATGTTGGTGTTCATATCTAAGTCAATAGAGATAGTAAAGGTCATTTATTCAATGACAACTAGAAGATCCTTGACATCATCATTTTTGTAGGGAAGTAAATTGCAAAAGCACAATGTATCGAGGAACTTGTATCTCAAGCTAATAATAAATTTGAAAAGTTAATAGATCAAGAAGAGGATTGTCCAATGAAGCCTATAGTGGATTTTGAACTAATCAAGGAGAAATATACCAAGGTGAAAGACTTCCTCAAAAATGAATAATTGAAGGGCCCACCAATGAAATTCATAAAAGAATATTATTTTTATAAAGTGTATGATAGTTTGTTGGTGTATACTCTTTCTTGTGGAGTTGGCATGTGACCTTCCACATTATATCTTCATATCAAGGACAACTATCCTTATCCACATGTGGATATTTTGAAAGTTAACTAGTTAATCACCTATGTTTCCTATAAATAGGTAGATGGTTACCATTTGTAAGTGAGATTTTTTGAGCAATTGTATACCAAGAAAATTTAATACAACTAAGGAATTATGAAAAGATTGTCTGGATAGTTTTGTTAAATGTCCATGATACCTCTCAATTATAGATAGTCATCTTGAATTTGAATGATTCTTTTTTTTTTGAGTTACATTATTTTTCATAGGGTTGTTAATTTGTGATAAATGATAAATTGATTGTAAATATGTCAATTATACTTCATTTTATTTTCTCTATATTTGAATGTACTTAGGTTATTAGATCATAATAGCAAATCTTTAAAGTAAATTTGGTTCTTACTTATGATTCATATTTTTCCTTTGAATTTTATTGGATTTGTGATATAATTTGAGTTTATGATATTTTATAACATAAATTGGTTCAAATTTGCTCAAAGTAATTATAATTTTATCATAATATTTGAGATGAAAACCTGTAATCTCATTTCTTTCTTTACCCTTCTCTTTTCTTATTTTTATCAAGATTCACTCTAGCTTAAAGATCATTATTAATACTCATTTAGTTTAGATTCTAATTCATTGGAAACTATTTAATATCTAAATATTTAAACCTAGGTGGATCTCAACCACTAAATCAAATAAATATTGTGGATAGTTCTCATACTTTGCTTTTATTTCCACCATAGACATCATTTAATTGTCACAAACTGCAACTCATGCCTTGGATTTTTCAAATCATAAAATTAGTAGTGTTCATCAAAACTAAATATCACCTATGGTACATTTTGAAGCATCAATAGAGTCTAACACCCATTTATTAAGACGTGAATTGGATCTTATGTGATGTTTTTTCTTACTTGTTTGGATGCATTGTTAGCTGAGTTTGACATCTATATATTTGATTATGTTTTGTTAATTTTAAACATATATGGGATCATTTTTTATTGACTTTGATAGGTTTTTTATGGGTCCAACTTTTTCTATTATACACACAATCAATTTTTGTGGCTTATGTGCCATTTTGATGTCATTTGGATAGAATTACTTGACATTCCTATATACATTATCAGTAAACCCTGATGTTCATTAACTGATCATCCATTATTAGTTGTGTAGATTTTTTATCATTTTAATTCTTTGATGTCTTCTCTCAATAATTTAAACAAAGATTACACCTAATCCTTACAAGCTCCAACCTCTTAGCTATGACATGTAACTCTGTCTAGGTGAGTTATGAATTCAAGTCTTAAAAAATCAAACCTCTATCTCCATGAGCTAGGATAACAAGCTTCCAAGCTCCATGTCTTCATCTAGGTGAGCCAATAATTCTTATACTTATAGGATATAACCTATAACCTAAAGGATATCCATGCTTCCAAAAAATTAGATGAGTTAGGCTCTCATTTAAGCCTTACAGGGTCTAACCACTTAAGAATGAATGATTCTCACAACCCAAGCATATAGGTGAGTTAATATTACAATAATTATAAGATAAAACCTCCTAACTTGAAATCCCAAGGCTTGCATGGATCCTAAAAGGGAATCTACAAGGATTATAACGGACTCAAAAAATACAAAGGAGAACATAATGCTTTATAGAGTTTATAAAGAGGGAGAGAGAAACACATGATTGGAAAAAAAATTTAACACACTCCATGTGTGGTGAAAAATTATCGTAAATAAATTTATCTCCATGTGCAAAACTCATCAAATAAGATCCTCTTCTAGACAAGAACATGTGCCACCTCCACATAGCTCCAAAACATGCACCCCACTTCCACAAGTGAGTCTAAACACCTAGTAATGTTTTTCTTATCTTTATTTACCAAAGGTAAAAAAATTGGATGATCTACTTTAGAAAATATCTTATACACCCCATTTGACTCATAGAAATGTGCCCCACTCACACATGTGAGGCCAATCTACAATAATGCATTCTTGTATTTATGTTAACATGTGAACACAAGAGTCCAAATAGTGTTACAATCACCTTTTGACCTAACTAGACATGTGAATCCTAGGTCCCCTTATAAATTAGACCCATACATGACCCATTATATTTTTCACATCAAGACAAATCCATGTGATTCATCAAGGATAAAACCCATGTCCTCTAGTGGAGTGCTACACCCCACACCATGTCACATCAACCTAATCACATCCTAGGACCCTTCATGGGCCATCCTACCACATCAAATTCCTCACACATCACATGCATGACAAATAATTTTCATATTCATATGACACATCACCAAATACCATCTCAGCATGTTGCATCACCATCACTAGTGACTATGAATAGTGCCCATGAATAGTTACCTATGAATAGTGGCTTTACGTCATAAAAATCTCCCACTTAAAGTCATATACAAAAATCTTTACCAAACCTATGTCTTCTATCAACTAGTTACCATCTATGTTGTCATTAATGCACACTGATACTCTCACATAAGAATCCTTGTAAAAAATTTATGTACTACTAAAACTTCTCTACCCTGATTGACTTTGTCAACATATAATCTTAATAGTAGATTGTAGCACTTGATGTGACTTCCACTTTACCATAGGCCCACCCTTATTTAAGATTATGTGATGAACCACTCAATGTTCCCACTACTTTCTAATATCTATTTTAGTACACACCATTACATACATGAGGCTTTCCTACTCCTAATGAATACAATACATAGGAAATCCATGTTTTCTCCTCTGAATGAGAACACTCGGGAAGACAACTTAGAACTTGCAATAAGTGGGGTACTAACTAGTTTCACCATTCCACATGTTAAACCACTATAGAACCTTCTCCACATGTATTCAAAGACATAACTATATCTTTATTTCTTTATGTCCAATATGCATCTCCATCCTTGGTTTGCTCCTTCATCTTATCCAAGTCATCTAAGCCATCATTCCATTTATATTCATCATGTTAGGATCTATAACCAACATGTCATAAATCAATAGTATAAAAATATGATAAAACCTTTCCTCTCCATGAAGGTATCATTATGATCCATTTGCACATCTATTACATCCTGTATAGTCTTCAAACTAAAAACTAATAACTCTTTGCCTCATCCACATATCCCTCTATCTACTCCATATCATCACAAGATCATCATATAAGAAACCAGCTTCTCCAATCATGAATAATAACAAGTGCACATCACAATATTGACAGTATTTATCAATAGGATAGAAGAACCCATAGAAGTAAACACATGACTCCTCCATATGTAGCATATTGCTACCCACCATGATCAACATGGTACCCATTCATAATTATTGGTAAGTCATTGTGCTACTTAGTGCATCACTACACCTATCAATTTTTTGAGTCCCAAGCATATATTAAAGCTAAATCCTACTCTATCACATGTTAAAAACATGGCCTTATCCTTCCACAAAACCTCAGGTCATATATATTCTTCTCCATCCTAAACCACTTCAACAAGTATAGATTCAGGTTTATTTTACCTCCTCCTCTACATTGACTTCCAAACATCTTGGACACCACATTATGGTAATAGTATCCCATAGCCTATACCCCTTCATTAGCCAATAACCACAAAAAGACACATGCCTTATCATCACCCTCCATCTACATCAATGAAGACCAACTTGCTCCACCATAAGATGTATAGTTACTTATTCAACATGAACACTATGTTGGTGCTGATCCATCTGGAAAAGCTTATTTAGCTTCCCCTCCATTATCGATCTACATTTCCCATAGAGAGAAATACCTACCATTATAAAAAAAAAAATCATATCTTGATCTATCCACCTATAACTCCCACTTGTACAAGTTATCCAAAAATCATGGTTGTGATACAACTTTTTATAGGATCAAACACACATGCATGGAATATATACCAAAAAATAAAGCCTAAATCTAATACCAATGTTAAGAACCAAAACATAATCCTAAACATGTTCAATAATTAAATTTGGAAATCAAACAAGCTATAAAAACCAACAAAATAATAGGAGAGAACATATTACACAAGATATACATGAAAACCCTGCTAAACTAGTTAGGGAAAAACCAAAGCCAAAAAGGAAACATACAAACTTCATATTTCATTAGACAAACTCTCTCTATAAAAATAGATTCTCTTATAAATTCCTCTCTAGTGCTTATAAGCACCTAGGTAAACTAAGTTTAAAACCAAACCTTACAGGCTCTAACCTCTTAGATATAACATGCAACTCCATCTAGGTGATCTATGTTTATAAGTCTTAAAAACTCTAACCTCCATCTCCATGATCTAAGATAAAAATATTATAAGATTGATGTCTTCATCCAGGTGATCCAATCATTCCTATCTGTACAGGTTCTAACCTCTAACCTCAAGGATATCCATGCTTCCAATAAACTAGGTGAGCCATGCTCTCATCTAAGACTTATAGGTTTTAACCATGTAAACATGAATGGTGCTTGCAACCCAAGCATCTAAGTGAGATAGTATTATATTCCTTCCAAGCTTTAACCTCATAACATGAAATCCCAAGACTTTCATGGATCCTCAAAGGGAATCTATAAGGATTACAATGGATTACATAATGCTTTATAGCTTTTTACAATGAGAGAGAAGAGAGAGGGAGAGAAAAACACATGATGTGGGAAAAAAATTGACATAATCCATGTGGGGTGAACAATGATAATCAACAAGTTCATCTCCATGTGAGAAATTTATCAAATAAGATCCTCTTTTAGATAAGAACATGTACCACCTCCATTGTGCTCCAAAACCTGTGCCCCACTTCCATAAGTGAGTCCAAACACCCAATAGTGTAATTATTTTCTTCATCTCCCAAGGGTTAACAAAGTGGATTCTCCACTTTTTACAAGATCTTAGACACCCCTTGTGACTCATATAAATTCACCCCACTCATACATGTGAGGCCAATTTACAAGAATGCATTCTTATATTTATCTTTACATGTGAACATAAGAGTCTAAAAGGTGTTTCAATCACCTTTTGAATCTAACCAAAAATGTGAATATTAGGGCCCCTTATAAATTTGACCTATACATGACCCCTTATCTTTTTCAAACCAATAAAAACCCATGTGACTCACCTAAGACAAAACCCATGTCCTCTAGTGAAGTGTTATGCCCCACACCTTGTCACATCAACCTAATCACATCCTAAGACCCTTCTTGGGCCATCCTACCACATCAGTTATATGCACATCATTTACGCACTTTCATGCTACATCATCCTGAATATTGACTATGAATAGTGACTTGTGAATAGTGGTTTCACACCCTAATATCCTAGTCTCTTTTTAGAGATATCGATGAGATATATATCAATTTTCCTCCTCATATTCTTATTATTTATTTATATATTATTTTACTATCACTTATTAATCCTATTTCTTATGATGACACATTTATGGTGGAATGTGCTCTTTCTTGTGTTAGACCACCACTATAAGATGAGATTCTGCCAGACCTCAAATATCCTATTTTAAATTCTAAATTCATCCTTATTCAAGATATTTCTCTTTTAGATGCTTCAAAGTATTTCACTTCATAGGAGCCTATTGTTTCCAATGTGAGTACACCCATTAAGAGCTTTGAATACTCATATGTTCCTTTGGATATTCATATTGTAAATTTGTGTGCTTCATTTGCATTATCTTCTTTAGTTTATATGGATATTAATTTGAGATCTCCTTTTTACATGGACATTCTTACAATAAATGTTACATATCCTTATTCTAATAGGTTTACTTCAATGGAATTACATATTTTTCTTCAGCATGATCTTTCTAGACCTATGCCACACCTTGTTTTTGTACCTCTTTTAAATATATTCATATTTTTTCCTTCATCTTCCTTTATGGAATGGGCTTGATTTCAATACACAATTCATGTTCTTCCTTTCAAAAAAATTAAAAAAATTGCTTAATGTGGATGGATCTTTTTTAATATTCAAGTAGAGTATATCATCATTGACATTAATCATTTTGTGAGCTCTATTGTAAGCACCTTCAACATATTCTATGGATACTTCTTAGATCTTATCTATATATTCTCTATTTTTCTCACTTGTGGGTGCATTTTTGGTTATGACCAACATCCTTAGAGGATGCACTATTTCATTTCTTATTTTCTCTCCTTATTTCCATTTATTTAGGTTATTTCTACACATGTGGTTTAGCTTGCTTAGGTGTCATTTGTCATAGGTATTTACATTTGATCATCATTTTTCATTAGTTGGTATGAGTTAATCTTTAACTAACTCTTTCAGGTATGGGATTCACATGCCTATTACCACTATTATAGGGGAATTTAATTTTCATTTCTTCTATTTATAAACCTATTGTAAAGCTAAAAAATGGAGAATTTACATGGATTTCACTCTTTATTTCTCTCTCATAGTTGCATGTTCATTCATCATTATTACTTTATTCAAGCTATATTCCATTTTTGATCTTAGGTAGATCTTTGAAACTAATTTAGTTTAAAAATAAATGATGATAATTAGAATTGACTTCATAGTATTATTATTCCATTCCTCTCTATGCATAAAGGCAATCTCATTACCAATGGGAATCATGTTGTATCTTTACCTATGAAATAACTAGTTAAAGTTTACTAATATATACCTAAAAACATAGCATAATTATCCAAAATTTCTAAAACATACACATTTGAAATGTATATTATTATCTCATCTTGATTTATTCTAATAACAACATCATGAAACTTATTGTAACTCTCGGTTTGGGGAGAATCTAAACTAGTAATGTTCCTATTATCAGTTTCATAAGATATACCTATTTGATCATTGATAAAATTAGGCATAATATTATTGGAATCTCACATATCCAATATATATTTATGGATTAATTTTTCAACAATTTTAACAGAAACATAAAATATAGGAATATAATTAGCTGGAATATCATTATATTAAGTAAAACTAGAATTAGGTCTATTATTAATAGATTCTTATTGAAATCCTACTACATTATAGGGATTTATATTTTTAATATCATTTTTAAATTTATCAATCCCTTTAGGTAAACTAGTAACTTCTAATAAAGAGAAACCTATTTTAATTATAGCCAAATCATCAATAATGTTATAAGCACTAACATTTGGATGATTATTAGGAATCTTCATCCTAACCATCATTTTTTAATTTACTTCCTTAGATAAAAGGCTATTGATGCATCTGATTTATAAAATGTCCCTCCATTACATAATAATAATAGTAATAATCCTACATTCATTAGTAGTAGCAGTTATATAATGATAAATTACTATAGATAGGAATCTAGACTAGTATGAAGACACCCATGAATTGTATTGAATTAAGCTTGCTCAAAGGAGGTTTCTCCCTCAAAGAGGCCAATGATTCTTATAATGAAATTTGGATTATTTAAAATCAATATATTTCTTTTATGTTTGATTTTTTTTCATATATTTACAATTTATTCCTACCTTGTTAATGAAGGATCCTATCATCAGGGATCAAAGCTCTTTCCAACATATTTTTTTTAGAAATAACTTTAGGAGTTAGGGATATTTAATACTATCTAACATAAACTCTCACCTTACCTAAAATGGATCTTGGTGATTATAAAGTGGTAACAAACTTATGGCACTAATATTTTACCATTGCTATGAGTTGAGTTTTATAAAAAATCATCACTAAGAGATAATTTTTACAGTTGAATTTTTATTGATATCTATTATTTTTTTCAATATGTTTTTATCACTACAAGACAATTTTTACACCTTGCATTTGTGCATGAATTTTATTTATAACCATGTACTCCAAATGGTCATGTATGCATTATCTCTCCCTACTATAACATCTATAACAAGAATCTATAATGTTGGTTGTGTATTGCATCCTCACTAGCAAGTTATGGTAAGGAATTTCACTTGAAATTTTGTCCTTAATCAAATTCCCTAGCTAAAATTATCATTCTTTTTATATTCTCTAAATTCCTATTTGGCTTTCATTGTGTATGAAACTAAAGTCACTATAGTTATTTTTATATTCTATATATTCATATCTAATTTTGGTTGACTCAACCAACTGATCTCCTTGTAATTGTTAATATAGCTTCAATTTTGGATCTATTTTTAGCCATACCACTAACTAATTCCACTATAATTTCTTGATATAAGATAAAAATTTAGATATGGTGTTGGACATAAACCCAAAAAATCTACTTTTAATTGCATCCTAATATCAAAAAAAGAGTATATTTTTTTGGCACCCATAGGTTGAATATAACAACATGATTTTCTCAACACGTTGGTCATTTTAAGGGGTACTTCAAATATTTCACAATTTACTTTAAAAATTCCCATATAAAAATATTTCTACCTACAACCTGAATGCACTTTTAAAAAAATCACCTATGTAAAAATTATACCATTGTAATCATCTTAAAAAATTGATCAATTTAAGATATAAAATCACTCAGCATTTTCCAACACCTCCCTGAGCACCTTGGTAAATGGCTGTTACCTATGTAGGCACCATGTCCCATGACATTGTCAAACTTTAGATAGAAATTAAATATCAATTAGATGAACTTAATGAACATATGATTGGCCTCCATACTTCATTATTATCATTTAAACATAATGAGGATCATCAATTATATGATAGTTCTTCTAGAGCACCATTCTAAGACCCTAGATTAGATTTTTTGAAATTTAATTGCACCAAGCCCACTAGGTAGATATACCATATGGATTATTATTTTAGAATGCATCCCACTAATGAAAGACTCCCTATTTATTCATTTCAATTAAATAAATAAGTTATTCAATGGTGTCAATGGTACCACAAGTCACATTTAAAAATAGATTAAGTTGAATTCTCCAAACTTTTATTATTGCATTTTTGGCCTCATGCTTGTGATGAATTCATAGGGTTATTAACTAAACTTCATTAAACCATCATGGTGTAAAAAAATAAACAAAGTTCCAAAAGCTAGAAAATCAAAATGAAGGCCTCCCTGATGATTTTTTCAAAATTTACTTCATCAATAGACTTGGGTATATGCTTCAATTCAAGGTTGAAATGTTCCACCATCAAACAATGATAGAATTCTTAGATTTATCCAATCTCTCTGAAGATAAAATCATTATAGAACATCATAATTAAGATTGGAATCCCTCTAAGACATTAATTTCAATACCCCAGCATAAAATCCCTCTTAAGGAAACCCTAATAAAAAATCTCATAAGAGGCCAAAATGCATGCACATAATGAAAATTGGTTATCTTACAAGTGTGATGATGAATGGGTTATGAGACATAAATGCATCAAAAAAAATTTACCTACTCAATTTTGATTCCCCACCTACTACAAAGGGATGGGAGGACACCACACATGACCCAAACTAGGAAGCTAATGATTCAAATCCCTTAGATTTACATCTTAAAATGTCCATGCATGCTTTGGTAGGGGTAAATAATCCAAAAACAGTGCATGTCAAATCATTTTTTAATAAATAACCCCTCACCATTCTTAATAATTATAATTATATAAATACTCATAAATTCATTAACCCTTAGGTGGTTAAACAAATAGACTATTTTGTTTACCTTTGTTATAGTTTTGAGGTCATGATTACCAATGTTAGAACATTGACATACGAGGAAAAATGTTGTAATGTCTACTTTGGGTGGGTGACTATAACCTCAAACTAACATTTTTTCTTTTCCATTGGGTGTATGTGATGTTTTTTTGGGAGCCTAATTGATATGAACTATCAGATCCATTCCTTAAGATCTTTTTAGCTATGGATGCATTTATCTTATAATAGCCAATAATATACACTAAATGGCCTTCTTCCTAGTTCTAATAGTCTCATTATCTCTCATCATATGGAGAAAATTATCAAAAATGGATCCTATATAATAGTTGCCCAACTATTTTTCTCTTCACACTACTTCACCAATGTATTCTATCCAACCCTCAAACATGCATAATATTTTGGTCAAGCATGCAACCATTTTTTAGGAACCAACATGATTATTGCATTTTCTACCTAAATAACATCACATTCAACTTATTCTATGTATTTCACCCCCTAACATTCTAACCTACCATTACCTATTTCATCAAAAGTGTGATATTGAAAATATGGCTCATGACCTCCTATAGGAAGGAGTCATTTGACCCAACACTAACCCATATTATTCACTAGTCTTTTTCATTCATAAAAAAATTGCTCTTGGTAACTCTACATTGACTATCGAGAATTGAAAAAGCTCAAAATTTAGGAAAATATTCTAATTTTGGTAATATATGAGATCCTTTATGAACTCCATGCTGAATAATTTTTTTCCAAATAAGACCTATGCTATGGCTATCACCAAATTATCTTCATGAAGTATACATTCTAAAAATGGCCTTTCATACATATGATGGTCCCTATGAGTTCTTTGTCATGCCATTCAAGCTTAACAATGCCCTCTCCACATTCTAAGGCTTAATTAAAAAATTGTTATTCCCCTTATTTTATAAGTTTATCTTGATCTTATTTGACAACATCTTCATCTGCAACTAAACATGAGATGATCACCTCAACCACCTCAAATCTACATTAAAAATTCTTAATACAAACCACTTATGTTATAATAATTATAAATGTTAATTTTGTAAACCATAGGTTGAGTATCAAGGTAATATTTCTTCATCTAATGGTGTTCATGTTGACCCCACTAAAAATGAAGCTATGACAAACTGGTTGACACCTAGGACACTCAAAAGTCTATGATTATTTCTTGGCCTAACATGGTACTACCAAAAATTTATCAATTATTATAGAAAACTCATAGAACTATTGATGTAAATGCTAAATAAATACTCCTTTTTATGGTCAAAAACATTTTCCCAAGAATTTGATAGCCTTAAATAAGCAATGTACACTTCACCAGTCTTTATCATGCCTTGTTTACCCAAGACATTTTATTTTATTTAAAGTGATTCATGTGGCATAAGTCTTAGTGTTGTGATCATGCAGTGAGGACATATAATTGACTTCACAAGTAAGCTCCTCCTTAGTATCAATTTTTCATGTTTCACATATGACAAAGATATGATGGTTATCCCCCATGTAGTCAATAAATGGTGTCTATATTGAGTTGTCTAGAATGTCATCAAAACTGACCACTAAATTTTCAAATATTTTTTAGATCAATGATTATCTTATACAAATCATAAAGATGTGTTTCTAAACTCATGGTATGTGACTATAATATCACATATAAAAAATTCTAAAAAAACTTGGTGGTTGATACTCTTTTTTGCCTATTTGAAGAACAAGTGTGACTGTGTGTTATCTTAATTCCCCTCTTCACATGGATCCGTGATATTCAAAAAGAGTGGATTCAATATAACCCCACCCACTAGCTCATTATTCAAATATATGTGGATTCCTATGCTAAACCTCACTATAATTAGGATGACAAAAATTTATGCTATAAAGGCCACCTTCTATTGATCAAAAACTCCAAGTTCAATCAAACCATTTTATAGGATATGTATGCCTCCATTTTAATAAGTCATTCATGTTTCCTGAAAACATATGAGCAATTCTATCATATTTTATTTTGGTTTTTAATCAAGTAGGATATCATATCTTTGATTCAGAATGTGATACTTTCTAGCATAATAAAGGAGAAACAATAACACCACCTAGTTTACTCCAACCACTACACATTCCATAATGTCTTTGGATGAAAATTTCAATGGATTTTATTTGATGTCTCCCAAAATATAGAGGAAAATAAGCCATTTTTTTAGTAGTGGATCACCTTTCCAAATATGTTCACTTTTGTGCTCTCACTCATTCCTACATTACTTCTACTATTACCTATACATTTATTGATCAAATATTTTGACTCCATAGCATTCCCACCTCCATTATATTAGTCCATGATTCCTCCTTCACTAATCATTTTTGGAAGGAAATTTTGAAGCACCTTGGCACAACTTTGAAATTGTGTTTAGGATATCATCCATAAAATGATGGCTAAATAGAAATGATCAATAATAAATGTTTGGAAACCTATCTCCATTGTTTTGTCATGAAGTATAAACAATAGTTGGTAAAATATATACTTCTTTTTGAATGGTTTAACAACACCTCCTACTACACAACCACCAAGTTAACCCTGTATGAGGCTATCTATACTCAAAATACACCATCTTTTATTTCATATAGATTAGAAAGCTCTCTAATATAGGTTGTTGATACTGCCCTCAATGTAGGTGATAGTATCATTTGCTTAGTTAAGGATAATATCCACTTGGCACAAATTTACATGAATAATTAGGCATATCAACACCACTTTGAATGATCCTTTCAACCTATAAATATGGTTTTCCTTCACCTAAAACATTACCAAAAATAATATTTGAATATGAAAGGTCACAATAAATTATATCCCAAATTTTATAGGCCTTATTAAATATTCTATCAAGTTGGACCTATCACTTATGTGTTGGAACTTCCACCTTCATCATGCATGCACCCTATTTTTTAAGTCTGATGCTTAAATAAGTTCATTAGTTAGAATTTCACCACCTAAATAGTGATTACAAAACTTGATGTATAAATAGAACTCCTTTTAAAACTTGAATCTATATTAGACAATTGCTCTCATCTTCTCTTCAATCAAGTCATTAAGGAAGTTCTAGTATAGTGTCATGAGATTCAACTAGAGGATGTTACCTTGAAACCTATTCTTTCAATCTAATAATAGTTTCCTCACCAGAAGATTTGAGGGTAAATATTTTATGTGGGATGGAATGTTATGACCATTCATCCTAACCATCCTTTTTTTATTTTATTTTTTAAATAAAAGGCTACGGACATATATTCTTTGTAAGACATCCCTTAATCCCATAAGATGAATAGTAATAATCCATTGTAATAATCCCATATTCAGTGGGAGTATTATTTATTTAGTGATAAATTAATATAAATAGGAGTCTAGACCAATATGGAGACACCCTAAAATCGTATTTATTTGGGATTTCTCAAAGGAGGTTTCCGCCTCAAAGAGGCCAATGATTCTTGTAATGTAATTATGTATTTTTTTAATTGATACATTACTGTTATATCTAATTTATTTAAAATATTTATAATTTATTCCTAACTTGTTCATGAAAGACCTATCAATGACAAATATGAGTATAATTTTTGGGCTTATAAGGAAGATATTGATTATTATTGAATCTAGTAGACAAAGGCTTAGGGTTTTTAAAATTTACAATAAAATTATTTGCAATAGTAATATGTTGTACATTTTTACCTATCTTACATTGAAAATTTATAGGAGGATGCATGATTATTAGCTAAATTTGAATTATCTTTTGCGGTAGAATTATAATCCCTTTTTATTTTTTGAATAGTATAAACATTAGTAGTTTTGATGTTGTTTAAAGACTCATTAGAACCATAAATGTTTATATTATTCACCAAGTCAATGGTAATACTTTCCTTCGTGTTGAATACATATTTTAAAATTTTGAGTAATTATACATGAATTAGGGTAATTATCTAATTAAAAAACATGAAAATAATTAATTTTTATTAATTTTACCTTTCTAAGGATTAGAATTTTTTCCTGATGTAGAAAGCTTATCATTTAATTTTTGTTTTATGACAATCATCTCATTACCAAGATTATGGATAGCTTTTAAAACTTATACATTATAAAAAGTTAAACCTATAAAATCTCTACCTTTTAATTGAACGTGTTTTAAATTATTTTTATATGATATACAAAAAGTAATAGTGGCATCATATTCTAATATGTCCTTATCTTCTAAGGCCATTTTATATTTCAATCTAAATACACTAAAAAAATATAATATAGATAATTTTTTTGATTATCTAACATCATGAGGAATTTTCTATTGCCACTTAGTAAATCTAGTGATAAAATTATAAAATGTCTCACTAGGATCAATAGAAATATTTAAAATTTAATTTAATATATATAAATATTAATTAGGTTTTCCAAAACAAATGTCTAACCTTATATAGCTTTCTAGGTACTAATTACCTTAGCAGACAGACTAATAAAAGATTGATAAGTTATACCATATAAATTTTGTGAAAACACTATAAGAGAAAACATTTAATTAGTAAATCCAATAATAACTTAATTAAAATTAAAAGCATCTATATGATCTTCCCAAGATTAATGAATATTTCATGAAATTTTTGGCACATTAAGTCCTTTATGTGAGGGTAACTTAACTCAGGATAGACACTAATATTAATTGGATTCCCATGAATCCAAAGATTCACAACTTCTTGATCATTATATATATCATAATTTAATTTATTATCATTTATTTCATCTTGATCCCTACTATGTTGTAGATAGGGAATAAGTTATCTAACTCTATGTAAACTTGGAATAAGGTATTTAACTCTATCTTTTGATTGTTCTTCCATTCAAATATTGAATAGGTTGTACTACTTGACTAGGATCAATTGTTTTATATGTCTATTAAGGTTAATAGGAGCAATAAAATCATTGAAAATAAAAAGATCAGAAATAAAATGAGTTCTAGGTTGAGGACTAGAACTTAAATTTTGTTCTCTTTCTCACAAAATTTGAGGATTTTTTCCCAAACATAAAACTATGTTCTATGGCTATAATTAGTCTACCAAGTGATTTCAAATATTACTTCATCTTATTCTTCATATATAACCTCAAGAATGAGATGTAAATAATAAGGTCCATCATACCCAAACAATGAACAATATTATAATAAATATCTACTTGATCATTAATAATAACAATATTACGTTGTGAATGGTCATGGGAAAAAGATCTGAAATAAATAAAGAAAGAAATAATAAATAGATTCCTTCTAAAGAATTCCCCAATAGAGTCACCAAATTTATAGATAGAGAAAAATTTCATGTCAACAAATCAATCCTCTCACCTATCATGAAGGTCACTTTCAAATCATACCAGTTTAATCATAGGGGAACTATGGAAAAAATGTTGATCATAATATATACAAATGGGGTTTTTAATAGTTTTAAGAATAATAAGCATAATTCAAGTGAATTAAGCATCATAATATTTACGAAATATAATACTTATTTCAATATAAAATTTGAATCATATTAAATAGATATAATCTATCCTATCCAATAGATTAAAGCCTATGAATGAGATTATATCTTGAAGGAAAGATCTCTGATCCTTTAAATAATATATATCTTTTTGATTAGTCTCAATACCACAATCAACTAAATTAAACTAAAGGAAAAGTAACATAAAATGCCTAAAGACAAATTAAAAAATTAATTAACAAACCAAACAAAGAAATAAAAATAAAAACAAACATAATCACTAAATAATAAATTGAGGTCTAATCACTAATTAATCAAATGACACTTAACTAAATGCAAACTAAACCTAATAAAAATAATAAGAAAGCCTACCTAAATGCAAATAAATAAGAACAAGAAAATAAAAATGATAACTAAATCATAAAAAAAATATAAATTGATTAAGATCAAAGTCAGATAAAACAAGAAAATGAAATAGACTAGGAAACAATAACTTAAATTAGTTAACAAAAAGAAATCTAAAAATAAAAAAATAATCTAGAACATAAACAAAATGGTAAAAAAATAAAATAACTAATTATAAACTAAGTCTTGAGTATGATAAAATGAAATATACCTAAATATAAAAGATAAAGTAAACTAAAACATAAATAAAAGTAAAAGTCAATAAAAATAAAACTAATTAGAATAGAAATTAAATCTAGCTAAATAGAAAGTAAATTTGTGTAAGACTTTTGACAAGAAACCTCTTATAGGTGTAAAGTAAAATTTACTAAGAATCAAATGAAATGAGTCTAATTATAAATATTATCTTCAAATGAGAATCAAATAAAATTAATATATTAACAATTAATTAGAAAACACAAGGTATTCATCATTATTCGAGTCAAGTACATAAATTTCTACACATATGACTACATATCTTTGTTATTCAAGCATATTACTTAACTATCATAGAAATAATTATTTGGTCTTTCTATGTGTTTCTGCCTTTTATATGTCTCTTCAATCTCATTATAAGGTAACTTTCCTTTGAGATAGTTATGATTCAAGTTATAACCAACTCTCGTTAGTTGTAGTTATAAAGTTAATTATTTTTTAAAAGGAAATTAATTTATAATCAATCACTTTATAAGTTATAAATTTTATAAGTTAACTTTATATATTGAACTTAAAATAAGTTCACAAGATTAAATCAATAATATAGACCAATTTGAAATCTCTAATCAGGTGGGTCCCTTTTTGACTTACTTTGACATTTATTTAGATGATTATCTAACTATGCATATAATAAATAATCAATAAATTCTAATGTTTGATATAAACCCCTTAACATTATAATACATAAAATAACATTTATACAAATATATCAAATGATAAAAAGTAAAAACAACATGAATATTGATTTTACTAAGAAATATTTCAATACTTCCATGTCATCAAAGTCAAAGGAGTATCAAAACTATGTCTATCTAAAGAAGCTCAAAAGTAAAAAATTATCCATGAAAAAACTAAAAATTATCTCAAAAAATTGAAAAAAAATTCAAACATATCATAGAAAATAAGATCAATGAGAGGGGTGTTAAAAACCCATGTTTGACCTTTCTTGCTGAATTATTAGTTTACTAGTTGCTATGGATGCATATGCTTTGTAATTCATCCCTGGAGCATAGTTGTATTATCCCACATGCATGGGAAGAAATAAATGTCATAATAGAAATAGTATTTAAGTAAGTGTTAAGGCCCAATGAGGGAATCCATAAACTATATTGAATTGAGATTACTCAAAGGAGGTTTCCCCCTTGAAGAGGCCAGTGATTCTACAATTTAGCCATTGTAATTTAATTCTAATTATTTAAGTTAATATATTGCTGATTTTCATAATTTATTTTGTGTATTTGCAATTATCTACTAACTTGTTCAAAAAGGATCCTTTTATTTCTTGTATTTGTAATTATCTCATAACTTGTTTAGGGAGGATCCTCTCATCTACTATCAGAGTGCTTTTTAGGCCCAATTATTTTTCTTCTACCCACCATATGCTCTCACCTTACCGTAATAGGACCCAGTAATCAGAAAGTGGTAACAGATCCTTTTCCAACCCTATTGTGCCATAGTTTAGATATTCAATTTCATTTTGGCAATAATTCATCATCACTATGAGTATTAATAGTTATTATACTCAACTGCACTATGGTATTTCCTACTCCAGATCTTATCATCTATTTTAGATTAGGGTAAAAACTTGACTACACAACTATGGGAAGTGCTTGGGTGATATCCCTAAAACTCATTGTGAGAAGCACCATAGGGACCCTAAATTAGTTGGCCCATTGAGAGGAACTACCAATAAAAAGGGAAATATCCTTTTTCTAAATGATTAGTCCCTATGTATGAGGAAATCCAAGAGCTATCGTTTAGGGGTAAATCCATGGCCATAAATTTTTTGGAGAGTGATACTCATTCAAACAAAATTGGTGGCTAGAGAGATTTCCAAAAACCTTTAGGTAGCCATTCAAACCTGGGTCTCATCTCCATCCTATCATTTTTAGATAACCATCAGTAGAGTATCATAAGACTATCAAAGGACTTATTGCAAGACATTTGATAGAAAATGATATAAACTAGTAAAAAAATCATTTTTTTCATATCTCCATATGTAGCCCTTTTAATTCTTAAAATTTATCGAGTCAATTAAAATTCCATTCTACATGTTTTCTTATTTGAGGTCCCATATCCCAATTCCACTTCCAATTCTTGAAAATCTCAATTTTCCCTTTTTCAAGCTTTGCCATAACTTCATTTTTTGTCTGTTTGCCTCAAAAAAATTCTATAGTATTCATTCCCCTTTTATGATCCTTTGTCCTTCTATGATAATTTTTCTAGTTTTTCCATTTTTCTTTTGAAATTGTCCTCATCTTCATCAATCATATTTAGACTATACAAAAAAACTAGTAAAATTACCCTTACCCCTATTGATTTCATCCTAATCAAAAAATTCCCTTACTAACCATGTCTTAACTCTAGTTTTCATATACATTATAATATATATATATATATATATATATATATATATATATTATAAAATTAATAGGTTATGGTAGCCACCCATGTAGGCACCAAGATCATGGAGGAAGAAATCACAACATTGAAGGCCTAGGTCACTGACTTAACTGATATGATGTGTGGATTGAATCAACAAAATTAACTTTTTCTCTACAAATTATAGGAGGATTCTTCCAAGATTACTTTCTCTTTCAACCATATACCGTGTGGACCCAAATTAGAATTTTCAAGGTTCAGTGATATAGACCTTACAGATTGGCTTTATCGTGTTGAGCAATACTTCAACCTTCACAATACTTATCTCATCAACAAAGTCCCAATTGCTTCCTTCTACTTGGAACAAGAGGCACTCCAATGGTACCAATAGTATATCAAATCAAATGATGAACCTGATTGGACATCTTTTACATCCATACTTTTGGGTAGGTTTGGTCCCTTAACATTTGAGGAATTTATGGGATCCCTCACCAAACTCCATCAAATAGGCACCATTTGTGATTATCAAGCTGAATTTGATAAACTAGTTAATTACACTAAAGGGATATTAGATGACTTATTTAAGAGTTGTTTTATTAGTGGCCTCAAAGATCCCATCCATTTTGAGGTTAAAACATTCCAACCTCACACCATGATGGTAGCTTTGGGTCTCGTAAAGCTCATTGAAGATAAAATCACCTCCCAGTGATGCACTTCTAATTGGTAACCATCCAAGCCCTATTTTTAGCATCCCAACACTAGGATAACCCCCATAAAATGACTAATTAGAGATGAAATGCATGTACATCATGAAAAAGGGATTTATTACAATTATGATGATAAATGGGTTATAGGGCACAAATTCATAGCATAAAAATTATACCACTAGATGTTGATTCTCAACTAGATATCAAATATTATGGGGATACATTCAAGGAGATTGCATAGGAAGTTGATTATTCTATGCACTCAGATTCCCCTCCTAAAATATCCATGCATGATATAGTGGGAGTCATTACCCCCAAAACTATGTGTATCCAAGGTTATTTTAAGAAGCAACTCCTCAGCATCCTTATTGAATCTCACAACACTCACAACTTCATTGACCATTAGGTAGATAAGCAAGCAAATTATTTTATCCACCCTTATTCTAGTTTTTAGGTCATGATTGCCAATAGAGGCACATTACCCTACAATGGTATCATAATGTTCATATTTTAGTGGGAGACTATAACCTTTAGGCTGACATGTTTGCTTTATCTTTACGTGGATGTGATGTTGTTCTCAGTGCCCAATGGTTATGAACCATTAGACCCATCCTTTGGAATTTTTTAGAGCTATGGATGTAGTTATTAGAGAATGGATAAAAATACACCTAATAAGGCCTTCTTCCTATCTCCACTAGAATTATCATCTCTCACCACATGGAGAAACTTATGAAATAGGGGTCCCACAACATAATTGTAAAACTCTTTTCTCTTCATAGGACTTCACCACTAGACTATCACCCACCTTTTGACTTGTACAAAATTTTGGTCAAACATGCCATAGGTTTTTAGGAACCCATAGGATTACACCTTACCACATTTAGGGCCATCACATCTCACTATTTCTTGAAAGTGCACCTCCCAATATTCATCCCTACCAATAACCATTGCATAAAAATACTAAGATTGAAAACATCATCCATGGCCTCTTACAAGCTAGGGTCATTCAGCCCAATACTAGTCTGTATTCTTCACCAATCTTGCTTTTTCATAAGAAGGATGGACCCTAGCATCTCTACATTAATTATTAATATCTAAAAAAACTAACCATTAAGGATAAGTTTCCTATTCCCATCATCAATGAGCTTTTTGATGATCTCCACAATACATAGCTCTTATTGAAATTAGACTTACACTCTGGGTATCACCAAATTCATCTTCATGATGCTGACATTCCCAAGATAGCATTTCACACACATTATGACCACTATGAGTTACTTGTCATTCTCTTTGGGCTTAATAATGCCCCCTCCACCTTTCAAAGTTTAATCAACCAAGTATTTCACCCATTCATGCAGAAGTTTATATTGGTCTTCTTTTATGACATTCTCATCTATAGTCATACATGGGAAGATCACCTCTACAACCTTGACACTACCTTGGGATTGTTTATTTCCAACCACCTATGTTCCAAACATTTAAAGTTTTCTTTTGTTCAAATAGAGGTTGATTATCCATGACATATTATCACATCTAATGGTGTTCATGTTGGCCCCACCAAAATTACAACTATGACAAAATGGTCATAACCAAAGACCCTCAAAAGCTTACATGGATTTATTATTTTGATAGGGTACTCTAAAAAAATTATCAAGGATTATGGCATAATTATAGATCCATTGATATATATTCTTAATAAAGACACATTTGTATGGATTCCCACATCTACCCAAGCATTTGCCAACCTTAAACATGCCATGTGTACCACACTAGTCTTCGCCATGCCTAATTTATCTAGGCCATTTGTGCTTGAGTTTGATGCATATGGAATGGGTCTTGGTGATTTACTTATGAAATAAGGCCACCCCATCACCTTCACTAACAAGGACCTCACTAGATGTAATTTGGTCTATTTCACATATGATAAAAAGATGATGGCTACCATCTATGTAGTTCACAAATGGCATCCATATTTGATTGGTCAACACTTCTACATCAAAACCAATCATCAAAGCCTCAAATAATTTTTAGAATAGTGGGTATTTTGCATAGATCAATAGAAATGGGTTTTCAAACTCATGGGATATGATTATGAAATTACCTACATAAAAGGTAAGGAAAATTTGTTAGTTGATGCTATTTCTTGCCAATTTGAAGATGCAGTGCACCTATGTGCAGTCTCTCCTCCCATTTCCACATGGATCTATGATATTCAAAATGAGTGACATAATGACATCCCAACCCAAAAAATCATTCTTTAACTCTTTGTTGATATATATTCTAAACCTCACTATACTTAGGATGGCCACACATTATGATATAAAGGTTGCCTTTTGTTACCGACAGGCTCCAAGTTCAAACACTCAATTTTATAGGAGATGCATAATTCCCCTTCCATTAGGCATTTAGGTTTTTTGAAAACATATGATCAGGTTTGATGTAATTTATTTTGGCCAGGCCTCAAGAAGGACATCAAAACATTTGTTTTTGAATGTGATACTTGTCAACACACTAGAAGTAAAATATTTTCCCCACCTAGTCTACTCCAACCACTCCAATTCTCACACACATATATGGACTAAAATTTCCATGGATTTATTAAATGCCTCCCAAAATTTGGTGGCAAATCAATGATTCTCATCATAATGGATCACCTTTCCAAATATGCTATTTTTTCACTTTGGTCCATCTGTACACTACTTCCATCATTTCTCAAACATTTTTTAATCACATATTCTGACTCCATGGTGTTCTTGCATCTGTTATCTTAAATTAGGATTCTACCTTCATAAGCCATTTTGAAAAGAACTCTTTAAGCATCTTGGTACACAATTAAAAATGAGTTCAGGCTATCATCCATAGACTGATTGCCATACCAAAATCATCAATAAATGTATGGAAACCTATCTTCATTTTTTTATCATAGAGTAAAAATATTATTGGGTCAAATGGTTACCCCTTACAAAATGGTGGTACAATACCTCATACCACACCTCTACTAAAATAAATCCATATGAAGCAGTTTATGGTCAATCACCCCCACCATTCCTCCTATATATACTTGGTAATTCACTATTTCATGAAGTTGACACTACTCTCCACCATCAAGATCAAATTATTCCCACCATATGAGATAATATCCATCTAACACAAAATTACATGAAGCAACAGGCTGATTAACACCACTCTAAGTGCACCTTTTAACATGACAATATGGTTTTTCTTCATCTATAGCCATACAAACACTCATCCTTGAAATAAAAATGGTGTCACAAGCTTGCCCCTAAGTTTTATGGGCCATATAAGGTTCTCTAATAGATTGGGTATGTTGCTTACAAGTTGGAGCTTCCACCTTCCTCCCACATTCACCCAGCTTTTCATGTTTACTATTTGAATAAAGTTCTTGGAACCAACATTAGAGTGGAAATAGTTTTATTAGTACTTGATAATGAAGGCTTCCTTCTTATTGAACCAGAAGTAGTCTTAGCCTAATGCACCTACCAACTTCACTCCTGATCCATCACATAAGTCTTAATCTAGTGGTATGGCATACAACCCAAAGATGCCACATGGGAACCATTATTCTAGATTTAACAATGCTTTCCACATTTTAAACTTTGAAAACAAAGATTTTTCTAAGAGGGAGGGGATGTTAGGAACCCATGTCCTACCTTTCTCTTTGCATTATTAGTGTATTTTTTTCTATGGATGTATATGCTTTATAAGTCATCCTTGGAGCACATTTGTATTATCCCACATGCATGTGAAGATATAGTTGTTAGAATAGAATTAGTATTTAAGTAAGTGTTAAGGCCCAATGAAGGAATCCAAAAATTGTATTGAATTGATCTTGTTCAAAGGAGGTTTCTCTCTCAAATAGGCCATTGATTATGTAATTTAGATATTGTAATTCAAATATTATTATTTGAGTTAATATATTGCTGATTTTCATAGTTTATTTCATGTATTTGCAATTATCTACTAACTTGTTTATGAAGGATCCTTTAATTTATGTATTTTAAATTATATGATAACTTATTTAGGGAGGATCCTCTCATAAGGGATCCTTTATCTAACTAATATTCTATATATTCCATAGATGCAATAGGTAATTCAATCAAATTAGCACCTTCACAATCATCATCAACCTCAATATTTAATTTTTTAAACACACGTGTCACAATGGGATAACTCATAGGTATTCAAATACATTTATTACTTGCATAAATGAATTTATATGGAACATGTGAATAAGGTCTAGTAATCATATCCAAGGAAGGATTTGGATTAGCAAGATTAGGGTTTAACTCAAAAAGGAAAACAAAATGATAAAACACATGAGGATTAATTGAAAATTATTCAATTAAAGTATGAATTCATTAATATAATTCACTTATATTACCTCATCCATATAGACAATTATGTTGAGGAAGAGAGTTTTCACTTCAAAATACAAGTTTCTTCTTTTAGGCCTAGTCTCCTAGTAGCCCTTCTTTTGTACAAAGCTTATAGGTTTAAATAATATAAAGGATTTACAAATAAAATAAACAAATTTTGAAGTACCCATCAATCCCTTATATCTTCACATAGATTTTTAGGTTTATATTCTCTAGGCAAATCTAATAATTTCATAAAACCTTTATGTAATTAGGTCTCCATTAGGTCTCATTAACCAATTTGACTATGTCTTTGAGAGAAGACACTTAAACATATGTCAAAATTCATTTAAACCTCTTAAAATATTTTAATTACAAATATAAAAATATTTATATGAAATTTGGACCTTTGAGGAGGTTTATAGAGTAAAAAATCAATTTTTCTCATGAACCCTAGACAAGGTTTTACATAGATCTGAGAGAGTGAATTTAAGGTTTACAAACATAAATAACTGATTTAAAGATTATAACCACCATTAAAAGGTATATAATAACAATATTTAATTACATTAATTTATATCAATTCTTTAAACAAACAAAAATCTCTTAAAAATGAAATTTACCGGTTTGATTGTGTATAGAATGATTGTTCCCAAAACTTCTCAAAGATGAATGTGAGAATGTTTATATTTACACGTGTAAGGGACTAAATAAAAAATTTATATCATATATACTAGTTTAATATTTCTTCACCAATATAAAACATCCAATTTAATATTTCATATTATTGGCATTCATCAAATTTGAACTCAAAACCCCAAAATTTACACAATCCAGTCTACTCAGTCACAATATTATCTCTTATTGCATGAGGAAAAAACCTCTAAAATGGTTTTAAAAACTTTTATTAATTGTATTTACATCCATAAATACATTGATCATGCATAAAAACCATAGTTTGATGAATTAACTCATTTAACCCTTGATTAACATGTGAAAAGGGGAAGAGTTGGTTAAAAATGCATTCTAGATTTCTTGAAAACATTACTAACATGGTGTAAAAACTTAATAAATACCATTAATAGAGTTAAAAGTCCTTAAACATCATGAAGATACTCCTACACATAACTAATAATGCTAAAATTGATCAAAAGACAAGATTTCCTAGTCTAGGAAATTCAAATTCAAAATGTGTGGGAAAATATAAAAGGAGCCCAAATTTAGAATTTATGCTATCCTAAAACCTCTGACTAGTAAAAACCACTATTTTATACATCCTAAAATTAACTACGGCACAAAATTTAATGAAAAATTCTTCTTAGGTGATACTCCTACATCATACTCCCTAGGAACAAATTTGTTGACTCATGAACTCCTGTTTATGAGCTCATCAAGAGTAACTCCATGCTTGATGATGTATGATTCAATTATCCAAGTGGTATCCTATACAAGATGATGCTTCAACTTCACCAAGTATTTTTAATAATCCTTTCCTCTAGTTATTTTTATAAATTTCTTGTCTAAGATGGATTCAAGTTCTTTTTTGACTTATTACAACTAATTTACCCATTCTTATACTATCATTTCTTCATTTTTAGCCAATTGACCACTATCATCCCCTTTTTTTAATGGATACAAGTATTAAACATTAAAAATGGGAGATATTCTCACATCACTAGGTAAATCTATTTCATGTGCATTATTAGATAACTTCCTAATGACCTTGTAATGGCCAATCTTCTTCATTTTCAGTTTATTATACTCACTTTTTGGAAACATTTTCTTCCTCAAATGAGCTAACACCATGTCTCCAACCTGAAAGCTAACTTCTATCCTCCTAATATATTCATGTTAATTTTATTTTTTCACATTAAAATTCAATTTATTATTGACTTTCTCATGTACCTCTTATATATAAATATCAAATTATTCTCCCTCAACACTTATTTTCTTTATTTTACTTAGGTTTCTTAACTTAAAGACTTCTATTGGGTGCATACCATACACAACTTGAAATGGACTCATTCTTATACTTCTGTTGGGTGAGAAATTATAGGAAAATTAAAATTTTTATATGCTTAAATCCCACTTTTTAGGACCATCCCTTGTTAGATACCTCAAAAAATTACCCAAACTCCTATTAACCAACTCAGTTTATCCATTGGTCTAAGGGTGGTAGGTTGAACTAAAGTTTGAGTTTGCTCTCAGTTTCTTCCAAAAGGTCCTATAGAATTGCCCTAAAAATATAGTATCTCTATCTAAGATAATACTCATTGTAATCCCATGTAATCTAATCACCTCTTTAAAAAACAAGTTAGCCACATGAGTAACATCATTAGTTGTTTTGCATGGTATAAAATGGGCCATCTTAAAAAAAAATTCACTACTAAAAAAATGGAGTCATGCCCTCTTTGATTTCTTGGTAACCCAATTAAAAAATCCATGCTAATCGAATCACAAGGTCCACTTGGAACTGGTAAGTGCTAATAAAGACCTACATTAGTGTTCTTTCCTTTGGTAAATTGACATACCTTACATCTTTCTATAAATTTCCTTACATCTATTTGTATTTTGGCCCAATAATAATGACTACTTAGCTTTACTAAAGTATTTTCAAGGATAAATTAACTTACTAAACTCCCATAATGATTTTCCTTGATCAAATTATATCTCATGAAAATCCTTGGCACATAAAGATGATCTCTTTTAAACAACAAACTATCTTATAGCATGTACTCCATCCAAGGCTCTCTATTCCTAGTATTTGGATGCTTTCAAGCCTCATATGATTCTTATAAGTCTAGATAAATTTCATACAAATATTTTAGTTCCTCTACTAACTAACTCTCAATTTTAATTTCTCTTATGAGTAAAGCTCTTCTACTTAAATCATATACTACTTTTTTATTTTGACCCTTTTTATACTTGATAACAAAAGTGAAGTTTTGAAAATACTCCAACCACTTCATATGCCTTTTACATAGCTTGGGATGAATATTTATGAATAGAATTTGATTATTATATATGAATATGAAAAAATCCTTTGGCATTAGATATTTCCTCCACTTCTTTAAGGCTTGAACCATAACATAAAACTATAAAGCATAGGTAGAATATACCTCTTCTTTGCCTCATTTAAATTCTCACTGAAGTATGTTATAGGTCTATCTTCTTAAATTAGTACAACTCCAATGGCTAGCCCCACTTGCATCACACTCAACTTAAAAATATTTATTGAAATCAATAAGTACTAACATAGGTTGCTTTAAAACAAAATTCTTCAAGAATTGTAAATTCTTCTTAGTAATATCAATCCACACAAATTTACTTTTATCCCCTCTTATGGTGTCAATTATGGGTACACAAATCCCACTAATTTTTTTGATAAACTTCCTATAAAATCTTGATAATAAATGGAAAATTCTCACCTCATAAGTTATCTTGGGAGTTGGCCAATCAATGATGGATTTCACTTAGTCTTTGTCCATCTTCAAGACACCTTAAAAAATCACAAACCCAAGATACACCATCTTTGTCTTCATAAACAAGTATTTATTAAGGTCGTCTTAAAACATTTGCATCAAAATTCTTAGGTGTTGAAGATGTTCTTATTTTCTTTGACTATAAATCAATATATCATCTAAATATACAATGATAAATTTACCAAAGAAAGACTTTAATACTTCATTCATGAGTCTCATGACTATACTTGGAGAATCAGTGAGACAAAATGGCATAAAAATCCATTCATACATCCCCTAATTAGTCTTAAAAGAAGTATTCCATTCATCTCCTTCCGTTATCTTTATCTAATGATAACCACTCTTGAGATCAATCTTAGAGAAATAATTATAAAAACTCAAATAGTCCATTAAATCTTCAATTCTTGGAAGAGGGAATCTATACCTTGTTGGTATCTTATTTATCTCTCTAGATTCAGTGCATAATCTTTAATATCCCTCCTTTAACACTAGTATATTTTATATTCTACATAAGATAAGGATTTCTTTGATCAGTCCTTTATCCAAGAGGTATTTTATTTTCTTCTTAATTTTTGCATTCTCTTGAGTGGTCATCTTGTAGGTAGATTTTTTGGGCAAACTTGCACCTAGTACAAAGTCAATATGATGATTAATACTCCTAATAGGTGGAAACTCATTGGACAATTCATCCACTAAAATATTAGTAAATTCTTCTAGCATGTTTAGTACCTCTTGAGGTAGCTTATTTAACTTTGTGTATATTATAACAGTCCTTGGTCTGATTACCACTCTAAATCCTAGCTCTTCCTCTTTCATAACATTCAATAACTCCTCACTTACCATCATAACACTTAAATTAGTCCCTTGTCCATTTCTTTCCTCTTTTAGAGGCCATAGTGTGTGACTTATACCATCCTTATCCAAGGTGTAAACATTTTTCCTTATATCATGGGTAGTCTTTATATCATATTTTTAAGGCTTCCTTAAGAGCACATGTTACACATACATTGGCATTATGTCACATAAAACCTTGTCTTTGTATCTTTCAATTTGAAAATACACCCAAAATTATTCATTAAAAAAGATTTTATGACCTTTCTAAATCCATGATACCTTGAAGAGGGTTGGATGTTGTATATAAAGGAAAATGCAAGTGACCTATTAATCAATCCTAGGTTAGAGAAGGTAAATCTTACTTACACTTCCTTTTTTTGATACATTAAATATTCAGGGTCATGACCAAGATGGATCTTTTAGACCTAACCAAGGGATCTATTACCACAATAACATCACTAGAGAGGTTTCTAAGGCCTCTAATCAAATAATACTATGAAATAACCCTAACTAGGTCTTATGTTTTCATATTCACTAAGTAAATGTAAAGTAAAGTAAAATCTAATCTAGTGCTCACCAATGATTGTGGCACAAAGTCAGGGTAATAAAAATAAAAATTAAACATGCATAGAATATGTTTAATGAAGATATATATAGATATAACCCTAATGCATGGAGAAAGAAATGTATTCAAAATCCATAACTTATGTTGCTTATATCTACGAAAATAGAGGAGTTAAGTTAGAGATACTTACCTTGAAGATGAACTCATTGAGACTCAATCTCACCCTTGGTCAAAGGTGATTTTCAAGTGGTTATTATAGTTTTTAAGGATCACTAAGAAAATCCTAAGCATCCAAGACTTTTACAGAAGATAATATTCTTCTCCACGTATAAACCTTAAGTAGTAACTCTTTAAGTAGACTATTCGAAGAGTAGATTGTAAAAAAATATAAATAAGTAATTAACTTTGTTATCTCGATAAGAAATGGAAAAATTAATATGTATATATAGATTAATATAAACCTAAACCTTTTATAAGGTTTAGCTGACAAGGTTAGCCCAATTTGAATCTATATCATTAATTGATAAAATCAATTTAGGTTCCAATCTATTTTATCCAAGGATAACCTAGACCTATAACATGTAAATATAAATTAGAATATAGGGTTGACTTAGGCAAATAGTGTATGATAAATACTAAAATGGGTTTTAAGCTTATGTAGGGGATAATTAAGTAAATGAATTTATTGGAAGAGAGTGTAATATATGTGTTAAAGCTTAAGGAAGTGTATAGGATAAGGTTATGCAAATAAAAAGTAGTGGTATAGGGGAAAAAATTGTACAAGACACCAATGGTTTTCCCACCCCTTTCCCAGTGCACCCTTTAAGGTATGCACTTAGAGAGATTGAGACTTAATGGATTCATAAAAGAGAGAAAGCATTAGTAATTTGATAAATTTTTAAAATATTATGAATATACATATGACCCACTTGAAGCTCATCTCATGTCACTTAGGTGAAATAGAGGATGGCACTTTGAAAAAAGAACATAAAAACACACAATGTTGAAGCTAAATGAATTTTAGTATTTCAAAGGATAAAATATTGAAAGTAAAATAATAAAATGGAAATAATTGAAAAAAATAATGTGTGTGTACCTTGAATTACCTTTATCATTAGATGGTTATCCATTTTGCTTGTAGTTTTGATCATGTAAGGTGTAAAGACTACTTTGGACAAACCTAAGGATACAAAACTAAAGAGAAAAAATAAATAAATGTAGGAAAGACAATATAAATAAAATGTGTGTATGCATGATGTACATGGAAATTTGGTAAGATGGGGTGACAAATGCTAAGTTAAGACAAAATGACCAAGTCAAAATTTAGAATAAATTAGGGAATCAAAAATCTGAGGCTACTAAATGATCGAAGAACTCAAACAAGTAAACCTTAAGTAAGAAAGGAAAAAAACAAGTCAAACTAAGGATACAAGTAAAAATGGTAATTAAACATCAATATGAAAGCATTAGCAATCCTTACTTAAACAAAGATGGGTAAGTAATGGTAAAACAACATGAATTAGTGAGTATTAGCAATCCTTACTTAGTCATCAATGGGAAACATACATAAAAGGGAAAACAACATAGATGAGTAAGAAGTAACAATCTAACTTCACACAATAATGGAAAAAGTACTAAAAGTAGAAATAGATGTAGGTGTCCAAAAAGAGGAAGTACAACAAAAAGTATAGAAATTTTTATAGTTGTCCAAAATAAGGAGGTACAACAATGAAGAATTTGCATCTAAACAAATGAAATTCTAAATATATAAAGTAATGGTATAAAGAAGATAATCCATAGTCACTCAATCATATTGGTTTTTTCTAAGGATAGATAAAAACCAAAACAAAGTAATGCTATCATGTTTTAAGAGGTGAAGAAGAGGGAAAATAGATTTAGAATTAAGCATGGCTATTACGCCCTTAACCATTAGTGTGTCTAGGGATATGTGTGGTTGACTTGTGGCTTACATACCTCTTTTATTTACTTGTTACATTTTTTTATGTTCTTAGTTAGGTCAGCCTATGGAAAAACCTTGGTTAAGTGGACTATATATAGAAGTTATTGGTTAGTCTTTATGCATTATGTTAAGTATTCTGATATTAGTGAATTATTGTGGAGGTTGCCCCCTTGAAGTGGATTTGATATATTATCCAGTTTTTTATTCTGTTGTCAATTATCATTGTGTGATATCTCATATTTACTTATTCTATGCAATATAAAATCATTCTATGTGAATATCTAAGTAATTTCATTACAAGTCATATTAGAGCTTCGATTTGGGCAAGTTTTCTATGATATTTTTTTTGGATCTAATGAGGCGTGGCTTCTGGGAGTGGTGAGAGCAAAAAACATAACTTACTATCTGGGAAAAATTAATTTTTTTCCATTAGTGCAGTATTGCTCAAAATGTTTTTTTGAAAAAAAAAAGTTTGGGAAGAAAATTTCCTCTTGCATAATTGCCATCATTGGATTCATCTCAATGAGATGATCACAATGATATATTCTAATGGTATACTTTTTTGGTACCAAAATTTTTACCCTACTGTGCAAAGGTAGTCATTGGATTCATCTTGATAAGGTGATCACAATGGTACCATTTCTTGGTACACTTTTTTTAGGGTCAAAACCCTCCTAAGGTTGGTATATGGTAGGTCTAGGTACTCAAGGAAGAAAATGGGGGAAAGAAACTCCTAAGACTCCTTTTATCAATGACATGGATTTTGAAACTTCAAATCTAGTGATTTCTCAACTTCAAGTGGACATAAATAACTTGGTGAGGCATGATGACTTTGTTATAGTCCAAGTTAATGTTTTAGGGATGCACGGAGAGATTAATGGGGTTTATAATGAATTTTATCATATCACTACACAATTGGCTACCCTTACATCTTAGTTTTATCCTAACAACCCTCCACTTCAACATTCAAACCCTCCTCTCAACAAATCCCATGCTGGTATGAAACTGATGTTGCCAAAGTGGACATGCATAATTCTAATGGTAAGGATCCTCTCACTTGGATTACCCAAATTGAAAATTTATTTGAGCTACATCAAACTCTTAGTTCTCAGAGGGTGATAGTGGTGTCCCTATTTCTAGAACCTGGGCAATTCATTTGGTATCATTGGTTATATGCTCAAAAGAAAAAGAAGGGTGATCCTATTACTTATACTATTTTGACTGATATATTTTTGGGTGGCCTCAAAGATAGCATCCAATTCGAGGTTTGATTGTTTAACCCAACATCTATAGAAAAAGCTATCCCTAAGGCATGCATGATAGAAGAAAAAGAGATGGTTAAAAGGAAATCTTTCACTACTAGTCATGATCACAACTTTCTCTCACCATCATTTCCACAACCCACTAGATTAACACAATGATAAATTAAGGAGAAGTGAGCTAAAGGGTTATGTTGTGGTTGTGAAAAAATGGAGAAAAGACCATCATTGTGCTAAAAAGAAGTTGTTTTGCATTGAAGGTGTCAATGATGATGAAGATGATGCAGAAGTACATGCTAAGAATGTAGAAGTTCTTGAGGAGGAATTTGAAGACTCTTATCCTAATATTTCTTGTCATGCCCTTTCAGGTATTAGTACTCCCCAAACTCTTAAGGTGATGGGTTTTCTTAAGAAATAGAAGGTCACTATATTGATTGATTTTGGGAGCACACATAACTTCATTTGTAGTAAGTTGGCTGCTTATTTGAACTATTTTATTTATCTATCTCTATAATTTTAGGTTATGATTGCATATGGTGCTACTATCAGTTTTTCAATAAAATCTCATAGTATTAAGTTGGCCATGGGAGACTACTTATTGGATTCTCTTTTGTTTTCTATTCCCATGGGTGGAGTTGATATTATTCTAGGAGTCCAGTGGCTCACCACTTTGGGCACTATTGAGATTAATTTTAAAGAATTATTCATGCATTTTCATTCTAAAGAAAGAATATTTGAGTTAAGGGGATTAAAGGCTAAATCTCCACAACTTGTTAGATCCCATCAAATGACAAAGATTCTATAGAAGGGTGCTGAGGGATTTATAGCTCACTTATTTTCCATAGAAGTAAAAATAACCTAGCCATCTCCACCTTTTTATTTGTAACAAATAATTTATGCTCATTCTATTATTTTTAGAGATATGCCAAAAGGACTTCCACCTAGCTGCATGAATGATCATGTTATCACACTTATTCCTGGTAGTACACCACCCAACATCAGGCCATATAGGTGTCCCTATGCCCCAAAAATTGAAATTAAAAAGATAGTACAAGAGATGTTAGATGCAAGAATCATTCACCATATCCAAATCAAATACTCTTCACCAGTTGTCATGGTGAGAAAGAAAGATGACACCTAGAGGATATGCCCTTACTATACAAAACTAAACAAGTACACTATCAAAGATAAGTTTTTGATTCCTGTCATTAGTGATTTGATAGATGAATTTAATGGTGATCTTTATTTTACCAAGTTAGATCTATGTTATGGGTATCACCAAATCTAGATCTATGATGAAGACATACCCAAAATTGCTTTTAGGACTCATGAGGGCCATTATGAGTTTTTGGTTATGCCTTTTGGTCTAACAAATGCACCATATACTTTTTAGATTTTGATAAATATAGTTTTAAAGCTATTTTTGAGGAAATTTTTTCTAGTATTATTTGATGATATCCTCATTTATAATAAAAATTGGGAAGACCATTTGCAACATGTAAAACATGTACTCTCCATTTTAGAGCAAAATCAATTGTATGCCAAATCTTCCAAATTTATTATTGGGGCTGGTGAGGTTGAATATTTTTTTCATTTGGTGTCTTATGAAGGAGTGAAAGTGGATCCTAAAAAATTCCAAGAAATAGTGGATTGGCCAATTCCTAAGACACTCAAGCAACTCCAAGGATTTTTGGGGCTTACTGGTTATTATCATAGGTTTGTCAAAAATTATGGTAGTATTGTAGCCCCACTCACCTCTTTGTTAAATAAATACTTCTTTTAGTGGACTGATGTAGCTACCTGAGCATTTGAATAATTTAAATTAGTTATGTGCACTATAGTATTGGCCACTCCTAATTTTTTAAAAACTTTTGTGGTTGAATGTGATACATCTAAGTATGGTATGGGTGGTTTACTCATGCAAGAATATAGACCACTTGCATTTGAAATTCATAAAATAAAGGGTAAAAATTAGTACAAGCCCATCTATGAAAGGAAATGATGGCCATTTTGTATGTAGTCAAATAATGGAGACCTTATTTGATGGGTCATCACTTTCAAGTAAAGACTGATCATGATAGTCTCAAATATTTTTTAGAACAAAGGTTGTCATCTAAAGAACAATAAAAATGGGTAACTAAGATGTTAGGATATGATTTTGAAATATTCTACAAATAAGGTAAGGACAATGTGATGGAAGATGAACTATCCAAAAAAGATGAATTAGTTGAGGCATTGCTATGTGCCATAACCATTTTGTAGGCAGATTGGCTAGAGGAAGCATGATTAGAATGGGAACATTATTATACTACCCCTAATTTAATTAAAAATATTCAACAAGGTTTAGGTGGATTTAAAAAATTCACATGGAAAGGTAATGCATTATGGTATAAAGATAGATTATACCTATGTAATAATTCTCTTCTTAAATAAAAAATATTTTAAGAACTTCATGCAACTCCAATCGGGGGTCATTCAGGATTTTTGAAAACCTATCACAAAATCAAGTAATTTTTTTTTTGGGAAGATCTCAAGGGGGATATATATAAATATGTGGTTGAATGTATGATCTATCAATAAAACAAAGGCAAACCCATCAAAACCCTAGTTCTTTTATATCCATTATCCATCCCTAGCCAGTGTTGGGAAGAGGTATCTATGGATTTTATTATAGGGTTAGCAAGATCTGAGGGTCAAAATGTTATCATGGTTGTTGTATATTATCTTAGTAAGTATGCTCATTTTTTTCATTATCCCAACCATTTGTTGATAGTATAGTAGTTTTTCTTTTTCTCAATATAGTTTAGAAATTGCATGGGACCCTTAAGATCATTATCAGTGATAGAGATCCCATTTTTACTAGTAATTTTTGGACTAAGTTATATACATTTTTGTGCACCTAATTAGCTCATATTTCATCCTATCATACTTAATATTATGGACAAACTAAGGTAGTCAAAAAATGTCTGGAAAGATATTTTCATTATTTTGTTTCTAATAAACATGATAAATGGGTTTAGTAGTTACCACTTGCTGAATGGTGATATAGTAATTATGTTCATAGTTCTTCCAAAATGTATCATTATGTGGTACTATATGGATACCACCCTTTATCCATCACTTCAACCTTGAAGGTCCATCCTAAGGTTTATACAGTTGAAGAACATATTCACCATTAACCAGGAGGTCCTTGCAAGTTTGCATGGAAATTTACCTATAGCCCAAAATCACATGAAGCAACATGAAAATCAAAATATAAGTGAGAGTTATTTTAAAATTTGTGATTTCATATTTGTTTGCTTATAACCATACAAATTTATGTCATTGAATCAATAAAAAAAGGATAACAAGTTGTCCCCTAAGTATTATGGGCCTTATCAGATCTTGTAGAAAATTGGCACTTTGACCTACAAGTTATAATTTCCTTCATCCACTCACATACATCCAACATGTCATGTATCATTCCTAAATAAATTCATTAGAAACATACTTAACATTCAAATATAATTACAAAAATTGGATGAGGAAGGTAGAGTTATTCTTAATCCTGAGGCGGTCCTTCAAAGGCACACCAAGCAACTGCATTCCAAAGCAATTACAAAGTACCTAATCAAATCGAAGAATCTACCATGTGAAGATGCCACTTGGGAGAATAAATAATTTGTAAAAAAACATATAGAGTTGTCACAATGTTGAGAATAATGTTTTTTTGAAGGGGAGGGGCTTGTTATGCCTTTAACCATTGGTGTGTCTAGGGATATGTGTGGCTGACTTGTGGCTTACATACCTCTTTTATTTACTTGTTAAATTTTTCTATGTTCTTATTTAGGTTGGCCTATGGAATAACCTTAGATAAGTAGACAATCTATAGGAGGTAGTGGTTAGTCTTTTTGCATTGTATTAAGTATTCTACTATTAGTGCATTATTGTGGAGATTGTCCCCTCAAAGTGGCTTTCCTATATTATCTAGTATTTTGTTCTGCTATCAATTATCATTGTGTGATCTCTCATATTTTCTAATTTTGTGTAATATAATTTTTTTTAATGTGAATATCTAAGTAATTTCATTACAATGCCTATCAATAGGGAAATTAAAATGGGTGGTGGTGGAAATGAAGGAAAAACCAAGGTAGAGAAACTCTTTATCGATGTCAAGATACTAAAATTAGGTATGTCAGAATAATATAACTTTAAACATTAAGGAATCTAAAGAAATTTTTCTAACCACACAAGTCTTGGGTCACCAAATGAAGTATGAATATCATCCAATGAAGGATATATTCATGAAAATTAAAATGGACCTACTTTCCCATGACTTGTTCCCCATTCCTTAGGACCCCTTATAGAGCCATCGATATATTGTGAAGATTAGGTACTTATGTGAGAAATTAAGTATCACCATAGATTATTTTGGATTCTCTTATCCTAAATTAATGTCCTACCACACCCCAATAGACCTCATCTCTATCACAAGGCTAACTTTGGAGTTTAATCTTTGGTTGAAGATAGGAGATGTGATATGAATCGCATATTTTAGTGTGATTTGAATTTTAACTTTGGATGTTACTTTTTGATCATTTCCTTTTATTTTAAATTATCTAGATTTTAAATTTTGATTGATTTTTCTATTCATCCTTCATACAGATTTAGAGAACATAACATTGGTGCTATATAGGACTATCATTTGGAAACTTTGGACTTAGATTCTAAGAAAGAGAACTAAGAGAGTATGGTGTCTAAGAGTCTTATTTATTCATGTGAAATAAAAGTGTTATCTTGAATTTGACCTTGTTTTATCTAAAGTGGAATGAAATAAAAGGGAATCAAGGGGAATGAACTATTTAAATGTGGTTTAGAATATGTTACCCATTTCTTTAAATCCAATGACTATGAGAGCTTATTTTTAACTAGGAAGAATAGCCTACACACATATAAACACTTAATGAAAATGGATTAATAAATAATTAGATGAGCTTCCTAGTCAGAAACCAATCTTGGGAAGTTGTGAGCTTCCTCTAATGGATATCATCTCACTTATTTATGCAATCAAGTGGATAAAAAACATTTGAAATTATAATAGATAAAATATATGATAACAATGTTAATTAAGATTTAGTCCTTAATTAAGCTATCAATGTAAATGTAATATTCATCCCAATAAGCTGAAGCAAAGTCTATATCATCCTATATGAAATCTAGTTAGTCTTCAGTGGCTTGGAGAAATGGGAATAAATGATTGTGTAAAGAGCTATCTCAGAAGTTATGTCACTCTGATCAACAAAAAAGGGTTAGGAAACATTGGGGAGATTAGTGATACTGTCAACATCATGTACTAAGCCTGGTAGAGTCATGTATAAGCAAAGGCCATATTTAAATGATAAGAAATTAGTAAATATTGTAGACAATGATCTAGGATTAAGGTCTTGAGTTTTGTAAATTAAACATAATAGATTGATGTTGATCCTAATAATATCAATGTTGATCTATAGAATCAGTATTGATATAGAATGAGTTGATTCTGATTCTCTCTATGACTAAGTTTAATAAAAATAGAGGATAGATGAGATAGATTCACTAATAAAAATTGATAAAAGGATACAGAGGGATATAAATAATATTCTAAATATTATGTAAATAGATAACTAGTAGACAAATTTATAAAAAATGATATAAATAAAAACATGATTACTTAACTTCAATCCATTTAGAAGTAGAATGGAATTCCTCTAAAAACATAGGTAGTTTCATAGGCTAGATAGAGGATATCAATTGAACACATTAAAATTCTGGTAGAGTGTCATTAAGGAAGTCACTAATTCTCCAAGAACTATTGCAAAAATTCAAGGTTCTAAATTTTTGGATCCAAAATGCAAAAGCTATCTGGGTATTTATGGATTGACACTAATCTAGAGAATTGGTGCTGATCATGGGTGAATTTGCACCAATTCATCCAATTTGGCACCTTTATTTCAACTATGGTTAAAATTATCTTTGATAAGAATAAAGTTGTTGGTAATGAACTCATATAAGGGTAAAGTGGTTAGAGGGTAGATTCCTCAGGTTATAAATAGATTTAGGAGGTTAGGGGGTAGAAAGGAAATAGTAAAAGAAATTTACCAAACTAGTGAATGGTAAATATACTAAACCTTAGGATAGGGATTATTTAGGAGATTAAATAAGGATAATGACCTATGACACCTAATTTATCATCCATAAGGTAAAAAATTATAGTGTCTACATTTTTCCCTGTTTATGGAGTGGTATAGAATATGTGCCATAGGATAAAAACCATGAGAGGCTCTTTACCCTAGCTTTATGTAAGGAGGTATCCCCCTCAAACTAGGAATCAATGAATTATAAAGAGTGGTTGATGGGTTTGAAAATGGAATCATGTATGGGCTGAAACGATAATATATGAGCTCTAATAAATATGGATGTATAACATGAAGTGTATATTTTGCACTAACAGGATGTATAGTAATACTAACAGAGATGCCCCAAGGTAAATCCCATAATAAAATGCCACAACTACAAATAGGTGGGATTAAATGAAGGCCAAACAAGAGGATAAGTAATAGGTTTGGTTGATCAAAGAATCTAGTGTGTAATACGGTGTGCATGCTACCTATAGATAGTTATTCTCAAGGGAGAATGCACTCTTAGGACCCACTGAGGGGAGATACTTAAAAGAGTACATGACTTACATAGGCTATGGGACCAATAACGAATCAAAATCCATAAATCTAAAATGGCATAGGTTAAATAATAGGGTAGATGTGGCAAGGTATAAGTATAAATCTAAAGAGTAGGGATATATGTACATAAAATTATAATTAGTGCAAAAAGGGGCCAAATAGTGCTATTCTAAAATCAATCAATGATGATCCACCCAAATGACACCAATCTAAAATAAATCGATGTTAATTTGAAGTTAAGTATATAAGCAAGTTCTATGTGTAAAAGGGTTCATTTGCTATTTGTGAACCCAAATGATGCTTGAGATCTCAAATAACATGTGTGTTAAGAAATGAGATAGAGGCTAGCAATAATAGATTGAGGTGATGATGATGCTCATAAGATGAGGTAGGTCTATTATTTTATTAATTTTTTGGTTTTTTAAAATTTTTTAGGTTTTTTGGAGTTAGGATAGGGATAAGATTATGGGAAGATGGTACCAAGTAATTAGCATTGATTCCCTAATGAATCAATGATGATTCATAGGGAATCAATTTCATTTCATTAAAATGGTGTCGATCTAGATGAGATGGATCTAATACATAAGGGATCGATGTTGATTCACAAAAAAAAATGAAGGGCTTAGAATAAAGTCTAGGTTTAAGATAATTTAGAGGTTTTAGGATATTCTTAGGCTTATAAAGGAGATTCATGATAGACACAAATTTTACTATAGATGTAAGATTAAGTGTCACCCTTATTATAGTGACTATGAGAGTAACTACATGATAATAACTAAGCCTATCTAGAGGTTGTGGGCCTAAGAGAGATACATCACTATAGATGTATCCATTGAGACACAAGATTACTAGTTACTTTGGTGAAGCATTGGGATGTCACTATCAAGACATTCTAGTTACCAAATAGGGAGATGACCAACATGAAAGAGGAAATCTACTAGATTTTATGACTTATGATGTAGAGAGCACCCATAGTACCTATAGATGAGTAGGTATGAATAACAACCTTGACATGTCTATATGGTGATGATGTAGATGGTATTAGATTTAATACTAATAGTTTGAATTTTGAACCTCTATATGGGGATGATATAATGGGGAGGGGTGTAATCATGACTATGATGCTAGTGATATCTTGCTATACACTCTCAAACTTAGGGGGAGGTAAATTTCTATGGAGCTTGACTGGTGTAGTCGAAGACATGCTAGAACAATGTATAGTCTTTGCATGGGCATTAAATTTTCTCACATAAATTTACAAATAACTCTAGGGTTGAAAGACCCAAAGATACTATGGACTATATTTTATTATCATTTTATAGTGTTGGGCTTATGAGCACATAACAATAGTGCATCCCATTGATACCCTATGGATATGATGGTATGATATAGATTATAACATGGCCTTCCCATGATATAAGGTTGATCTAGCATGAGAATTTACAAATGGTATTATTACGGACCTTGATTACTATAGAGGGGTCCTAGAGGTACTGAGAGAGATAAACATTATTTAGAGACCTTATCTGAGATTTCCTATATGGCTAGAGGTGGAGATAGAGCTAACAAGGATATGGAGGAGTATTGGGTGATAGTTAGGAGGAAAATATACAATAGAGTACCTCTATTTTTATGAGTATAATGATAGTTTAGGCTAGTGTAAGATATTTCATATGGTCCACACATATATAATCAAGATGAGATAGAGTGGGAGATACCAAAAACAATCATTGGATATGTCCCTATAGAGGAGGAGCAAGTGATATCAAGAGATGATATAGAGGATGTGGGGTTCACTCTCTTATATATAACATGGTGGGCTAAGTAGTGGGTTGCAAGGTAGGACATATTGGTGCATCCACGCTAAGGGGGAGAGGACAAGGAGATGAATGAGGTGGAGTAGGAAGATGAGCAGGAGATTAGGGATGAAGAGGACAAGAGAGAAGAGGAGATAGAGGTGGAGGAAATAGACTTATTTGAGCTTATCACATAGAGGGATACACTAAGGGCTCAATGTGTCACTTTACAGGAACATCTAGCCATAGTGTAGGGGGATTTGGCCATAGTGTAGATTAATTAGGATACATTATAGGTGGGGTTTGACTCACTAAAATTGACTCATGATATGGTGGTGGAAGAGTGTGATTGCTATAGGGAAAAGAGAGACACTTTGAGGAAGAGGGAGGGAGAGAGAGTCTTTAGTGTAGATTATTAGAGAGGTGGTAGTGTTAAACACTAGACATGAAAGGACCATGACCATCACATGATATAGGGAGATAGTAGTGGAGGTGAGATACTATGAGTAGATAATTCTAGATTAGCCACCAGAGACACCATGTTATAGTACCCATATAGCCACATAGGGTAGGTCCTCTAAGCATATGCACATAGGGTTAGTGAATAGGAGGAGTGTCTCTTAAAGGAGAGATAGGGATAGGGACAAAGATGGAGATAATGATGGAGATTGGGGTAGAGGTTTTTTGAGCATTCACCTGAGTAGTCTATAGTTTACACCATAGACCATGAATGTATTTGTATGTATTGTACTATCTAGAAAGCTATAGACATGTATAAAGATACTTTGATGTGTGTGTGTGTGTGTGTATCATGATCATGGATTATGTTATTGTTATGGATTATGGATGTTCATGGATTATGCTTACATAGATTTTTACATGTTTATGGATTATGTGATTATGGATTTAGATGATGTGATTTTTTATGGTTGATTACATGTGATGGATTTATATTTAAAATGTTTATGGATTATGTACATTATGGATTTGATTTGGGATTAGATCATTTGATTATGGATTTAAATGTTATAAAATGTTTTATGGATCATGCTTATATTATGGTGGATGTAATTTTGATACATGGAATAATTCTTAAAATGTTTATGATTAATATATAAACATTACTCATAATCCATAATGTGATCCAAATTCCATAATCATAAGTCTAAATCACAATGTAAGCTTTTCACATAAAATCTATAATCCATAATCAAATATACATCCATAATTCATAACCATTTTTACATAAAATCCCATAATCCATAATCTAATCAACTAATTTAAATCATAATTGCATAATCAAAGTCATATATATATGACTTTGATTATGCAATTATGATTTAAATTAGTTGATTAGATTATGGATTATGGGATTTTATGTAAAAATGGTTATGAATTATGGATGTATATTTGATTATGGATTATAGATTTTATGTGAAAAGCTTACATTGTGATTTAGACTTATGATTATGGAATTTGGATCACATTATGGATTATGAGTAATGTTTATGGATTAATCCAAACTATAAATTTATGTTTATAGTTTTGTGAATTTATAGATTAGGATATTTGGGTGTAAAAATTTGTAATTAAATTAATTTACAAGGGGCTTATTGCTTGTTATTGGCTCATACCATGACCCAATAAAACTACTTGAAAGGAATGCATTTCATCCTTAACCAATTTCTAATAATAATCCTAACAATTCTAGGTCAACTATGTTTAGGATCTTATTGATTTGGTTTTAAGATTTGATATAAAGTAGATTCTAAGAATAAAATGTTTCCATCTTACATACTAATCTAACTAAGGTCACCCCTATAATCCTTTTGTGCCAATCCACGTAGATTGATCAATGTGGGAAGTCTAGTAAATTAAGAAAAGCTGATCAATATGGGAATACTTCTAAATATAATTTTATACATGATAACCATCCTTCAAGGGAGTGGTCTATACTTTGAGATATACTTTTTACACAGTTATCCTTTGAGGGAGCAGTAGGTGTTTTTGATAGTTTTGTAGATTTTGTCGATTTACATAGTTGTCCTTTAATGGAGCAATTTATTTATTTTGCTTTGTCTTTTCTAGATGCTTTACTTTGATTTTTGATCTCAATGTTAATGTTATTTTATGAACTAGCCTCAGGTATCCTGGGATAATTTCCTAAAGCTTTGATACACAAGATAAAATATTTATTCTCAAAATGAATTAGTGATAGGGAGGGATTTCAAGGAATAATGATTTGGGGCTTCTTCTTATTATAAGTGAAGATTATGTAATTAGATCATGCTATGAATAGATTTAAGGCATTCATAGTCAAGGTTAAAAATGGGTAGCACAACCGAATAATCAAAAATCTCTATATATCATTATTTGGTATAATAAAAATAGGGATATGAAACCTAGAAACTAAACTCGGCAGACTAAGTGATTAAGATTTATTAATAGTAGAAAGGATGTAGATGAAATGCATTAGGAGGTTCTTATTTTGATTTTACATCAAGAGAGGCCAAGCAATATTCCCCAAATCCATATTTATGAGTGATGATATATGGTCTAATCCATTTCAAAGCAAATTTCCCCTTTTGCTTTTTTCCATATTAGTTACATGTTAATTTTCTTTTAAGACAAGGATACCAATATTAAATTCATGTTGTTTTATATATTTATTATAGGTGAATTTTATTTGTTCTTGATATACATGTAAATGGGGAAGTCGAATGATGCTCATCTACGATCTCAATTTGAGCTAATCATTATTGATAGAAGTCATCCTTAGAAATGATATATTTTAGGGAGATGTGAAGGAAGGATTCTAAACTTTGAGAGGAAGTAAAGTTTTAGTACCATAGATTAGGGAAACAAGAGTGGCACCTATAGGGTTTGAATACTAGTTTGATTAGCCCATAAGGAAAAGGAACATGAAGATGCTAGTTCTTGCCTACTTCATTAATGACTTTGGTTAGGATTTTGACAAGAGTCTTATTGGATGCCTTATCCTATCCATTAGCTTGAGGATAATAAGGCAAGGAAAATCTGAGCTTAATGCTAAAATAATCATAGAGTTCTTGAACCTTTTTATTCTTAAAAGATTCTCTATTATCTTTGATGATATTATGAGGGATGCCAAAGCAACAAGTAATATGTTGACTTATGAATTCAAAAAACTTATCTACTTTGGTCAAGATAAGGGGGATATCCTCCATCAACTTATTTTAATAATCAATGGTGGTAATGATAAACCCATGACACTAAGAATATTTAGGATTGATTTGACCTATAAGATCGAGCCCCCATTTGGAAAAATTCCAAAAGTCTTATGTTGCCTATAATTCTTGACTAGGGGCATGGGATAGGTTGGCATATTGCTGACACTTGATGCAATTTTTAATCTACTCATGACAATATTGATTTAAGGTGGGCCAATAATATCCCAATCATAAGATTATTTTAGCAATGGTGTGGCCACTAAAATGCCCCCCCCCATATGCCCTTTAATGATATTCTTTGATAGTGAGGGTAGATTCATAATCCTATAGGCAAAAAGAAGGATACCATCAAAACCAAGCTTTTAAATAATTCCCCTTAGTATGATAAAATAGGTAACATAATAATGAAAATCTTGCTTGCCATTTTTATATAAATAATATCCCTTGATAGGTAATCAAATATTTGTGCATACCAAAGATTTGATGGATTGTCCTCCATGTCATGGATGGAAGGAAAGTTAATTTTGGTAAAGGAAGGTTGATTAATCCTTATAAAAAAGACAAAAAACTTATATTTCTAAGATGAAGATGAGATAAAGGAGGCCAAGGAATCCATAGTATCTAAAAATTTATAAGTTGATTGAGGAGTAGCTTGGATAGCATAATGCTCAAAGGTGACTAACAGCTGATCAACTAAGGTCTTATAATTTTAAAGGGTATTATTATTACACTTATATATGCCCTTAATTTGATTGACCACAATCTAGGAATCACCATATATATTAATTTTTTTAATACCCAAGGTGAAAATGGTTTGGATACCTATGATTAAAGACTCATACTCTACCATATTATTAGTGTAGTCAAAATCAAGCTTAAAGGATAGAGGGATAGGTATCCCCAGAAGAGGGATTAAGATAATTCCATCTCCCCACCATGCTCACATTTGGATCCATTAATTAATAGACTCATTTGATATTGTGGATCTATTTGAGACATGGAGGCTATAGACTCAGTTGGGAATTCATAGTTAACTGGTTGATTATAAGAAAGAGATGCTTCAAAAGATAAGCAATAATGATTTAACCTTTAACTAAATTTTGATGGATAAAATGTAGATCAAATTATCTTAAAATCATAATAAATTTGTCCATTCATTGATTATAATAAGGATTAGAGTGTATAAACTTTAGGGTATTGATGTTTGTGATGACATAGGTTTTTTTTATTGAGAAAATAATGACGTGGCTTAGTATCTACAAAAACCAAAGCTAGGCACAACTTCTCTGTATGATAATAATGTATCTCATATTCAAAAAGAATGTGAATAATATAATAAAATTCCTTCTCTTTATTTTGATCACCAGGATGAGTAAGCATGGATCCAAGGTAAAGATAAATAACAAAAATATACAAGAATGGTTGTCCTTCTTTTGAAGGAGTGAGAACTGATAGTGAGATAAGTTAGATATTAAGAGATAGGAAATCTCTCAACAACCAGAGTCCCACTTAAAATGGATATCCTTTCATAGAAGTTGATGGAATGTTTGAAAATAATCAAATAACTAGGAGATAAAATGATAGATATTTTGTAATTTACCTTGCAAACTACACAACTCCTTAAGATTAGATGGGGGTGGCATTTCTAAAATGGCTTTGATTTTGGAAGGGTCAAATTCTATCCCATGGATGGATACAATAAATAATTGGATCTTACCCATCAATACTCAAAAAATTAATTTCTTGGAATTTAAATGAACATGAAATTGGATTTGATCCAGACAATAATTTAGATGACAATTCGTGTGATGGGTCCACCCCAATTGATGGCAAGACTTTCGGGAGCCATAACTTTTGCACCGTAGCTCTAATTGACTCACCGTTTGAACCATTGGAAAGTTAATAATGAGGGGAATGTTGTGAGATGGCATTGATCTTTGATCAATGAAGTTTAAACCCTTAAAACCCAATAGAAGTGTCCCAAATTTTAATTTTAGTAGTGTAGTCTAAAAATAGTAAGTTTTTAAACATAGTAATTCCTTGAGTTCTGTATTGTTGTAAATTGTGGAAGTCAAACCAATTCATCTCCATCAAGATTGGTGACCTTCCACATCCTCCCCACACCTTAAAAACATGTATAAATGAATATTTAACCTAATATGGAAATTCGACATCTCTTCTTAGAGATAAACATATGTTTGGGTCTACAAATTTGATCAATAAAACATCTCTTATTAGAGATACGATTATTTGAATTATTTTGTTCTTATTTATTTAATTATATTTCAACGAAAGCTTTCATGTTTTGGATCAGTGGTATCAGAGTGGTTTATCTTTAGAGTGCATGATCCCAAGGATGAGGTCAGATTACAAGAAGCCTAGGTGGAAAATAGAACCAACAGAATATCCACCTATTCGCTCCAAATGAATTCAAATGGTGGACAACACCAAGGAATCTAATCCTTTCAAGGAAATGGTGAATGAATCCCTCCAATAGTAATAAGAAAAAATGCTACAACAATTCACTCAAATTCTCCAACAAATCTCGATGGAAAATTTTGGCTCCTCAGCCACATCTGCACATCCTTCCAGTGCCCCAACACCCTTCAAGGTTCAGGTGAATTTTGATATCCCTACATTTGAAGGAAAAATCAATGCTAATGCAATAGAAAAGTGGTTGGATCAATTGTCATCTTATTTTTTTGTAAATAAATTCACTGATAAAGAGAAGATTACTTTTACTCTTCTGAAAGCATCATTGCCTATCAAAAATTGGTGGGAAGTGTACAAAAAGAGATTCAATGCAGATGATGTTGGCCTTGAGATGGAACCTACATGGGATGATTTCATAGATGCTGTAAAGGAAGAATACTACCCCATTGGAGCATATGATGATTTGTATATAGAGTGGTAACAACTTCACCAAGGTAAGGAACAATCTGTTTAAGATTACACTGACAATTTTCATTCTTTATCTGTGAGATTGGGCATCCAAGAAAGTGAGAAACATAAGGTTCTCAAATATCATGGCAGAATACAATAATACATATGGGGAGAAATGGAACTCTTCAATCTAGAAACCATCAGTGAGGCATACAAGTTCATAGTCAAGATTGATCAGAAGCATGGAAGAATCAATATAAAGAATTAGTCTTCAAAATGGAAAAATGACAAAGAAGGTCAAACAAGAGGCCAAAATTGGAAGCAAAAGGAAGGAAAGACTGGGAAGTGGTGTGATTATCAAATATCTAGAACTCACTCCAAAGAATAATGTCAAGCTATCAAATCACTACTTTCTAAGTCACAATCCTCAACATCTACTACTCTACCTCATACAGACCCTGTAGTCAAAGAGATTGAAGAAGAAATTATAGATGATGATCCTAAAGCCATTGTTGCTTCATCACAGACACATGACGAGATGCTAGATGACAAGGAAAGGTTGTTTCACTCTAAGTTATGGGTGAAAGGTAAGCCTTTGCATTTCATTCTTGATAGTGGAAGTCAAAATAATTTAATCTCTACTAATGTTTTAAAAATCCTAAATCTATCCATGAAGCCTCACCCAAAACCATACAGTATTGGATGGTTGAGTCTAGGGAGAAACCTTCGTGTCACCCACCAATGTCTTCTCTCGTATGTAATGCAACCTTTCCAAGATGAGGTCTTATGTGATGTGGTCAATCTAGATGTTTGTGATGTACTCTTTGGTTAGCCATTCATTTATGATCAACATGGTATATATGAATCAAGAAATAAAAAGATCACTCTCACTCTTGGAACATGGCACTATAGGGTACCATAAGTACCACCTTCTACATCTGTCTCTCTGATTAGTGCCAAGAAATTTGTTCTCATGGTGGTCAAGCCATAGGAACCCAAAAGGTCTGATGTTATATCCCTAACTACACAAACAACAAAACAATAGAATCAAATAGATGCCTAGCTGAAGAAGTTCATGGCCTTCCATCCATAGACTGATGGTAGAAAAGAAATGGTAAACAATCAGGCCCTGCGCAGTTCCATAAATCATAGTCCCTTCCAAATATGCATCGGTAATCAAATCAAAGCAAAACTACCAAACATGATGAAAAATCTTGATGAAATGGGGACCATTGCTTCTCAAGGAGGTAGGAATGATCCAAACAATAATTTAGATGACGATTCGGGTGATGGGTCCACCCTAATTGATGGTAGAACTTTTGGGAGCCATAACTTTTGCACCGTAGCTCCAATTGACTCACCGTTTGAACCATTGGAAATTTAATAATGAGGGGAATGTTGTGAGATGGAATTGAACTTTGATCAATGAAGTTTGACCACCTAAAATCCAATGTAATTGTCCCAAATTTCAATTTTAGTAGTGCAGTCTAAAAATAGTAAGTTTCTAAAAATAGTAATTCCTCGAGTTCTGCATTGTTGTAAATTGTGGAAGTCAAACCAATTAATATCCCTCAATATTGGTGACCTTGCACATCCTCCCCACACCTTTAAAACATGTATAAATGAATATGTTTGAAATGGAAATCAGACATCTCTTCTCAGAGATAAACATATGTTTGGGTCTGCAAATTTGATTAATAAAACATCTCTTATTAGAGATAGCATTATTTGAATTATTTTGTTCTTGTTTATTGAGTTATATTTCAACCAAAGCTTTTGAGTTTTGGATCAGTGGTATCAAAGCAATTTGTATTTAGAGTGTATGATCTCAAGGATGAGGTTAGATTACAAGAAGCATGGGTGGAAAATAGAACTAGTAGAATATCCACCTATTCACTCCAAATGACTTCAAATGGTGGACAACACCGAGGCATATGATACTTTCAAGGAAATGGTGAATGAATCCCTCCAATAGAAACAAGTGCAGATGCTACAACAATTCACTCAAATTCTCCAACAAATCTTGATGGGAAATTTTGGCTCCTCATCCATACTCGCACATCTTTTCAGTGCCCCAACACCCTTCAAGGTTCAGGTGAATTTTCATATCCCTAAATTTTAAGGCAAAATAAATGCTAATGTAGTATAAAATTAGTTAGATCAATTGTCATCTTATTTTTCTATAAATAAATTCACTGATAAAGAGAAGATTACTTTTGCTCTTCTAAAAGCATCATTGCCTATCAAAAATTGGTGGGAAGTGTACAAAAAGAGATTCAGTGTAGATGATATTGGCCTTGAGATGGAACCTACATGGGATGATTTCATAGATGCTATAAAGGAAGAATACTACCCCATTGGAGCATATGACGATTTATATATAGAGTGGTAACAACTTCACCAAGGTAAGGAATAATCTATTCAAGATTACACTGACATTTTTCATTCTTTATCTGTGAGATTGGGCATCCAAGAAAGTGAGAAACATAAGGTTCTCAAATATCATGGTGAACTACAATGGTACATATGGGGAGAAATGGAACTCTTTAATATGGAAACCATCGGTGAGGCATACAAGTTCACAGTGAAGATTGAGCAGAAGCATGGAAGAATCAATATAAAGAATCAATCTTAAAAATGGAAAAGTGACAAAGAAGGTCAAGCACGAGGCCAAAATTGGAAGCAAAATGAAGGAAAGACTGGGAAGTGGTGTGATTATCAAAAATTTGGAACTCACTCCAAAGAAGAATGTCGAGCTATCAAATCACTAATTTCTAAGTCACAATCCTCAACATCTACTGCTCTACCTCATACAGACCCTAAAGTTGAAGAGGTTGAAGAAGAAATTATAGACGTTATCCTGAAGCCATTATTGCTTCATCACAGACACATGACGAGATGCTAGATGACAAGGAAAGGTTGTTTCACTCTATGTTATGAGTGAAAGGTAAGCCTCTACATTTCATTCTTGATAATGGAAGTCAAAAGAATTTAATCTCTTCTAATGTTGTGAAAATCCTAAATATATCCATGAAGCCTCAACCAAAACCATACAATATTGGATGGTTGAGTCCAGGGAGAAACCTTTGTGTCACCCACCAATGTCTTCTCTCATATGCAATACAACCTTTCCAAAATGAGGTCTTATGTGATGTGGTCAATCTAGATGTTTGTGATGTACTCTTTGGTCAACCATTCATGTATGATCAACATGGTATATATGAATAAAGAACTAAAAGGATCACTCTCACTCTTGGAACATGGTGCTACAGGGTACCAGAAGTACCACCTTCTACATCTGTGTCTCTGATTAGTGCTAAGAAATTTATTCTCATGGTGGTCAAGCCATAGTAATCCAAAAGGGCTAATGTTATAGCCCTGACTACACAAAAAACACACCAATAGAAGTAAATAGATGCTGAGCTAAATAAGTTCATGGCCTTCCATCCACAGACTGATGGTTAGATAGAAATGGTGAATAATTAGGCCCTGCACAGTTCCATAAATCACAGTCCCTTCCAAATATGCATCGAGAATCAAATCAAAGTAAAACTACAAAAAATAATGAAAAATATTGATGCAATTGGTACCATTGATTCTCAAGGAGGGAGGAATGATCCAGACAATAATTTAGATGACAATTCAGGTGATGGGTCCACCCCAATTGATGGCAAAACTTTTGGGAGCCATAACATTTACACCGTAGCTCCAATTGACTCACCATTTGAACCGTTGGAAATTTAATAATGAGGGGAATGTCGTGAGATGGAATTGAGCTTTGTCAATGAAGTTTGATCCCCTAAAACCCAATGGAAGTGTCCCAAATTTCAATTTTAGTAGTGTAGTCTAAAAATAGTAAGTTTCTAAAAATAGTAATTCCTCGAGTTCTATATTGTTGTAAATCATGGAAGTCAAACCAATTTATCTCCCTCAAGATTGGTAACCTTACACATCCTCCCCATACCTTAAAAACATGTATAAATGAATATGTAACCCAAAATGGAAATTAGACATCTCTTCTCAGAGATAAACATATGTTTGGGTCTACAAATTTGATCAATAAAACATCTCTTATCAGAGATAGCATTATTTGAATTGTTTTGTTCTTTTTTCTTGAATTATCTTTCAACCAAAGCTTTCAATTTTTTGATCAGGATTAAGCGAGTGAAGATAACCTTTAAGACAAAAAGGTGGTCTTTTCATAACTTTAATTCATTGAGAAGATCATCCACATAATCCTCCATAATTTTATGGATGATATCATGGAGAATGTAAGTCATAGCTCTTTGATAAGTGGTTATTACATTATTTAGGATAAAAGTCATAACATGATAGTAGAAGGTCCCCCAAGGAATAATAAATGAATTCTTATATTGGTCTTACAGTGAAATAAGGATTTGATTATATCCATAGAAACCATCTATAAGTGATAACATTTTTTTTCCAAATGGTTAAATCTACTAACTGGTCAATATTAGGGAGAGGGAGATAATCGTTTAGACAAGTGAAATTAAAGTCTCAAAAGTTAGTAAAAAGGTAAAGTCCCCCTATAGTCTTGGGGACAAAGATGATGTTAGATACCCATTGAGGGTAATCAATAGGTTGAATAAATTTAACAGATAAGAGACATTATAACTCTTCTTTGACCAAGAGTTCAATGTGAGGATTCATCTTCTATAGTTTTTACTTGATAGGTTTAACATCAAGGAATGTGAAAATGTTATGGATGATGATGAAAATATTGATACTATGCATATCACTATAGGGCCAAGTGAATACTTCACTATGATCTGTTAGAAACATATTAAAATCCTTGTACTCTTAGGAATCTAAAGATTTACTAACCTTAACTATTCACAAAGTCTTATGGGATCCTATGTTAATGTTAATATTGGAATCATTTAATAAACTCAAGTTTGAAACTGAAGAGATTTATAGAGATGGGAGCTCTCTGTGATAAAATGAGTTAAGATAGACTCATCATTATAGCACAAGATTAGGGATGATGGTAGAATCTTGACCTATCATTTTTGGGTAGGATAGAGTAATGGTTCAAACCTCTATATCATAGTGACAAATGAGAGGTTATATAGTAATGGTGCGTTGACTAATTGTCTTTTGAGGAATGGATATGATGTCATCAATAAGATGGTGAAAGTGGGGTATTTTCTTCAAGGATGGGAAGGAAAGTGACCTCCAAGGTGGATTTTGGATTTTTGTTGAAATTGAGTCCATGCTTTTTATGGGTTTTTTATAAAATCTCCCAATGCAACCTCATGTGGGCCCCATTCGTAACATCTTATACCAAAACCCTTCCAAGCACACTATTCTATGTATGTCTCTATGAAATGGGGTTTATCAAGGAACAAAAAGTTTGATTTAAATGGTTTAACATGGATTTGGCTATAAATTCTTGAAGAAGGCTAGTTAATTACCCCATAGATCAAATGGGTGTAGAGGAAAGGTAGACTAAATGGAATAATTTCCCCCAAATTTGGATAATAAACATGTTGTTTGTCTAGATGTCCATTTTATTGTGGAGTGGCAAGAGTATTCAGTGCTAATAATTGGTACTCTCTAATTGAAAGCTACTAAAATGTGGAATCAATGGACTCCTTACCAATTTTTGATGCAGGTATTGCCATACTAGTGGATGCCTCATTAGATGATGATGGGGTAGCATTTTGAAATGGTATTTAGACTTTATTAGGTTGAAAAGTGAGGTTTTAATTTTATAGTTGATGGGGATTAGCTAGGATGTTGTGGATTTTACCTTCATGTTCAAATTTGATACATATATACAAGGTAGAGGGACGTAGAGTAAAGTTTGTATCTAGGGACATCCTAAGAGAATGATTTATTAAAACTCCCCTTCAATTACATAAAATAATTTGGGGGTAACATGCTTTCCTACTTTAATATAAAGGACTATTGTTCCTAATGCAAGGGTAATGGTATCATTAAAGTCTCATAAAATAGTGGGAGATTGGATATAACTATCTCAAGTAGCTACAGTTGTTTAAAAGTGTGAGAGGAAATGATGTTTATACTAACACCATTATCAATCATGACTCATTTGATTCAAGTTTGATCAATCTAGGTAGTGATAAATATTGTGGGATCTTGATCATCAGGCTTTAAGGGTGGTATTTTATAATCAGGAAATGTTATGGATAAGGGTTTTTGAATGGATACAATGAAGGATGATAAATTTTGGTGTTCATTAGCTTGTATTTCTTTGGCCCATAAGGCTTTTATCATGGCTTCATGATGTTGTGGAGAATTCTAAACAAGTTTGTATAGGGTATCTTGACTAGAAGCAAATAAAACTAATTTAGAACATATATTTTTATGAGTTTAGAAGCATTCTTATTTTGTGCTTTTCTTAAAATATATACTTTAGGTTTCAAAGAAATCATTATTGAATTATTTATGTCAAGATCTAGTGTTTTGGAAATATTCACTTTGGCCTTTTCATGATTGTGGGTGTTATGACCCTAGGATTTAGATTGTGTATCTATGTGAACTACATATATCTAAAATAAAAGGGGATTCATTATGTTTTTATAATTATCCACATTTAGAGGGAGAGATTTATATTGGGATCTATTAGAGGTTTTCTCCTCTTTTACAACTCATTTTGATACTATGGATGGTATGTTACTTCTTGAAGTGGACATAACCTTAGTAGTTTGAATATTATATGGTCATGATCTAATTGTTCTATTAAGAGATCATCTTCTTCCAATAGGTTTCAGACTATGAACTTTAATTTATTATAACTTTTTGTGTCATGACCTACTATTTGATGGTATGTGCATTTCATGTTTTCTCTGTACCATGATGGTTTTTAAATATGAGGGTTAATAGGCTTTATGGGTGGTAACATGATATGGGAGGTTTGGAGAAGATGATTGAGGATATTAGAATAAGATAATTTTAATGGATCTTTATTAGGCTTTTCAATCATGTGAGGCACTAGTAGGCAAGAGGTGTGTGACTTCAAACCCTAGCCTTTTGAACTATCTATTTGAATGGTCCCAACTATAGATACTTTTTATTTAGGGTAAGTCCTTACACCTAATACTTGTCAATAATATAGGTTTAATGGGTTATGGATTTATATTACCATAGTGGTAATATCCCATTGTGATAGACATGCACTTTAGTGGAGGATTATCTAATGCTAGCTTTCAGTCTTGCTGAAGGATGGGGTTGTAGTATAGATGCTATTGTTCAAATTGATGGTAGTGGTGATTTTCCTTTTAAAATTTGCTTATGGGTAGTGGGGATGTCCTATTTAGGGAGTTCAATCCTAACAAAAACATGTAAATATTTTCCTCTTGGGGCCCTGAGTTTTTTTTTTTGACGTCTATGTATTTTCCCTTCCTTTCTATAGGATTTAATTCCTCCTGAGTAATGGGGGGAACTAATTTTGAGCTATTTTGAGGTAATGTGATAGTTTCTTCAGGAAGTAATAGGATAGAGGGAACATGTATACTAGATGAAGTTATTGAAATGATGTAAGGAATGGTATCTTGTATAATGTCTAAGAAAACCTTTTATTTCATAGTCTTTTCCTCTTTTAATTATTGAGTGATTTTAGATATGGTTTCCTCTAGTGCATCTCAAATAATAAGATCGATAAATCTTGAAGAGGTTTTTCAGATATCTACACTTAGTTTAGATGGTTCAAAAAGTGTCTCCTATAAAGAGATTAGGGATAGGGTTACTATTAACTTATTTAGGTAGAATTTAGCCATGGATTGTGTTAATTACATGAGTTTCATGTTTCAACATGGATCCTAAATTATCTTGGATGGAATTTGATGAGGAAGCATGATTAGGAAATGGTTACCTAAATATATCTATAGACTAGTCAGTGGGTGAATTAGGGTTATCTAATTGTAACTCCCACTGATCGATAAGATTTTATACTAGGACTTGAAATAATAACATCTACTAACATCATGACCTATTACATGGTGAAAATTGCAAAATTTAGTTTCCCTAAACCAACTAGGTTTAGTGTGATAATCATCAAGAGGTCTTATTAGAGGAAGATTGATGAGATATGCTTTTAAGAGTTTATCTAAAATAGATGCATAAGATTCTCCTAAAGGTGTATATTATCATGAAGGAAAGTGTGTCAATTGATTTTGAGATTGTGTCTATGAGGTGGAGGGCTTAGATTGGTTTTTAATTTGAGGTGGGGCTGATTTGACAACTACAAAATTAGTAGCTCCTTTAGTTTCATTTTTGTTGCTATTAGTCCCTTTAGAGGGATCAAGTTTAAAGTTTTTATTCCATAATTTAACCTTACCTTCTTCTAGGGCTCTAATTTCAAGTTTGTAGGCCATCAAAAAGGCCTCATCAAAGGTTTTAAAATATTATACCCATAACATTGATGAAATGTGTTTAGCACATGCTCTCATGAATAATTCAATCAACTCAGGTTGTGTAAGGGAGAAGGTGAGTTGATTTATGATGCTTCTCCATCTAGTCATAAAATTAGTGATAGATTCATCATCAACATGTTAGATGTCATAGAGTTCAGTGATAGTAACAGTTATTGAAATATTGATAGAAAAGTGTTATAAGAATATTTGAGCTAGCTTCCCAAAGGAGCATAGGGAATGTTGTGCGATTGAGCTATACCAATCTAGAGCAGGTCCAACTAATGACATAGCAAAAATAATAAGAAGAAGGATACATCATCATGTACTATAAGGTATACAATGTGTTTAAACACTTGAAGGTGTTTTTGAGGATCCTCCTTATTTTGAAACATCATAGACTTTGGAAGTTTTCATTGTGGAGGATAACCTAATAGGAACTATTGTGTTACTAGGCTCATTACAAATTATATCATAGGTGAGCATGTTCTTATACCTAGAGGTAGAGGTTTTAAAATTAGACATCCTATTCATAAGGGTGATCATGAGGTTTGGTTGGGTGTTGTATTGAGGGATTCTTCTCAAAACATTCTATTATGGGAATTGAATCTTAAGAAGTTGAGTGCAAAAGGTTGGGATAAAGGATAACCAATTGATGTGGTTATGATTGGTTGAGAATCCAACACATACTATGGAGCTTATAAGGGGATATAAGTAGACCAAATACCTCATGTTGGTGATATGTATTGGGTAGTAAAATGGACATATTGTTAAAGCAATTGACCTATAGGGGATTATTGTAATGGTTGCATTTGGGTACTTAAGGGTACACACTATTTTGGATAGGTGGAAGGGTTGTTGGGATTGAGATAAATAAATTATGAAGTGATATGGTAATAGGTTGAGTATATGTAGGTTGAGGTGTGGTAACATTTAGATTTTGGGTAGTGGTTGGGGATGGAACACTAGATGTCACCAAAGGTGGATTACCTAAGGGTTGTGTGGTAGTAGTGTCAGAACTAGTCATCAAAGGATTGTTATGGGAAGACACCATAGTGGTGGTAAACCCTTCACCTTCTTATAAAGGCATACCATATGGGTTCCTATAGAAATGTGTATGAGGAGAAAGAGGGATGTGTATGGTTCATGAGCTGAGATAATGGTTAAGTATGATGGGTTTGATGTCCAATATAATGGCAAATTCAAGATTGCCTTGGGTATAATATTGAGGAATGCTTTCCCCCATGGACTCAAAGGAAGTAGGAGGGATAGGATAATTATCCATGGATGAAGATGAAGTTGGGGGTTCAATTTTATTTTATGACTATTGTTGCATCAAAACCATGTAGTGATAAAGGAAAAAGCAAGAAAAAACAAAAATCACACAAAATATTCTTTTTAATTATCTCGTATTTAATGAATATGAAAAGATACACATGCTAAAAATGTACCTAAAAAGTTTTTACTTTTTAACTTTAAAGTGTGATAAAAGAAAAAAAAGGTTACCAAGGGTCTTAAGAAGTAGTAATCTAAGGATGGTCTCAGGGTTTTTTAGGTGCAAAGAGATTTTGGTACTAAGATTGATACTTGGCTTTGGTGTTGAGGCATACCCCCTCACTTCACACACCACAACATAAGGGTATCATGTACTTAGCCAATATATATCAAAAGACTAGGGTTTATACTCATCTAAAGTATTGAGTTGGTTCTCCCCTTGGTGGTGAAATCTAAATGGGATAGTTGGGAAGAAGGTTACTGCTAGGTGATGAAATCCCAATCAGTTCCTTTATGTCAATGTTTGATGAGTTTGTTATGTAAGTGGTTTTGTCTATGTGTGATAAAAGTGATAACTAGGATAAATTAACTACCTAGATTATTTTATATTAATTAACTAAGCAAGAAAAATGGATGAATATTATTTTTAACTTGTAAAAAGGAAAAAAGTAATTTTGGATTTTATTTGAATGAATACAACAAACAAAAGAAAGCGAGATAAAGATAGATAAATTCATAATGAATTTTAATAAGAAAAATGAGACCTCAAGGGTGCAAACTAGGCGTGCCAAAATGTTTAAGTAGTTTTTGATTTTTATTTAAATTAAATATTACTTATTAAAAACTCAAATGAAAACAAGGTTTATGGTGAATACCTATGGATTAGAAGATGTTTCAAATTGATTTGAATATAATGATTGTGAGAGCTTCATTTTGGCTGGGAAGAATAACTTGCACATATGTAAACACTTAACAAAAATGGATTGATAGAAAATTAGATGAACTACCTTGTCAAAAACTAGTCCTGAGAAGTTATGAGCTTCCTCTAATAAAGTGGATAAACATCATATGAAACTATAATAGATCAAAGATATGATAATAATACTAATAAAGATTTAGCCCTCGATTAATCTATCAATGTAAATGTAATATTCCTCTTAATAAGCTGAAGCAAAATCTATATCATCATGTATTATAACTAGTTGGTCTTTAGTGGCTTGGAGAGAGGGAAAATAAATGATTTTTTAGAGAGATATGTCAAAATATATGTCACTCTGATAAAAAATAAGGGTTGGGAAATTATGGGGAGATTAGTGATACTGATAACATCATGTACTAAGCTTGTTAGAATCATCTACAAATAAAGGCCATATTCAAATGATAGGAAATCAGTAAAGATTGTAGATAGAGATATAGGATTAAGGTCTCAGGTTATTCAAATTAAACATAATAGATTTATATTGATCTTGATAGGATCGGTGTTGATTTGTAGAATTGGTACTGATTTAAAATGAATCGATATTAATTCTCTCTTTGACTGAATTTAAAAAAATAGAGGACATACAAGAAAGATTATCTAATAGAGACTGATAAAAAGATATAGAGGGATATAAATAATATTCTATAGATTATGCAAATAGATAATTAGTAGACAAATCAATAAAAAAATGATATAAATAAAAACATGATTACTTACCTTTAATCCATTTTTAAGAAGAATAGAATTCCTCCACAAATGCAAGTATTTTCTCATGTTGGATAGAGGATATTGATTAAACATAATGAAATTATGATACAGTGTAATTAATGAAGTCATGAATTATCTAATAAATCTTATATCAATTCAAGGTTTTGAGTTTTTGGGTCCAGAATGCAAATGTCAGTTGGGTATTTATGAATCAACATCAATCCATAAAATCAATGTTAATAGTAGGCAAATCAATGTCAATTCACCTAATTTGGCACCTTTGTTTCAACTATGGGTCAAATTGGCTTTGATACACATGGATTTGTTGGTAATGAACTCATATGGGGGTAAACTGGTTTGGGGGTAGATTTCTTAGGTTATAAATGGATTTAGGAAGTTAGAGGGGTAGAAAGGTAATAGTAAATGCAAGTTACTGAACTAGTGAATGGTAAATATACTAAACCTTAGGATAGGGATTATTTAGGAGATTAAATAAAAATAAGTACCTAGAACACCTAATTAATCATCCATAGGGTATGAAATTATAGTGTCTCTATGTACATGAAATAATTTAAATTACTTCAAATTGTTAAAAATGTGACAAAAGTGAAAAGGGATATAAGGGTAGGTAAGTATGATTCCTTATCATAAGAATGAATAGAAGTGTATGGAAACATGATAACATAGTTTTTTGTGAAATTATAAGATGAAAATATATATATATATATATATATATATATATATATATATATATATATATATATATATATATATAAATATGTGATCATAGACTTGTAACCATTTCTTAACATTCTAGAAAAGGAACACTTGGTAGAACAATAGGTGTTTTAAAAAAAAGTGATTTTATGAAGAGAACCTGGTCCTATCCATGGTATTACATAATAAATCATAAAAGAGAAAACCTAAGAGGGTTCAATATAGGAAACAATAGTATTTTTGAGGAGGGCCTTGTCTTATCCATGGTCTTAAACTATAACTCACAAAAGATAAAATCCAAAGAGTGAACAAAACATGTGAAAAAAAAGTGGAAGAAATGGTATTTGTGAGGAGGGTTTGGTCCTACGCATGGTCTTACATGGAAACTAACAAAAATGAAACCTAAGAGGGTGAAAAAAACATTGGAAAAAAAATCAAAGGAGATCAAAAGTAATTCATGAGGAAGACTAGGTCTTATGCATAGTATTACAATGCAACTCATGATAAAAAAAGTAACCAAAGGACCAAACTAAGGTTTGTGGAAAGAGAAATTTCTATAGAGGGTGAGACCCATGTAAAAATCCTACATAAATTTTTAGGAATATAGCATATAAAAATATGATAAGAAGGTAAATATTTAAGAAAAATATTTATTTAAAATTACACATTGGTGGGCTCTTTGAAAACATGGCCTTTATTGGTTTGGAGGCGATAGGCATTAGGACCAAGAATGTCTTTCACTAAATAAGGGCCCAACCATTTTTGGAAATATTTTCCTTCTTTATCATGTTTATAGTCTAATTTAAGGATTAGATCACGAAAATTAAAAGTGTAGACTTTAACATTTTTATTATGTTGATTAGCGATACAAGCCTTATTTTGGAAATTATGTTGTAGAGTGTCTAGATGATGTTCAATGATAAGATCAAGAGCATGAAGGTGAGATTCACATAATTCCTACTATGGAATGATACCATGAAGAGATATGTGTAAGGATGGAATATTAAATTATAATGGTATAATAAACTCATAACCATATATTAGTGAAAATAGTGTTACCCTTATAATAGTATAAATACTAGTATGATAGGCCCAAAGTGCAGGATATTAATGAATATGTCAATCTGTGTAGGTTTAAAAAATAATATTTTGGAGGATTTTATAAATAATTTTATTAGTGGCCTTGTCTTGGCCATTATATTGTGGATGATAAGGTGTGGAAAATTTATGGGATATGTTAAATTTGTAACATAATTACTACACATCTTTGTTCTTGAAATTGACACCATTATCAAAAAATTAGTATGGGGAACTCCAAAATGATAAATGATTTGGTTAAGGATAAATTTGGAAATAGTAACTCCTATGATGTTGATGAGAAGCATGTCTTATACCCATTTGATAAAATATTTTGTATCCATGATGATAAAAACATGCCCATCCTATGACTGAGGTAGTTTACTGATGAGATCTAATCTTCACATAGAAAATATCTAAGGAGATTATATAAGATCCGCTAGTGTTTAATGGATTATATCATCACAGAGTTGGTAAGGACTACACATTTTAATGAAATCAATAGCATCCCTTTCAAGAGTAAGCCAAAAGTATCCCATATGTAGGCATTTACCTATTATATCTTGTATGCTACATTGACCACCACAAATTCCCCCATGTGTTTATTTAAGGAGAGGAGGGACCTATTATTTCATTACATAGTAGAGAAGGGTAGCTTTTGCATTATTAAAATAAAGGGTGATATATCAAAAGACAAAATTAAAAGTTTGCTTATGAATTATAGTATTTTCATGAGAATCTATGTTCAGAGGATAAGTTTGATGTTCAATGAATTTGATAATGTCTTTATACCATGGGATTTGTCAAATGGTGATAGACTCAATATGAGAGATAAGTGACTCTTATGTTTGGATAGAAGATGGGGACTTTCTTATTTGAATAATAAATTGGGAATCATTAATAACTTGATGTTGGTGAAATAAAGATGCCAAAGAAGCAAGAGAGTCATTGATGGAGTTCTAATATCTTGAAATAGGCACAGTTGTAAAAGAGGCAAACTCTTTGGTGAGGGCAGTGGATATTTGATGATAAACAATAATATTTTCACTTTTACATTGGTAATCATCATTAACATGATGGAAGATGAGTTGGGAAACACCTAATGTGTGTAAATATTGAATATTTAAGTCAAGTACCACTCTCATGCCTAATATTGATGCTTCATATCCTACTATATTATTTATGACATCAAAGGTAAACTAGAATGCAAAAAGGATTATTTTACCATGAGGAATAGTTAGAATACAACTTGCCTTAACTCCATGTAGCCATTTGGTACTATCAAAGTGTAGGATTCATGCATCTTCATGCAAATTGATGTTAATTTTAGTAATTTCTTTGATTAATAATTTGGATTTATTAGTATCAATAATGACATAGGTATTTTATTGATTACTTGCTTCTAAATCAGTAGTGAAGCTATGGAAGTAATTGTTAAGAGAGATATCCTTATTGAGACCTTAAATATAGAGAATGTTATCATCGGCGAGACTATATTGAAGATGATTGGTATAGGGTATGTTTTTCACTATGATTTGGCCAAAAATTACTTACCCTTTGACATATTTTTGAGTTATGATGAGAAGGTCAAATTTCATAAATAAAAACATCCATCTTATAGTTCTATCTCTAGGTATAAATGCTCTAGATAAAAAGTGATGAAGTGGGTTGGAATGAACTATGACATAGATTATTTGATAAAACATGTAGTGATGAAGATTTTTAGTTGTGAAATAGGTAGTGAGGTAATCAAATTTTACTTTGGTATAATGTTTTTCTTAAATAATGAGGACTCAACTAATATAGTATATAACATACTCTCTTCTAGTATCATCTTGTTGGGAAAGCATTGCCCCAACTAATATGAGAGTAGAATAATTGTACAAAATCAAAGGATGATCATTATAATGTGGATGAAGGGTAGGAATATGGATCAATGATTCTCTCATGTTTTCAAATACCTTATGACAAGGATTAGTCAATTCTAAAGCATTTCCTTTCTTAATAATGGAATTAATAGAATATATGTGATAATCTATTTTAGGGATGAATCATCGGATCACTCCAAGCTTGATGAGGAAGTATGAATGTATATAATGGATCAATGAATAGGCATGTTGACTATAACATTTATTTTAGTGGTATCAACATCAATACCATGAATATAGACTAATAACCCTAGTAATTTACCATACGTAACACCAAAAACACATTTATAGGGGCTAAGTCTAACTTTGTAATTGATGAGATGAGCAAAGATGATGGATAAATCAAATAAATGGGTTTTACGTCTTTTGGATTTGGCATTGAGATCATACATAAATATTTACATAATCTTATGTATAAGGTCATTAAAAATGTGGGTCATAGCCCATTAATAGGTAGCTCCAACATTTTTAAGGCTGAAGGGGATCTTAACGTAGCAATAGGTACCCCATTCCATAGTGAATGTTGTATTGTGTTCATCTTCAAGGGTGATATACACTTGATTGTATCCCCAAAAAACATCCATCAGGGATAACATTTCATATTCAGTGGTGGACTCTTTGATGGCATTAATTGAAGGTAATGTAAAATTATCCTTGGGAAAAATGAGGTTGAGATTGTAGAAGTCGATACATATATGGATAACAATGGTAACATCATTGTAAGTAGGAATAATGTTTGACACCCATTCAGAATAGTCCATAGGTTTAATAATTTTGAAATCTAATAGTTTAATAATTTCATCATGGCATAGGGTGGAAACTTCAGGGGGAAATTTCTATTATTTTTGCATAACAAGCTTGGCATCATGGTATGTGATTATGTTTTGAAAAATAATACTAGGATTGATGCCTAACATGTCTTACTATGACCAAGTGAAAGTCTCATGATATTTATCAAATAATAGACTAAAGTTATTATGTTCAGTCAGCATGAGTGTCAACCAAATTTGACTTTTAGGTCAAATTTGGGCACCCCTAGGCAATTTTTTTAATTTTAGACATTTTAAAGGGTCCTAATTTGTTGTCATAGTAAGTATTATTATATCATGTCATTTGGGTTCATTTTGGCTTTAGTCTTAGTCACATTAATCAATTTGTCTATTTGGGGTCATTTTATGTACTTTTAAGAGTCATAAATGCAAGTGGCATGGTTCCCAAGGTGACCATGTGTCCTATTTTATTTTAAAATGTATAATAAATTATTTGAGATGTCACATATGTTAGTTACATTATAATCGTGTAGGTTCCCTAACTAAAATTATATAAATCAGTTGAAAAAGAGGGAAAATGGCACTTGTATGGCACATAGGGAAGTGTGACACATGTGGAAGATCATGGGAGGTCTAATTATATTTATAATAATCATATCTGTGATTTTTTTCATCTTAAAGTGTCATTTTGAATCCAAAACCATTCTTCACTTTTATGGTTCTTCTACACAGACTAAAGTGACCCTTAAGTTTTTGATCAGTACAAGAAGCACAGGTAGTTTCAAGACAAATTATTGTGGGAGATGATAGTGCACTAAGAGAAATTAATTTTCATATATGGATTTTGAATATTGGTAAACTATGATTTATGAACCATTACTAACAAGTTGACTATGCCTTTTTACTAGCTATTTGGTATACCTTATAGTTTTTTCTCATTTTATGCCAAATCCATATGAACCAATTGGTGATGTTGGCTATAGATGATGTATAATTCCTTCTCACATGGTTTACATTTTTTTTAGGTTACTTGGTGTTTATATGAGTAGTTTGGTTCATGTTACAAGAGGGTGGCACCAAATGCAATTTCATTGGAATACTTCTTGTTCTTTGAGTTTGTTCTCCTATAGGTGTCTCATACATCTTGGAGAGAGTTTTATATAAGCCTCTATCTCATGTTTCCATCTATTTTCATGTTTAAACTTCACCATGTCACTCCTTGGATTGACTGTTAGCTTGTTCCCCTCTATGGTCAACTCCATTCACATTTCCAGTTGTAGTCTCATGTATGAACTCATTCATCATGGATATGAAGTTGTAATAGAGGTGTATTGGTCTATCCTTGAATTGATGATTTTAATGAGGTCATTTTTTGTGTTTGGTAAAGTGAAAATTTTGATCACATGCTTACATGCCATGATAAACAGCCATTTGGTGCATTTGTCTACTCTTTTTCACATATGTGCAAGTGTCTCCATGTTATAACAGGTGTTTTGAAGTTGGTTCCAAGTTTCAAAGGATGGAGACCACATGATTGAATATTTAATATGGAATTTGGGGAGTTTTGAGCTAGTTCACCACCATGTTTACCTCAATTCTATGTTATACCCACATATGCTATCCAAAACATGTACTTATACGCCCTTGATGATGTCATGCTTATGTAAGGGGAGATGGATATGTGTCACAAATCCTTGTTTTTACTTGAAGTAGATCTGGAGGTTCATAAAATGCATGTGAGTCTCTTTTATACTCATGGTTCATAGTGGTTCACACCCCAATGCACTATTTTCTTCTCAAAACAACTTTCCATAGGTGGCTAAGCATGAGTTCAAGTTTGTATGGAAGGGCTAAAGAAATTTCACACTTCATTTTTTCATTTTCATGACAAGAAGGCCTTGATAGACCCATAAAAAACTCATAGACGACAAAGGAAGTATGGAATCATGTTGGAAGGTCAAAGATTGAGTTTGGGGATGGAATCCCTAAAGGAGTAAAATAGAGATCTAGGAAGTTTTGGTGGACCTTCTAAAGCATATTTACAAGAGGCTTCAAGAAATCTAAAAGGGTGAACCTTGTAACCCTACCATTGGAAAAAGACCCTACCAAATTTGAGGAGGAAACGACAAGGTAAAGATGGCTTTTAGAGCCTCAAACACACCTAAAAACACACTGAAAAACCTTAATGATGTTTAGAGGGTTGTAGTAGTGAATGGCCTTTGTTACCTTGAGGAGTAATATTGAGCATAACTCCATGAAGGAGATGACTAAGCTAGCATAATAAAGAAAAATGGGACAAAATTCAATAAGATAAGGTTGATATGGATTCTTATTCACCTATTAGGCTATCCATAGGTACCCTTAGGTAGGGAAATGACACCTATAGGTGTCTCAATCTAGTTAAACAAGCAAAGCAAATGAAAAAAAGGTTTATGCATATTTTGTATGGTTTAGTCCATCCAAAGTGACTATGAGATAACTAGACAGTGTTAAAATTTTCAAGGTATATTAAAAAGGACTTTTCCCCATTAAATCACTCAATCAACCCATGTGATGACCTATAATAGACCCTTTAAAAAGTGTCTCAATCTTATAGGTAGGGACCTAGTCTCAATGGCAAAAAGGTGCATTAGTATGATGTTGAAGTCTAGTCTTGGTGAAAGAAATGAAAAATTACCTAAATGAACATGTGGTTGATGTCATGAGACCCTTTCAAAGAAGAAAAAAAGATTACATAGGGTCTCAGACCCCTATTTTCACCTATAGTAGGGTCTAGGCAAACAAGGGCTAAAATGAGATATGAAATACTTAGAAAGAAAAAAGAAGGTTATAATGACTAAAAAATCGTTCATGATGATCCAATAGGTGTTATAACTTACCCAATACATTTTTAAAGTTCTCAAATGTTTTCCATACTTGGCATATGAACAACAGTCCATAAAAAGACGGCTAGGAAACCTTTGCCTAATGAGCAAACATGAATAATCCACTAAGGATAAGGGTTTTAGATGGTTTTAAAATATCCATGAGTACAAGTTGAAGGTGGGGAGAATGATTAGATATAATATAATCATGTAATTTGTTTGGAGAGGTCATCCATAGGTAGATTTGGAGAAAAATGTAGGAAAAAAAGGTTTTTAGCTCCTTTTAGACAAATTTAGTTGGTTAGGTACCTAAATGAGGTATTATAGACATTCCCTTTGGTAAAAATCATCATTAAGACCCTATAAAAATCCCAATACTTTAATTTTTCCATGGGGATTAGGTTTATATCTCTCTATTTTGTCTCAGATATCAGCCACTCATGAAAATAAGAATTTTGACAAAATACGTAAAGGGTGCCAAAATAAGTAAAGGATTTAAGATGAGGACTTGTAATCTTAAAGGAATATTATGGGATGTGTATGGAATATGTAAGGATTATTAGATAAACTCACACAAGTTCTAACCCTTTAGGATGATCTAATTGTTCATGCACATAGGCTAATTAGTCAAGTTTCCACTAGGCCTAATTGACAAAAGAGAGGAAAAGAGATGAAAGGAGCGTTTGAGAGGTTATGTGATGGATTTGTGAATATTTATGAGGTATAAAAATTCATAAAAAACCATCCTAATCATGTTAGAGAAGCCCAAGTGGTCCAAACTAGCAGGGGGTATGCCAAGCCCATTAGGCCTTGAGGAGACTTAAGCCAATTGGGGATCTACCTTCATTTCTAGTCCCTAATGATATATCAAGATGATTTGGGAATGTTTATGGATTGTATTAAGACATGTATGAGATTTTATTATGTAAATAATCTTATAGAAAGAATTTTTTTGGCCTAGAGATAACTCAAGCATGCAAGAAAGTGGAGAAACAAGATCAATAGGTCAACTTGTAAATCTCATATTTTTGTTAATGCTCTACATGAAGACAAAATGTGTTATGGGGATTTATAGAGGGTCCTTATAAATAAATTTTTGGAATTGGTTTGAAACTTAAATGGCTCATGTATATGAATAATGGTTAAGAATAGAAAACTATCTAAAACCCTAGTAATACCCTTGAAAGAATGAGGAAAATGAGCTTGGAGAGCCACCCAAATGACATAGTTTAGAAATGAAACCTACTATATCATAGGTAATACTCACTCAGGCTCTCACCCATTCAAATAAGATGTATGGAATTATATGGACAACATGAAAAATAGTGTTTCCCTCACCATTTTATACTTTTTTTAGGTTCTAAGAGGTTTGAGAAGATTAAATCAAGTTTAGAAGGAGTATAAATACCAATTATAACTACTTATGCTAATTTTATTCTATGAAAAATATTATAAGTGTCCTAATTAGAGCTCTCCTTTCAACCAGTCAAAATTGGCATTGTGAGCACAAGAGTGAAAAGTGTGAACAACTTAAATGGATGTATTTTTAAGATGAATTTAATAAGTATAATACCATGGAGGGTCTTTCAAACTATCATTAACTCCATTACATGCATTTTAATGGAAAAATTAAGTCATTTTTAATGCCAAGTCTGAGGGGTGACTAAAATAAGGAATTTTCTAGACTAGAGATAGTGATTGCTTCATTCTAGGAGTTTCCAAAGGAGTAGGAATATGACCAATGTATGTAGTTACATTCTTGAATGAATTAAATCTTATTCACATCATCAAACATATACCTAGTTAGTGTTTGGATGTTCAAATAGGTACAAATGATAGAGGTAGTTTTTTTTAGCTAGGATAAGGAAATTTGAGACACTTTTCATCAATTTCATGAGTTATATGGACATTTTGACCCCCTCACATTGAATGGTTTGTTTAAAATAAATTTCTCATGAAATTTTAACCTATTTTATTAGATTTACACATGTCCAAGTGACCTTTGGGCTTCCTTTGCCTTTTCTCTCTCTCAAAAGCTATAAATATGGACTCTTTTGACTCTTTTGAGTAGCCTCCATTGGTTGATAGTGAAGCCCTAGCCAATTTTGTACTTTAAGGAATATTGAAGAAATAATAAAGTTATTTTTCCTACTTACATGTTGTGAAATTTAGTGTTAGTGAAATATTGTTGGTCTTGTCTAGTAGAAGATCTTCTTTTTGAGCATGCTATCCTTGATTGTCTACCAAGTGTGAAGAAAGGATATTACTTCAAGTCCTTGTTAGTATTATTTTATAAGTGTATAGGTGTATAAAAATTGGTTTATAATTATATTACCTCATGGAATTATCCATTACCCTCCTAAGTATCAAATAACTTCTTGAATCTAACATATGAAACATTGATGTGACAATGCATCTTGAGTTGTGAGTTTTGTGTAAGAAAAGCTTTGTTTGGATTTAAGTAGTATAAATTCAATAAATAAGAGGAGATTAAACATTGGTGCATCACCTTTTTTTATTTTTCCTAGTTTTTTATTAACCCTTTTCATCTAAAGTTGATAAGTAATAAATTACTTCAAAGAGTTCATCAAGAGAACTAGACCTTCTAGAGATTTATCTCTCAACATTATCACCCACAAAAAGAGGGATGTTTCCATTGTTCCACTTGGATGAGGGTAGCTAGGCATCCCTTTATGGGTGAAAATACTAGTGTCAATAATGAGTTCTTTAGAAATAGTGATAGGTCAAGGACATGAGGGTGTGCAATATTCTATTCTTATGGTTTCCTTGATAAGCATAGAATTTACATCTTAAAAATGATATGGCACATTGGGAAGAGAGTAAATGGGATTAAATTAAGGATAAATAATAAAAATTAGGTTGCTAAAACAAGGGGCCTTTCACTTTAAATTCCCATGATTTTGATGCTTCCAAGGAAGTTGAGGTCTCAAGCTTGGATAAATTTAAGGCTAGCCTCATCATTTGGTAATGTAGGTAGAGGTCCATGTTAGGATATGAATCCACTATTCACAAATAAATATTCATGTTTATGTGACATAATAAGATAACATATTGGTGATGTGGCATGCATGTGTGAAGATGATGTGACATACAAGTTCAATGTGGTAGAGAGGTGATGTGGCATACATCCATGAAGGGTCCCAAGATGTGATCATGATGATGTGACATGGAATGGGGTGTATCACTTCATTAAGGGGCATTATTTTTCCTTAGTAGTAACATTTGGGTTTTCATATGTTGAAAATAACAAAAGGGTTAGTGTGAAGCACATGTATTGATGTGTCCAAGAATCCTATGTGTGGAAAAAGTCAAAATGTGATTGCAATACCTTTGGACTTATGTGGTCACATGGAAGAAGAAGAAAAGAAGATCATGGTTAGTGATTGGAATAAAATGTATGAGTGTGGGACATGTGTGTAATCATAAATTCATCATGTCTATAAATCAATCTTAACTTAGAGAAGATAACTCATACCATACACTTCTAATTGGGGACACATTTGTTCAGCATGAACATGACCAATATGGGGATCCACTAGACTAGATTAGTGGATCTCTTACCATAATACACTATGTTAGGGAGGGTTCTAAAGCTTCCAATCAAGAAAAATCATGCAATAACCCTAAGGGAGTCTTGTGTTTTTATAAATCACTAAACTAATAAAAAGTAAATAAAACCTAATCTAGTGATCATCAAAGCTTATGGCACAAAGTGGGGGTTAGAAATAATAAAATTAAACATGCATAAGAGATATATAATCACATAAATGTATACAAAATCCTAATGCATGAAAAATAAGTACAAATTCATATCTATCTACTTTTATAAAGGAGGAATAAAGTTATGAATACTTACCTTTGAAGACAAACCCGCTGAGCCTTAATCTCTCCCTTGGATAAGGTGTTTCACAAAAGCTTGTTGTAGTATATAAGGATGAAAAGAATAAATCAGCTCTAGGATTCACAACCTATCAATGCATCCAAAATACTTCTCCAAAAGATAATATCCATATCTCTAAAGAAAGTATGAAACCCTAAGCTTACTCCTCAAGTAGAATGATGGATAAGCAGATGTGTAATAACTCTTAATTATTCTTCTCTTCTCTAACTAATGGGTAAATGAACTTATATGTATAGGTGTATTTGACCCTAAGCCCTTCCAAAAATATTAGATGATATGGTTGACTCAGTCAACCTAGCATAATTTTAGACAATAATCACTAGGTCTTGAGCTAAGTCAGCCAAAAACCAAACTAGTTCCTAAGTGAAAATCACCCAAAACTATACAAGGTTGACCAAGTCAACCTAGTACAACTAACTGACAAAAGGGGATTAAGGTGAGGAAAATGAGGATAAAATGTATGAAATTAATAGAGAGGGTACAATATAGAAGAACAAGTTTAAGGATAAGGTTTTTAGGAGATAAGTGTGTAGATAACAAGTGGCAAAAGGGATAACAATCCTATGAAGCATCAATGGTCTGTGCACCCCTTTCTCAGTACACCCCTTAAGGCATGCACTCAGAGAGATTGAGACTTGATGGGTTATTAAAATATATAAATTTTTAGTAATAGATAAAAGTTTGGAAATATTATGTGTATATATAGGCCCCACTTGAATATCATCACATGTCATGTGAGTGTAACATGGGATGGTGCTTTGGGAATAGAACATGATAACACATAATGTTGATGATAAGTAAAATGCAATAAGGATCAAAGAATATAAATGAAAGGATAAATTTTAAAAACATATACCTTTACTTACCTTAGTGTTGTATAAAAATAAGTATATTTCAATAGAAGTGAAGACATCCAATGTGAAAAACATTAGGCAAACCTATATAAGTTAGTACAAAAAATAGCCAAAAATCAAAAACACTCAAAGATAGGCATATATTAGTGAAAAATATTCTATATGTCATCATGGTTCTATAACATTTTATAGTTCAAAAAATGAATTAGTAAAAACAATGATATAGACAAAATAAGTAATCTGAAAAAAATGAAATATTTTAGATTTTGGAAAAGTAAGTTGAACTAAGGTCAAGGCAAAATCATTTGGTATTTTTGACTTGTGAAGGAGAGAAAAAGAGCTTGAAGAGACCAAGTGAGGTAATATGGTAAGGATATGACATGTTAGATGAGAGGGACCCCCAACAACAACAATGGGTGCAACATAGGTAAGCAACTAAGAATCTCAAGCTAGTTTTTGACTATTTTATTGAATTTAAGTGTTTTTTTGGAAATTTGTAATTTAGAGTAATTCTAAGAAGTAGAATGAACCCAAAATAGATGCTAAGATTATGAAAACCCATTTATGGAAATGGTTTCAAAGGAATAAGAGAAATAACTACCATAAGGCATTTATTTTGCAAAATGTAAAGGGTCAACAAGTAAAAACAACTAGGTCGACCCAGTCGATCTAGTAGGTTGAAAATTGGTTAAATCCACAATGTCAACCTAGTATGTATATGCTAACCTAGTATGTTTTGTATACTATTGACTTAGTACATTGCTACCAACCTAGTAGAAAAATCCACTATGATAACTTAGTACTAAGAGGGAAAAAGTAGATGGATTAACTTGGTTTGATAAGTCAACTAGGTCAAAATAAGGAAATTTTGGTTAAACTAGTATTTGACCAAGGGACCAAAATAGTAAAAAAAATCATGTAATAGGCTGAAAGAGTGCTAAAAGGGCCCAAAATGATCGATTGATAGCTAAAAGGGCCAATTAGGCTAATAATAGGTTCAATTAATAAGAATGAAAAAATTTAAGTAATTTAGGCTTATTTTTGTTAAAATTTGGAAAAAATGTGTTTTGATTATAAATGGCATGGAGGATCTCATACATATATTGTTGTTTTATGGTTTCAAGGATGGTCAAAGTTTTGGTTCTTAGTGGATGCATCATGTCTTTCAAACTTATTGGATCACTTGTCTATTAAGGATAGAGCTAGATTGATCTCAATAGGCCTAGGAGGCATAGTAGACATGTATAAGATTCCTTTGAATTTAGACTTATTATAAGATCTTGGGAATGGTTGACTAATATGTTTAGGTGGGAGTTGGAGGTGGATACCATAAAGGTGGGTATCACTTTAGAGGATGTGCATGCCATCCTAGGACTATCCATAGTAGGTACACCCATGGTCATAAAAATGCCAAATAGTCAAGAGGAGAGGAGATCCCTAGCCATATGGATGATAGGCTTGGACAAAATATACCATAGATTGAGGGGGATTATGTTATATATGAAATTATAAATGTATCATGTCCATAAATCAATCCTAGATTGAATGGGATAGAACACACCTACACTTATGATTGGGGAGCATATAATTATTAAGCAAGAGCATGACCAATGTGAGAATTCATTAAACCTAATTAGGGGATCACTTGTCACAACACATCATGTGAGATAGGGTTATAAATCCTATAGTTTAACACAATCACATAACAACCCTAAAAGAGTCCTATGATTTAATATTTCACTAATCTAATAACAAAAAAAGTAAATCTAATCTAGTGCACACCAAATCTTGTGGCACAAAGTGGGGGTTAGAAACAAAATAAATAAACAACTAAACTAAACATGTATAAAAGACATATACGCATGTCAATGTCTACAAAATCCTAATACATGGAAGAGAAGAATATAAATGCTCTATCTATCTACTCTTACAAAGGAAGAATAAATTTAGGAATACTTACCTTTGAAGATGAACCCATAGAGCCTTAATCTCCCCCTTAGCCAAGGTGCTTCACAAGATATTCTCATGGTATGTAAGGATAACTAGGATAAATAAACTCTAGGCTACAAAACTTAGCCAAGTATCTAAAATACTTATCCAAAAGACAAGATCAGAGCTCCAAAAAAAGTATTGGACCCTAAAGCTTTATTCCCCAAGTATAATGGTCAATAGGCAGATGTTCATTCACACTTATTCACTTAATTTTTCACTTGTATCAAAGGGTGGTAATGACCTTATATATATAGGAGTAACTTACCCTAAAAACTTTTGGGAATGTCAGCTATGTTAGGTTGACTTGGTTGACCTAGAACATTTTTAGGACTAACTCTCTAAGTCTTGCTAAGTTAGCTAAGAGGCCAACAAATCAAAAGAGATAAAAATTCCCTAAACTATACTAGGTCAACCTGGTTGAACTAGCATAATCGATAGGTCAAAAGGGTGTTGAGGAAAGAAATTAAGGATAAAACATAGAAAATTACTAGAATGGATAGGACTAAGAAGAATAAGCTTGGGTTTAATGGTTTCAGGAGGCTAGAGTGTTGATGGAAAGTGGAAAAAGGAATGACAATATTATGAAGTAGCAATGGTCTACCCAACCCTTTCCCAATGCACCCCTTAAAGTATACACTTAGAAAGATTGAGAATCGATAGGTTCTTAGAAGATATAAAGTGTCAGTAATCAATTAAAGTTAAAAATACTATGTGTATATATATGCCCCAACTGAAGCTCATCACATGTCACATAAGTGTAACATGGGATGGTTCTTCAAAAGAAAACATGATAACACATAACATTGATTATATGTATGGTGTAGTAAGCATTAAATAAGATAAATGAAAGAATTATATTGAGAAACACATACCTTTAACTTACCTTAGTGTTGTAGATAAATAAGTAGAATGTAAGAAATGAAGGTTTCTAATATAGAGTACACTAGGTGAACCTATAGAATTTAGTGCAAAAAATAGGCAAAAATCAAAAAAATTAGAAGATAAGAATATGATAATGGAAAATAATCTCTACTTCATCATGATTCTAATGCATTTTAGTGTTTACAAAATGGATGAGCAAAAATAAAGATAGAGGCAAAACAAGGAATCTACCTAAAAATAAATTAAAGAATTTGAGTTTTTAAAAAGTGGTTTTAAATAGGGAAAAAGAGAATTCATTTTGCATTTTTAATTGTGAAAGAGAGGAAAGAGAGATCTGAGACTAGACAAGGCTAAGATGGTAAGGGAATGACAAACTAGATGAAGATGACACATAGAGGTGGCAATAGGTGCACTATAGGTATGCAACTACGAATCTTAAACTAATTTTTGAAATTTGTACTAAATTGGGTGAATTTTTAGTAAAATTTGTTTTTAAACATTTATATATGTTGAAATTGAACAAATTTAGATTATAAGGGTAGTAAATAGGAAGATGGTAAATGGGTTGGAAGGGTTTAGGAAAAAAAGAGTAAAATACACATTTTGGGTAAAATGTGATAGGTCAGCACATAAAACATACTAGGTCAACTAGGTCAACCTAGTAGGTTGAAACAGGGTAAAATCCATATGGTTGACCTAGTAGGTATGGGTCGACCTAGTGTAATCTGTAGGCTAAAAAGCTAGAATGGAACAAGAAACTAATTCTTAAAGACCAAAATGAAAATTTAGAACCAGGGAGGGGAAAATAAGAGAGTTGACTTGAAATTTGAAGTCAACTAAGACAAAAATAGGGAAATTTTGGTCAAACTAGGTTGACTAGGGAACCAAAATAAGGATGAAAAACATGTAAAAAGCCAAAAGAGGGCTAGAATGGCCTGAAACAACCAAGTAAGGTCAAGAAGGATTGAGGAAGATATAAATAGCATAAAATGAATAAGGTAATAGTAATTAGGCTTGTTTTTTTAATTAAAATTATAAAAATAATGTGAAAAGAATGTATTGTGATTATGCATGACATGAAAGAACTAATACATCCTTTGTAGTTTCTTGGTTGTAGAGATGACTAAGATTATAGAGGTTGGTGGATGTGTCTTGGTTACTATATTTTTTAGAGAGATTGATAGATGGAGATTGAGCTAGACTAGTAGTCATAAGTCTAGGAGGTATATCTGAGATATGTAGGATCCACCTCAATGCTCACCTATTAGTCATGTTCTTGGGATGTTGTGAACGGTTAAATAACACCTTCAAATGAGAAGTGGATGGGGATGTGATAGAGGTTGGTATCATGATAGAGGATGTACATTCTATCTTTGGGCTACCCATACTAAGAGAACTAATGACCATAGGGATACCAAATAACTTAAAGGAGAGGAGAGCCTTAGCCATAAGGGCTACAAGCTCAGAGATGATATTGAGAGGATGGAGAGTCAGTATGGATAATGTGTATATATCATATATTTTAGACCTATAAAATGTGGTGATAGGCCTTTTGACACAGTGAGTGCTCTATCACAAGTTTGATGGCAAGGTAACACTATTCATGGTAACCTTGAGAAGGATGATGCTGGAAAAAGGAGTATTATATGATCTAGGTTTTATCATCTAGGTCCAACTCATACATGAGCTATTCAAGATTATAATCAAAGGGAAAAAGACTATGGGATTGATCATAATATTGAAAACATAGATATATGAGATATTTATCATGTATCGATTGATTGGGTTACCCCATGTGGTAAATGATAGGTTACCTCAAGTGCAGAGATGAAGGGAGGACCAAGTAGCATAGTCCATACCCCATATTCTAAAACTACAATTGGTGAGATGCATGAACATTATTTTTAGTCATATGGGCACATAACAGCTACATGGATGAGATAGCTTATAGTTGCACTAACACTAAAGAGGAGAGAGGAGATTGGACACTATACATGGTGGAGAGAGCCACATTTGGTGGTATGGGTGCTAGGGCAAATGAGCCTACCTAATTTAGTGATACTAGTATTTATGCTCGACTAATGGGCTTAGCATGTAGGGGAGCCATGAGGGAAGAGGGGACTCAAACTACTGATAGTAAGGCCAACATTGAGGCCAAATAAAGAGCAACCATGGACTAGTCAGGCATGATGAGTGGTAGAGGAAGAGGTAGAAGAGGAAAAAATACTAGATGTACCATTACCAACCCTACAATGAGATGAGTAATGACTATTGAGGATATGGTGATGATTAAAATATGAGATAGTGGAGACTATAGACATCCCAAATGATGTCAGAGATGCACTAGAGGAGATGTTAGAGAGACCACTCAGACAACAAAGTTTAATATGAGGAGGTGTCTTATTGAGGAGGTAATAGGAGGTTATGTAGATGGGTAAACTATGCTAGGTGATCATGCAGATGATGATATCATGGTAGTCAAGACATAGATAGTTATGAAGATGGTTGAATTATTTCTTAAGTTTTTATTTAGTAGTAAGGAAATTTAGATAGATATTATGAGATATGATAGTGATCTAATATCCATATGTTGTGATTTTGTAGGTGTACCTAAGGATGAGGAAGAGAGATAGGGGTCCCTATTGAGGGGATCACTCCATGACATCCTAGACAAGACTCTGCATTCATATGACCCCATGAGACTAGAGGATCTAAGTATACCATCTACCCCAACTTAGGTGAGTTAGTTCAAATTAGATAGCGACATATTAAGGTAGATATAGGTGTAGAGGGATAGGGTGAATCTAATAGTAGATATGGGTGTAGGTGATAGATAGGCCTAGTAGGCCTTATAAAATGAGAGAGATATCAATCTAGTTATAGTGACATAGATGATACAACCATATATAATGATGTAGACTTAGCTGACCCAAACACATACAATGACCTAGGTTGAGTTGGTGTAGGCATAGGTGTAGATAACATGCCTATAGGGATAGGTAGAGGGATTGAAATCTTGGACTACCTTATTATAACATACCATTCAAAGGAGTCAGACCAAATCCTCAATAGGTAGCATGGTTAGGCCATGAGATAGATAGGGTAGAGCTTAGCCTTAGTGTTGAGGCTTTGTATATGGTTGTATATATAATATCAAAATCACGGTATATATATATATATATATATATATATATATATATATATATATATATATATATATATATATGATGTCTCATTTTGGCTTATTAGTGTTGGTTGTCTATATTGTCTTTATGATGGTTGTGTTTGTTCATTATGGTTGAGGCTATGGATGCTTTGGAAACATTTCTTTCTAGCACTTGTATTTAGCTTTGTTGTATATTCTATGGGAAATATATATGGTGCGGTTTATTTCCTAGCATTATGGAGTATACATGCATGGTTAAAAATAAACAGGCTAAGAAAGGACTTAGAAAAATATAATCAATCCAAGAAATGTACTACACACTAGTTCAAGCTATAAAATGTGTAATAACCTAAGTATAAAAATTCAATAAAATGGCAAACAAGATGGTAAAAGGGGATTTATTTTTAAACTAATGTAAAATATTTTGTACCAAATTAAAACAAGTAAAATCATAATAAATATCATGTTAGGAAATATGACAAACAATTTAATAAAATGGAAGGTATGTAAAAGGGCACAAATGATAATAAAAACAAATCAAAAATTAAGTCAATCAATTATACTCTTTCACAATGGGAAGTACAAAAGAAAAACAAAATTTTCAAAAACTTGGTCATCATACTAATTCAAGATGAAAAGTATGAGAAATTCAAGAAACAGTTGTAATATTGTATGCACTAAGAAAATAAGAAAATAAAAGGTGAAATAAAAATTAAGTAAGCATAAAAGATACTAAATATCGATCTAGGAATCATGTTAATGACATGTAACCTCATAATCAATCAAATCTTGTCTCTTACTTGACATATAATTTTGGATGGTGACTTTTTTATTAGAAAATTTTGTGAGGAGGGCCAAGTCCTATCCATGGTCTTACACTACAACTCATTAAATAAAAACCCAAGGGATGCAAAATCAATATTGGTAAGCAAAAGGATAAGTAATGGTAAATCAAGTATGTGGGTAATAGGATGTAAAAGATGGGGATTTGTGAGGGATGTTAGGTCCTATCCATGATCTTATAAAACAACTCACAAATGAAATCCCATGGATAGTGATTAGTAAGCAAAATAATATTTCCCAGGAGGAAATATGAGGGAAAAGGAATGAAAAAGAGAGTGAAAGAATCAAGACTTAGTCATCTTATGAGAAGACCTTAAGAGGTAAGAGGCATACTAAGGACATGAGAAGACACTAAGTGACTACTGGTCGTTTATGTACAAAAGAAACCCACTTGATATAAAAAAAATCTTTGTTGGTAAATAGGTGTGATACTAAGATCAACTCATGATGGTAGATCAATACAATGAAAATTAAAATGGACCTACCTTCTCATGATGTGCTCCCTGCTCCTCAGGACTCTTTACAGAGCCATCAATCTACTACAAAGATTGGGTACTTATATGAAAAATAAGGTATCACTAAAATATTTTTTATTATCCTCTTCTAATCTACTATCCTAATGCACCCCAAAGGACCTCAACTCTATCGTGAGGCCAACTATAGATTTTGAGCTTCAACTAGAAGAAGGGGTTTTGCTTTGAATCACATATTTTATTGTGATTAGAATTTTGAGAATATTCAATATTTTTGCCTTTGATATCATTGAATTTTATTTAAATGATTTGTCTTTTAACTTTCTTTTGAAATCTTTTTAATATTCCCCCTCCATATGGATTTGTAATGGCCAATCATGAGAGAGATAGTGATACACATGAATGAGCTGTAGGTTAAGGCTAAAGAAAACTAAGTATCCCAAGACAAAAGAATGAATAGAACACTTAGGCTTGAAAATGAACTAAACATGTGATCTAAAGTCTCAAACATGTATATGCTTAGTTTTTATAAAAATGAAGAAGGGAAAAAGGAGATCCAAGGGAGAACTGGTGAAAGGAAATATTAATGAGAAAGATTGCTTGCTAACTGATCACATGGTAATAGGAGATCGTAATCAAAGGGAAGAGGGTAGATATAACCAAGTCACCATGACAACTATCTATGAAAAATAAAGATAATAAAGAAAATAATCATGAAGATACAAGGGAAGAGTTTTTATAAAAGCTCTAATGTAAAAAAAAGCAATGATAAGGGAAAAAGATAACAATGATAAGGAAAAGACAAGTATATGAAAAAAAAAACAATAACTTAAGCTAACTATAGTATAACAATAAAGAGAAATATGATATAAAATAATAAAGAATTTGGCATAGTGTCAAATGATATAATCAAGATAGAAATAAGATTAGAGCATGCATCCAATCCAAATAGAAATGACGAAGCACCATTCATGTGCTCATAAATACTAGTAAATATATTTGTACTCATTATCCAATACATTGGATAAGTATTTATGAAGATGTAATTGAACTAAAACTAAGGTTTCATCAATCTTTAGTGAATAGTGGGAAAATACTTATCTTCTGATCTCCTCAATTGAAAAAGTAGGAATGCTCAAAGGATCATGACAAGGAAGAAATTTAGATAAAGGTTGGTCAGGAGAATCCATGGAAATAAGATCTATGGGAGAAGGAATCTAAGTTGGAGAAGGATCCATGGGTGAAGGACTCATGGGTGGAGAAGGATCCATAGGTAGAGGTACAGAAGGTGGTGAAGGGACCTTAGGAGGTGATGGAACCAATGGAAGTGGAACCATGGGAGAAGGAGGAAACTTATTGAAAGAATGACCTATGGGAGGAATGGTATAAGGTACAAGGATGGATACACAGTGATTTCTAAGATGTTGAATAATGCAATAATAACTAGTGTGATTCATACCACATAGGTGCCATAGACAATATACCTCACCATAATTAGGTGAGTATTTAGGAAGTACCTTTGGGATAAGTATGGCTTTGTTTGATGATGGGGAAGAAGGATGGAAGGTATCAATATATTGTCACAACTTGTGATAATGGGTATAAGAGTGATTATTTTTCCCATGGAAGTAATAGATACATTTATGAGTGTTTTTAGGAGAACTCATGAAAAGAGGTGAAATAGGAGTGGAAGAAGCTGAAGAGGACTCATCAGCGCATTTGATGGGTAAAGGATCCATATTATGTAATGAAATCAAACCATCATCAATGGAGGGTGATGATGGGGAAGGAGTAGAGCTAAGCTCAACAAGAGGATCACTAGGAGGAGAAGCAAGAAGAGGATAATCAATAGTAGGAGAGGAAATAGGCTTAGCTACATTGGAAAAAATAATGGGCTTAACTATATCTATCCCTACTAAAGGAGGGGTGGGATTCATAGAAGGTATAAGGAGGACTATCTTAGGTGTGGCAAAGTGATAAGGTCTAATCATAACATGATCCAAGAGCATGGTCATAAGTAGTTACTCAAAAAATGGAGGCATAGACACCATCTCTACCCTATAATAAAGATGAAAAATAAAGAATTAGGAACTATAAATGAAAAAAATGATGAGATGCATGAAAAGAATCAAGTAAAGAAGAGAGATAATAGAAAATATTGGCATCATGGGCCTAGACAAGGCCACCTAAAAGAGGATCATCTAACTAATATCCATCATCATAATCTAGAGTATGAAGATCAATGACATAGGTTAGGATGACCTTGTTATCAGAGGAGGCTTAGTGAACAGAGTGCCTAGTCTTGGTTAAGACTATGGTAATGCCATTTTAAGAAGGCTTATAAGAAAAAGGATGTAAGGAAGTAGGAAGCTACGAGATGAGATGAGGTGAGAGATTAGAATTTTTTATATTTAAGTTAATCTCATCAGGCTCATCGTTATCAAAGTCTAAAAGATTGGGAGGAATGTTACCAATGAGCTCAAGATGCCCATTGTAACCTCTAGTTGAGTTGATAGGAAAGTTAAAATGTTGTGAATCATAGAATGGAACACTAGGCAAAGGTTTAAGAGTAGGAATCTTGAAGATACCCTGATCTTGTAATTTTTTTAAATTTCAAGGGTTAATGTCTCCTTGAATCCTTTAAATGGCTCTATTATAAGAAAATTTAATACATTGGCAAGTGGAAGATGTGATTTCTCACATACGATGAGTCTATAGCCAACCAAGAAAAATGTTATGTGAAAGGGGAAAGTTGAATATCATCACCTTTACGTGAATGGTGATAGGTGGGATGGTAATGGGAAGCCAAACACACCCTAAAGGAAGCATTTACCTTATATCATATCCTTGGCATGTGCTATGTGTAGACTTAATATTACATTCAAAATACCCAAGAGTCTTAATGAAATCAAGGGAGGTGACATAGGTGATATAACCCTAATTGATCAAGCATTTCTTGACTTAGATATCACCTATTTGGATGCTAATAAATAATGGAGGATCATTTGCACAAAGCAGAATCTCATCTTAAATCATAGATGCGATAAGAAATTGTAAATAAAGAGAAGTATCAAGAATTGCATCAAAATTAATTGACATCTAATCACATTGATGTTAGATATTATCCTTTGATCTAGATAAAGTGGCCTCCCACCATACTAGATGAGGGCAAGGGATATTCATCTTGAATAAGAGTTACATGAGGTAGTTTTTATGACATGGAGATGTCTTCATGAGTTCAAGAAAATGGATTTGGGATGGAAGATTAGTAAGTTATGCAATGGGATCCCACTCATCATAACCCATAAGGATATGGTTAGGTATAGGTACATAATGACTAAGAATATCTTCAAAAGGTGGATCTAAAGAGAATTGAAACTTATGTTGATAATAATGAGAAGGTTGAGAAGAAGGTTATAAATTATTTGGTAAGGAAAAGTTAATTGGTTTATATTGATCTTGAATTTTGGAAGAAGTGTTAGTATAAATTGGATTTTCATTAGTATTATACTATGGTGGGAGAGAAGTAGAAATAGTATGAGATGTGTCATCCAAGGGAGAATCATAAATTAGATCATCAAAATAAATAGTATCTTCTTTCCCTAACTCATTTAAATGAGTTGGAGAAGAATCTTGTATAACACGATATGTCTTATGGGAAAGAGTATATATAGGTTTTGAAATAATGAAAGCCACCACTCTTTGAATATTGGTCATGATAACCACATTTTCTTTAGAATTTGGTTTAACAAGACTTTCTACATTATTGGTGGAAGAAGTGGGCTTGTCTTGAATTTATTGGATTGGTTTATGATTAGGTAAGGGGTATTTATAGATATCTAAATACATTTGGTTGATTTAAGGCTTGGGTTTTGTCATGTGACTTATAGTCTTTTAAATCAATTTCATAAGCTTGTTGATGCTTATATAATAGAGTCATGATAAAAATTTGGACCAAGAAGAAAGTTTATGGCTAAATTATGAAGCTATCTACAAGTATCATGAGAATGACCCTAGTTAGTATGAAACCAACAAAACTTATTAGGATCATACCATGATTTTATAATTCGAGTAGATTCAAGCTCTGGAGGGAGAGGCCTAGGTAGATTTTTAATCAATTCAATCAAGGATAAAGGTTATGGACATTAATGTTACTTGTTGAGAAATAAGGATTAGTAAATTATTGAGAAGGAGATAGTTCCAAAGAAGGGGTAAGAATGATGACTTGAACATTATGAATGGTGTGATATGAATCAATAATACCATCAGTGGTAATATTTTGGCTTTTATTATTAAATAATAAGCAAGGGTCCACAGAAGGTTGGGGTGACTCAAATTGGTGCATGCAAAAATCTTGTCTTTTGGCTTGATCAATGGCTTCCTTCAAGGTACATGGAGAAAGGGTATGGGCTCATATTTTAATTTAGGAAATAAAGAATTTGTAAAGAGATGAAAGAGATTATCATCCACCATGTTATGTTCACATTTATTTGACAAAGTCTTCCATCACTTAACAAAGGCTTGGGCAGTTTCATTTTCATTTTGTTTGCAATTGATGAAATGGGCCAAAGTGTTTTTTAGAAGATCACTGGTTTGAAATTATTTAACTAAAGCATTTACTAAGTCCTCTAAATTAGTTTTAGAGTGCATTCTAAGTTTATTTTTATAATCCAAGGCATCACCCATGAGGGTTTTGGCTAAGAGTTTGGCAATGGTAAAGGCATTTACTTTGACCCAGTCCTTGTAAATATTTATAAATTTCTTGAGGAAAAGGGTAGGATCGGTTGATCCATTATAGGAAATCATAGGTGTTATCCTCCAATATCAATGTTAGTAATTTGAGTGGTAAGAGGTTTATTTTATAAATTCTTGATGACTTTGTTGACTAATGAAGGTTGAGGAATGAGATTACCTTGAGAATATTGAAGAGGAGGAGGAGGAACACTCTAGTTATGTGTGTCCCAAGCCATTGGTTGAGGATTGGATTAAAGATTAAGAAGTTGGTTTTGAATTCACATCATTTAATTTGTTTTATGAGCTTGAAATATGTTCACTTGATTGAGATTTTTTAGAATAGTTGATTAATTTGATTAGTGTTATTAGAATAATTGTGTTAGTGTTTGTGTTGGTATTAGTGGCTTGGGTACCACTATTAGTGTTAATATGAGCTTGAGAAGAGCTATGATAATTTGAGGCACTAGTGGAAAAAAATTTATTATGAAGCAAAATATGGACTACTAAATGGTTGAGAGGAAGAACTAGAAGCATGACTACCTTGGGTAGCAAATGATGAACTAGTGGAAGGATTAAGGATAGTGGATATTTAGAAAGGACTACTAGATGTAGAACCTATCATGTTAGTTGAGATAATAGGCATGGGTGTGTAATAATTTAAAGAAGAAGATGCCATATCATAAGAAAGAGTCAAGATTGAAGGAAGAGGTTGAGAAGAAAAGAAATTGGTACCCTTAAATCTAGTTGAGAAAGTGGGAGTGGGATAATGAGGTTCTTCAACTTGACAGCCAATCATGAGGTTATAGATGGTGGAAGGATCCTTCCCTCTATGTTGAGGGAATTTCATGATAAAGAAAAGAATTTTAGGAGTATACTCTAACTCAATCTGATCCTCTAAGAGAATATGAGGTTTTTGTTGTAAAGAGGTATGAAGAGGGGTCCCATAGTCCATTGTCTAGGGTGTAATATGAACATTACTAGCATTTATGAAAGGATCCCTACTTTGTCTATGGGAGACTCTATTAGGATTGGTAAATTTCATCATGTCTATTGACTAAACTTTAATTTTATCACCAAATAGAATGTCCATGATGAAAGGAAAAGAGACAAGATGAGAAATTAAAGGATCAGAAAGTGTCTAACAATAATAATAGGTCAACCTGGTTGACTTAGTGAAAAATAGGGACAATAAAATTATATTGGTTCCATAATATCAACCTAGTTCGATGAATAATGACTAGTAGAAAAAGGTAAAGGTGTTGTAAACAACACTAGGTCAACCAAGTTGACCTAAAATAGTATATAGGGGCTGAAAAAGATACTAGGTCAATAGGGTCAACCTATCACAATAGACAGGGAAGAAAAGAAAGCTGATAACAAGTTATGAATTAAAGTAAGATAATTACAATTGATGTAAGAATGCAATAAGTACTAAAAGGGAAACAAATAGTCAATTAAATTGATGTTGGCTAATCCAATTGATGCACAAATATTAAAATCATGTACTAATGTTGGATAATACAAACTTTTGCACACTCAATTGATAAAAGAGTAAGTAAACAACTTGAAAGTAAAGCTAGCTACTTGGTCAACTTAGAATGTTGATTAGATTATTAATAATTATTTTAAGTGTAAAAGGAAATTGGCTATAAGTAAGGTACTAGATAATAATTTAAGGATAGTTTTAAGTAATTTTAGGATAAAAGTGACTATAGTGGTAATGATACAGGCTTGATATTGGGGCCTACCCCCTCATTTCACACACCACAGTGATAAGGGTGTCAGGTGTTTAGCCAAAATATACCATTAACCACACTTTATACTTGACCATACATCTAGCCAACTCCTGCCTTGGTGATGAAATCCAAGTAGGTTAGCTTGGGTTGTCAAATCTTTAAATGATTATTGATGTTTATGTGTTTGGCTGTGTGTGAAAAAGAATGGAAATAGTGAAACTAAACAATTTATTGAAAACCACCTGATTAGACTATGTGAACTATTCTGAGCATGCAAGCAACTAAAAAGAAAGATGTGATTAACATATATGGTTAATTCCAAATTTGAAATAAGGTATAGTTGATAAAATATATAGACAATCATATAGAATAGGGTCAATAGGATCAAACCAGTACTATGGAAGAAAATTCTAAAAATGAACTAGGTTAGTCAAGTCAACCTAGTTATTTTAGAACATATAAAATAAAGAACTAGGTCCACAAGGTTGACTTAGTTGACTATACAGGGGAAATTATAAAGACTAAAAATTGTGAAAGGAAAGTACAAAAATAGAAAGATACTAAGAATAGAAACTCACATGAGTGGTTTAGAGATAGAGAGGAGAAGATTGGTGATCTGAAACCTTGAAGAAAAACTATCAAGAACCTATAAATTGGGTTGAGCTTGTCAACCAAGCAATACAAAAACATATTGAAGAAGTGCTAAAAATAAACTAGGTTGACTTGGTTGACCTAGTTGACTAAACATTAAGTCTAAAAACTTGTGAAAACTATATTGGGTTGAGTTGGTCGATCTATTTTTTTGAACATAATTATGCAATTTCTGAAACCTATATTGGGTCGAGTTGGTTGAGCTAGTTACCTATTCCTACAAACATGTGTACATAGATAAATAAATTAGGTCAATAGGGTTAATCAAGTAAAGTAAAAATATGATAAAAATAATGATGAATAAAAATGAAATAAGTGAAATAAATCCTACAAAGGTTTGATTCATGTTGGGTTCACTAGAATGCATGTAATTAGACATGCATCATGTCCATAAATCAATCCTAGATTGGATGAGATAAATCATACCTACACTTCCGATTGGGGATCATACAATTTATAAGTGGGAGCATGACTAATGTGAGGTTCCATTACACCTGATTAGGGGATCACTTATCACAACACACCATGCGAGATAGGGCTCTAAAGCCTATAGTCTAACATAATTGCATAACAACCCTAAAAGAGTCCTAGGATTTAATATTTCACTAATATAATAAAAATAAAAATAAATCTAATCTAGTGTGCACCAAAATTTTTAGCACAAAGTGGGGTTTAGAAACAAAAGAAATAAAAAACTAAACTAAACATGTATAGAAGACATATACTTATGTCAATGTATACAAATCCTAATATATGGAAGAAAAGAATACAAATTCTTTATCTATTTACTCTTAAAAAGGAGGAATAAAGTTAGAAATATTTACCTTTGAAAATGAACTTGTTGAGCCTCAATCTTCCCCTTGGCCAAGATGGTTTGCAATATATTGTCATGGTATGTAAGGATAACTAAGATAAATTATCTCTAGGCCACACAACCTACCCAAACATCCAAAATACTTATCCACAAGATGAGATCAGATCTCTAAAGAAATTATTGAACCCTAAATCTTTATTTCCCAAGTAGAATGGTCAATAGATAGATGTTCATTCTTATTTATTTGCTTAATTCTTTGCTCTTATTAAATTTTGGTAAATGACCTTATATATATAGTAGTAACATACCCTAAATTTTTTTAATAATGTTGGCTATGCTAGTTTGACCTAGTCAACCTAGCACATTTTTGGGGCTAACTCTCTAGGTTTATGTTAGGTTGGCCAAGAGGCCAATAAACCAAAAGAGAGAAAAGCCCCTATACTATACTAGGTTAACTTGGTTGACCTAGCACAATCAATAGGTCAAAAGGGTATTAAGATAATAAATGAAGGATAAAACATATCAAATGATTGGAATGGATATGACTAAGAAGAATAAGCTTAGGTTTAATAATTTTAGGAGGTTAGAGTGTGGATGGAAAGTGGAAAAAGGAATGACAATTTTATGAATCATCAATGGTCTACCCACCCCTTTCCTGGTACACCCTTTAAGGCATACACTTAGAGAATTGAGACTTGATAGGTTTTTGCAAGATATAAAGTGTCAGTAATCAATAAAATTTAAAAATATTAAGTGTATACATTTTTTATGTATAGACCTTGTAGATTTTGTAAATTTGGAAGGCTATGAGAGGACTTATGATAGCATGGGTATTATGTCACAAGTCAAATGGTAAGGTACAACTATTCATGATAGCTTTGAGTCAAACAATATTAGAGCATAGGGTGTTATATGACCTAGGATCTATCATCTAAGTACAACTCATGCATGATATTTATGGAGTGTTGTCCAGAGGGTTTAAGTCTATGGGACCAATTAAATTATTGATGGCATGGATATATGAGAGGTTCCCCATGTATTGGCTAATTGGGTTTCTCTAGGTAATTGATAATAGGTTACCTCAAATTCAAAGATGGAGATAAGACTTAGTAGTGTGGGCCATGCCATCACTATAACTAGTGAGATGAGTAGATATTATATAGAATATTTATGGGTACATCACTAGGAGATAGTTACACTAGCTTTGACACAAATATAGGTGAGAAAAAACTATACCTAGTGGAAAGAGCCACATCTGGTGGAATGTGTATTAGGGTATATAGGATAGCCTCACCTAATGCTATTGATATTATTGCCCACATTTTTTGCTTGGCATGTGAGAGATATGTGGGGAAGAGGATGACTAGGGCCACTAGTTTTTAGGCTAGAGCTCAGACCACATTATGAGAGACCATAGACTAGTCAAGCACGATAAGTAGTAGAGTGAGATGAGATGGATGTACAGGTACCACCACCAACTCTATAGTAGGAGGAGCAATGACCACCATAGATATGGCATCAATGGAGGTAGGAGGAGTAGGAGAGAGTAGAGACTATCATCATCCTAGATGACCCATAAAGTGGGTCAGGTCAGAGATGAGTGATAAAGAGACCACTCAGGCATAGCCTAAGATGGGCATAAGTGGTGAGTCTAGTATTTGTTTTTGGAGGATAAATATATGAGTAAACTATGCTTGGTAGTCATTCAAATGGTAAGATAGTGATAGGTGACACATAGCTAGGTAAATAAGAGATGGTTAAATTTGTGTTTAAGTTATTTGATATAGAGTAGATATAGATAGATTTTAAGATATATCAATGACCTAATATATATTAAGTTTGATTTTTTTAGGTTTTTTAGAGGAGGAGGAGACTATATTGGTGGTCCTTAGTCAGAGGAGAACTCCATGATATCCTAGATGAGGCCTTGACACCATACAACCTGACCACATTAGAACATCCCATGGTACCATCTGCCTTAGCTCAAATGATTTGGTTTAGACTAATAGGAGAGGCCACAAGGTGGTTATGAGCATACAAAGAGGGGATGCATCCAATAAAAGAGGTGGGTATAAGAGAGGCATGGGCATGATAGGCCCTAACTGAGGAGAAAGTTGTGCATCTAGCTATTGTGACACATATGGGATAGGCACAAGCCTAGGAGAGAGTGGCACATTTAGTGGCCCTAACCTGGGTTTCATAGGTATAGGATCAAGTGGCTCATCTATAGGGGTAGGTCTCAGGACTAAGATCTTAGATAGCCTCTTCATAGGGTATTATTCAGAGGTGTTAGACAAAGGCATCTATGGGTAGCATGGCTAGGCCACAAGATGGGTAAGATGGGCCCTAACCATATAGTTAGAGCTTTGTATATGGTTATATTTTTGTATTTAAAGCTCATGATATATACATTTCGTAATTTGGTATTTAGATGTTGATTGTGTGTGTGTTTTCATTATAGTTTTAGTTTTGGATGCTTGGATATATTTATTTATAGCACATACATTTATCTATTGTTGTATATGTTATGGGAAACATATGAGTTGTAATAAAAAATGTACTACACACTATTTCAAGTTGGCAAATGTGTAATAACAAGAAAAATGATTAAGTATAGATAACCAAAAGGGTGGTGAACAAGATGTTATAAATTTTTGTTTTTAAACCAAGTGAAATATTGACACCAAATTAAAATAATTAAAATCACACTAAATCATGTTTGGGAAGTATGAAAATAATGTAATAAAATGGAACTCATTTAAAATGACAAAAAAAGTTATAAAAATAAATTATTTAAGTCGTTAAATCATACTAAATCACATGGGGAAGTATAAGAGAAAAACAAAATTGGCAAAATTTGATCTTAAATTTATCACACTAATTTAAGCTAGGAAGTATGAAAAATTCAAGAAATGGTTGGATTCTCACATGCAATAAAAAAAATATGAGGATAAAAGTGAAAGAGAAATGAAGTAAGCATAAAACATCTTAAATCAAGCTGGGAATCATGTTAATGACATGTAACTTCATAATCAATCACATCTTATCTCATATTTGACACATGTAATTATGATTATGACTTAGATTATTGGAGAAATTTGTGAGGAAGGCTAGGTCTTATCCATGGTCTTACACTGTAACATATAAATGGGACAAAAATGAGGTGGAATTTAATGTAAAATTATGGTAACAAATGAATATTGGTAATAGGAATGTGAAATTGTGGTAATTTGTGAGGAAGACTAGGTCCTATCCATGGTCTTACAATGCAACTCACAAATGGAATCCCAAGGGGAGTGATTGGTGACCAAAAAAATATTTCTCAAGAGGAAATATGAGGAATGTAGGGAATGTAAAAATCATAACATAGACATCTTATGAGAAGACTTTAGGAAATAGGAGGCATACTAAGGATATAAAAAGACACTAAGTGACTAGTGACCATTAATGTACAAAGGAAACCTGTTCACTATAGACACAAAGATTTGTAGAAAAATAAGCATGCTACTATGATCAACTCATGAAGGTATATTTGTAAAAGAAAATTAAAATAGACATACCTTCCCATGACATGTTCTCCATTCCTTAGGACCCTTTATAGAGTTATTGATCTACTATGAAGTTTGGGTACTTATATGAGAAAGTAGGTAGTACTAAACTATATTTTTTTATTATCCTTTTCTAATCTAGTAGACTATTGTATCCCAATGGACCTCGGATCTATCATGAGGCCAACTATGGAGTTTGATATTCAATTAGAAGAAGGAGATGTGCCTTGAATTACATCTTTTAGTGTGATTAGACTTTTAAGAATTTTCAAATGTTTTTGCCTTTTGTATCATTCCCTTTCATTAAATGATTTAGATTTTGAATGTTTTTAAGGATTTTTAATATTCCTCCTTCATACAAACTTAGAAATACCAATCATGAGAGATATAGTGATACACATGAATGAGATTTAGGCTTAGGCTAAAGGAAGCTAAGTGACCAAAGACAAGACCGACTAGAACACTTCGGCTTGACAATGAACCAACATGTTATTGCAAGTCTCAACCATGCACATGCTTAGTTTTAAAAAAGGGAATAAAGGGAAAAAGAAAATGTAAAGTGGACTGGTTAAAGGATATTATAATGAGATTAATTATTTGTAAACTAATCACATGTTAAAGAAGGAATGACTAAAGGGAACCATGTTTGTATAACCAAGTCATAATGATAATTATTCATGTATATTGAGATAAAAAAGTAAACAATCATTAAAATAAAACAAAGGAGTTTATAAGATAGAAACTCAAAAATAAAGAGAAAGAAATGATAAATAAGACATTCATAAACAAACATAAATGATAATATAAGCAATATAGAGTGCATAAAATCCAAAGTCATCATGTAAGATAAATAAGAATTTGACATAATGTTAAATGATATAACAAATAGATAAAGATAAAATTAGAGCACACGTCCAATCCAAAATGAAAATGTAAGAATATCATGCATGTGTTCATAAATACTAATAGATTTTTGCACACATATTATCTATAAAATCAAATAGGTCTCTATGAAGTTGGATTCAAACTATAGCTAATGTCTCATCTATATTAAACAAAAGCTAGGAAAATAATTCAAATCTAATCTCCTTAATATAAAAGGTAGGCATGCTTGATGGATAATGTTGAGGAGGGTTATTAGGCAAGGGATGGTAATAATAATGCATGGGAGTGGATTTTATAGGAGATGAATGGATCATCAGTGGGGAAGGATCCACAGGTGAGGGACTCATAGGTGGAGAAGGATCCACAGGTGAGGGAAGGTCCATGGGTGAAGAATTCATGGGTGGAAGAATAGGAGGTGATGAAGGGATCACATGAGGGGATGGAGCCATAGGAGGTGGAACCATTGGAGAATAATGGGGATCCTTCTTATGGGAATGACCTATGGGAGGAATGGTAGAAGGTACAAGAATAGTTCAAAGGTGATCTTTAAGATGTTGAAAGATGTGGCAATGATCAGTGTGATGGGTGACACATTAGTACCAAAGATAATACACCTCTCCATACTTAGGAATATACTTAGGTAGTACCTTCAGGGGAGGTATGGCCTTGTATGAGGACTAAGGGGTAAAAGGATGTAAAGTGTCAATATATTATCACAATTTATGATCATTCATGGATGAATGATTATCTATGTCATGGAAGTAGTAGATACAAATGTGAGTGGGATTGGTAGAGGTAATCATAGGAGGAGGTGTAATATAAATGGAAGGATCTTGGGAAGGAGCATCAGACCATTTGGTGGGTAATAGAGCCATCTTAGATAAAGGAAGTAAACCATCACCAATAGTAGGTGGTGCTAGTGAAGGAACAAGACTAGGCTTAATAAAAGGAGTAATGGGATCAAAAGTAGGAATAGATTGAGAAAAAATAGGAGAAATAATGGGACCTAAAGTGGGTTATATTAAGGGAGGGGTGGGGTCTATAGAAAGCTGAAGGAGGGTTTCATGCATCTCATGGATAATCAAGCAATAGGGGTCTAGCTACCTAGCAAAGTAGTAAGGCCCAGTCATAGCACGATCCATAAGCATACTACTACATGGTTCTTTAGAAACTGGAGGTGTTCACACCATCTTTACCCTATAATAAAGAGGAAAAACACTAAAATTATGAACTATATTTATGGAATACAATAAAAAACATGAAAATACTAAATCAAATAGGAATGATAATGGATAATCTCACCATCATGTGCCTAAACAATTTTGGAGCATATAATGGTTAAGTGGTGCATTTATATACCCTTAATACATTAATTACAATATTAAATAAATAATATGATTTATTATTTATGAGGTCATGCTCATGCAATAATAAATAATATTATTTTTAATGTTGGAGTTATTGGTTTAGGTTAAAATCATGACTTATGGTCAAAGATGCTAACCCATGTGAGTAAGGGGACAAGTCAGACCCATGTAATTTGGCCATTGGAAAAGTCCCACTTCTCTAACGGTTGTATTACAATGGTCATATTAAATTTCCTATATTATAGATATTTTACATTGTAAAATCTAGAGAGGATGCTTATGCATTCCAATCCATTCCATCTAGGTTTTGTGAAGATTCATATAGAAGAAGTGAAAAGAAAAAGTTGTATTGGGTGCATATTGAGTTTCTCAAATAATGAATAATATTTGTTGATTGTTTTACCTCTTAGAGGTTTTACCACATATATCTATGTTCTATGGTGTGTATCTTTGCTTCTAGTTTCTCATCCAGATCCAATGTGCATATAGTTTATTCTACAAGTTCTGTCATGGTATCAAAGTCAGGTTGATGCATGATCAAGAGGTAAGATCGTAGATCAATTTTATGGCTTGAGTTATAGCCTAGATCCATCCATTTTTTGAGCCATGGTATGTTCATAATATTTTTTTAAGTTTCTCCTTAAGTAGAAGTATGTTATTTCATTTATTTCCTTTCTTATTGCCTAGAAATTTTAGATCTGAGCATTTTATCATATTTCAAGCTTATTTTCATGTCATAGATCTAATTGAGAGTCTTAAAAATGGGCTATTTTTTAAATTTAAGCATTAAAATTTAAACATTTTCTTGTTTTTTAGTCTAATGATCATTATGAAGGTGTTTAAAGTTTTTTAGTTGTAGATCAGGCATTTTTAACTTGTGTTTAAGCTTATTTTTGCTCAAAGATCAAGCCATAGATATTATGACACATTCTTGAGAGTTTTTTTAGCTCTTCTCTTCTTCTACTTCATGATCTATGCAATTCTATTGCATGTGAAGGATTCATTTGCAGATCTAACCAATCAAGAGACTCATCTCCTCCTTGAGGCAAGTGGAAAACTAGGAAAATTTCATTTAAAGTTTTTCTCTTTTCCTAGTGTTAAGATATTCATTTTTAATCCTAAAACCTTGTTTTAATTTTTTTTTTGGAAGATCAAGTTAAAAATTTAAGAAAAAATGAAAATCTTATTTTTATCTATAGATTTGCAAATTTTTTGTTTGGCTATTCAAGATTTTCTATAGAAACACAAAAATATTTTTTCATTCCATTCTGAAGCACTATTTTTTAGCATGTGAAATCTAAAAATCAAAAAAATATTAGATATTAAGTAGTATATCTCTATTTTGATATCTCCATCTACTTAGTTTGGCCAATTCTAAGCAATTTAGAACTATACTTTGCTAGATTTGGACCCCTATAAGTGTTTTTCAATTTTATCTCTCCTCTTTGCTCACCTTTGTATGGATTTATATGACTTCTTTGGAGAAAATTTTAAAAAAAATGTTTTGGATCTTATGTTTTTGGATCTTGAAGAGCGTTTCAGTTATTCTAAGCATTGAAATCTTTTTCTAGACCCTACAAATATCTCCTTGACTACAATTTTTTTTGCCCATCCTCTAATGGTGTCCATATTTAGCTAGTATGCCCTTGAGAAGTAAAAAAATATATTTTGCATTTTTCAGTCTTTTTCAGATCTGTAAAATTTCTTTCTTTAGTTTTAAGGCATTCGAAAGCTATCTAGAAGGTTATTTGAATGAATAAGGAAGAGTTTTGAGTTTTCTACCTTGCTTGGGTGCCATAGCTACTACAAGGCATAAAAAAACCAATTTACACTCATTCAAAGCTTGATCTGAGTCTTTCACATGCTTCGGAGGGCCATTTAGAGGTGGTTAAAAGCTTTATAAAACCTATTTTGGCCTCTTGTAGCTCCTTCAAGCTCCACTGCATCTTCCCTCAACGCCATTAATCTAATTTTACATGTAAATGGAAAATAAATGGATATGTCTATAGTTTTAAATCCAGTATTTAAAAAACAACAGTTTTATTTAATTCTCTTTTTCCACCTATGCCATTAGACCCCACCTTTTTAAAATCCATTGCATTCAATTTTGAAATTAATGCATACATTTTTTTAATTTTTAAAAATCATTTAATTCTATTCCATTTATTTTCTCAAAGAAATAAAACTAGATTAAAAAAAGGTTTCAAATGGAAATTTGTGCATGCTTATTATAAATGAGCTTAGTGGGTGGGTTGGTATTTATAATTTTACTAAAATCTTCAATTAAGTGAGGTCAATAGTTTAAATCCCCTCAAGCCTCTCTTTTCTAACCAAATTTATTTAATTATTAAAAATTATTATTCTATGCATGATTATTCACATGGAATTAAGTGTCATGTGCAATAATGTGTTCACCTTGTGACCTTATCCAGTGCTTATAAATCATAGTCATCCAACTAGTGGATTTATAGGTTTTGGCATGTTTTAGACACATTAGAAAGGTTATTTTTTTGATTTAAAACCTCCTTATAATGATTTACAACATTTTAGTTAAATAGTGCTCTTAAGACACTATTTATGACACTTATAATGAATTCTTGTGACACTTGTAATACTAAATTTTCTTAAGTATTTTGATCAATTTAGTGTCCTTATACATTTTAAATTTGTTTTATAATCAAATTTAGTATAAAATCACATTAATTTAAGTGTTGCATCTTATACCCCCTTAGTGTCAAAAAACACAAACCTAGGGTGCCAACCTTATAGGGAAGCAATGGCTTCACCTAGATTTGCATTAGATAAATCCCAAATGTTAAATGGATCAAACTACAACATTTGGAAAACCCACATTAAAGCTGAATTTATGGCTAAAAATTGTGGAATATTGTTGTCGGGATTGAAAAACCCTCGACATGAAAAAAAGCAACACCTAAACTTTCAAATGTATTTCAATAGAAATCACAAGAATGAATGTCAATCATTTTGAGGAGTGTTAAAGATGAGTTCCTACTCCATATCAAAAATCAAGAATCCCCTAGTGAAGCCTAGAAACTTCTTGAGTTAATGCATGAGAGCACTCATCTCTCTAAGATCATCAAATTGATTCTTGAATTGCTTACCACTCGTATTAAAGGAGATGAAAAATTTGTTAATGTTCTAGAAAAAATTAAGAATATTAAAGCTCAATTAGATGGATGTAACTATAATCTAATTTAAGATTATTTACTTTATTTTATCATCCAATTGAACATCCATGAAAAGTTTTGCAACTTTATTTCCATTTTGAACTCTAAATATTAAACAGAGTAAGATATCCCTGATCTTACTACTCTATCTACTCTCTTGATTCAAGAAGAACAAGTTATGACTAACTTTGATTCTAAATAAAATGCCACTTAGGCACTTCTATCTATCATACCTGTTGTTGAAAATAATATAAACCAAAAATTTAAATCTAGATTTTCTAATGGCCCAATTAGAAACTTAAATCTAGTAATAGTCATAAAGTTTAGCAAAATGAAAAGTGAAAAATTTGTGGTAAAATTGGACACAAGAAAGAATATTTTTATATGAAGAAGAATAGAAAAAACCACAAATAGTCTAAATTTAACAAAGAGAATAAAAATGGTGATTCTAACCATCAAAGAAATCAAAACCCTAATCAAAGACAAAAGATCAACATCATTGCTCTATATATTGCCTTACTTTCTTCTAATAAGAATGAATGGATTTTAGATAGTGGTGATTCGCATCATATGATGTGTTTATCAAGTATTTTGGTTGACACTAAAGATATATCTAAAAGGATTTATCTTGGTGATAATTCATTCTTAGAAGCAATGAAACAAGGAATAACTAAGTTTGCAAATGTTGTTATAAAAGATATTTTTTATGTTCCCAAACTTAAGAAAAATATTCTATCCTACTCCTAACTTACAAATGATAACTTAATTATAACATTTTTCAAGGATAAATGGTCTATTAAAAATCAAAATGGTTTTTTGATTGTTGAAGGAATTCAACAAAATGGGTTATACTTTTTCTCTACTCCTTCCTCATGTAATCTTTCATCATAAAGAATCAATGAGTCTCAACTATGGCATGAAATATTATGTCATGTTAAGTTTATATGTATTTATGATATGTCTAGTCATGATCTTGTGAATGGTCTACATGTTATATCTCAACATCATGAAGCTTGTGAAGGTTGCTTACGTGGTAAGTAACACACAAATCCTTTTCACAGAAACCATGATACAAATTCTTCTAGTTGTTTAGAGATTATTCATAGTGATATTGTATGACCATTTGAATTTATCTATCTTAATGGTTCCTTATATGCTGTCAAATTTATTGATGACCACTCTAGGATGATTTGGGCATATTTCATTAAAAATAAATCTGAAGTGGTTTCTAAATTCAAAGAATTTAAAGCTTTAGTTGAGAATTCTTCCAATTCCTCTATTAAAATGATAAGAACTAATAATGGTGGTGAATACATTAGTAATGACTTTGATTCATTCTACATTAGTTATGGCATTAAAATACAATTAACCACTCCCTACTCTCCACAACAGAATGGGATTATTGAAAGGAAGAACACACCATTATTGAAATGACTATGATAATGTTACATTCTACAGAAGTTCACAAGTTTTTATGGGTTAAAGCCTTGAATACATTTGTATATATCCTAAATAGAGTCCCTAATAAAGATTTACATCAGTCTACACCTTTAGAAATATGGTCTAAGAAGAAACGAAGTGTTTCTCACCATAAGATATTTGATAGCTCTGCTTCCATCTTCATTCCTAAATCAAAGAGGAAGAAACTTGATTCTACTTCTTACTCTTGTATTTTTGTAGGTTATGTTCTAAATACTAAAGGACTTATAGTATATCATCCATCTTTTAGACAAGTCATTGAAAATAGGAATGTTCATGTTCTTGAAAAACCATTCTGTGAACTTACTATGGATCCTCCCTCAAGGTCTTCATTTGATGAACCTGACTCTCATATTTCTCAGTATGATGAAATGAATTCCCTAGAAGAAGTTGATCCAATTTTAGATAACTTGAGTTTGAGGGGGAACCTTCTTCACTTGCAAGTCAATCTAAAATATCTAAGTGGGTATAATCCCTAATTGATCAATGTAATCTTGATAATCTTAGTAAAATGACTAGAAGTCAACATTCATACCATGCCTTGATGACTATGTATGAAAGTTAACCTCAATCATTTGAGGAAGCTATTCAAGATGAAAGATGGAAACTTGCTATGTAGTTAGACTATGATGTGCTAGTTAAAAATCAAACTTGGGATCTTGTTCCACCTCCACAAAAATGACATATTGTTAGTTGTAGATGGATTTATAAAATTAAATACAATTCAAATGGAAAAATTGAAAAATTTAAAGCAAGATTAGTTTCTTTTGGATTCACTAAAAAAATCAATATTGATTATGATGAAACTTTTGCACCTGTAGCAAAAATGAGTATTGTAAGGTTGCTTATAGCTCTTATAGCCAAGAATGGTTAGACTATACATCAAATGGATGTTAAAAATTATTTTCTTAATGGTGATCTCAAAGAGGAAATCTTCATGTCTCAACCTATAGGTTTCATTTATCCTAACAAAGAACATTATATTTTTAAACTAAAGAAATCTTTATATAGTTTAAATCAAGCTCCTAGAGCCCGGTATTCTAAAATCACTAGTTACTTTTAAAATATGGGTTTATCTAACTATTATTTTGATAATGATCTCTTCTCTAAAATTGAAAATGGTCATGCTATCATAATTGTATTATATGTTGATGATATGCTTATTACTAGCAATGATGATAGTTTAATTATTTTATATAAAGATAAACTAAAACAAATATTTGAGATGACTAATTTAGGCATCCTTCATCATTTTTTGGAAATGATTGTATTTCAAGATAAAAATTCTATTGTTATATCTAAATTTTAGTATGCAAATAACTTGCTTGTTAAGTTTAACATGCTTGATTGTAAACCTATATCTATTCCTATTGAAGTTGGTGTTAAGCTTGATCCAAAACTTACATGTGATAAAGTCAATCCTACTCTTTATGGACAACTTGTTGGAAGTTTGATTTATATAACCATTACTAGGTTAGATATTTCATATGTTGTGGGTGTTGCCTCCAGATTCATGTAAGATACATATTTGGATAATTATAAATTAGCAAATTGAATACTTAAATATATTAAAGGATTTGTAAACTTTGGTTTATATTATTCTTCATTTAATAAATCTAGTTTATATGTTTATTGTGATGTTGACCATGCTAGTGATATTATAGATTGGAAATCTACTTTTGGATATGTTTTTATGTTTAGTCTAGGTGCTATCACTTGGAGTAGTAAAAGCAACCTACTATATCTATATATTATATATAAGCAAAATACATAAATGCTATGGAAGCTGCTAAATAAGCCATATGGTTGTGAAGGATGTTAGAAGAGATTCATGTGGAAGTTCCTCATTGTATCACCCTTCTTTGTGATAGTCAAAGTTGCATTGCTCTAAAAAAAATCTAGTACAACACCGAAGGACTAAACATATTGAAGTTCATGTTCATTTCATTTGAGAGAAATTACTCAATGGTGATATTGATATATATTTTTGTCCTATGAATGAACAAGTGGTAGATATCTTCACAAAATTTCTTGGTGCAACAAAGTTTTGTCAATTTTGTATAATGCTAGGCCTCTCAAATTTGTTATTGAGGGGGAGTGTGCATGGAAATGTCACTTCCTAATGGCCTTTAGATTTATCTTTTTTTGTAATTATTCTCATATTATAACATTGTTATAAACACTTTGTGATTTTTGTAAACTTCCTATGGAAGTATTACTTTTATAACCAATACGCTTAAGCATATGTGGAGGAACTTATGTTATAAAAGGCTCCAATGATTTTTTTATTATTCATGAGAAATAGTGGGACTTAGTCTCACATTCATGCTAGCCTAAACTTCATATATAAGTTTATAGATTATAATTCCTTTTATTCTAAAAGGTAATATTGGCATGATGAAGGCTTTTACCTTCAATTAATTCTCCACTTATTATTAAGGGAGATTATTATTACTTTATAAAGGAATGACTACATTGATATATATTTGCTTTAAAATCCCCAATTAACATTAAGGGGGAGTGTTGGAGTATATAATGGTTAAGTGGTGCATTTATGTACCCTTAATACATTTTTATGCCCTTAACCATTGGTGTGTCTAGGGATATGTGTGGCCTAATTGTGGCTTACGTACCTCTTTTATTTACTTTTTACATTTCTCTATGTTCTTAGAAGGTTAGCCTATGGAATAATCTTGGCTAAGTAGACTATATATAAGAGGTAGTGGTTAGTCTTTAATCATCGTGTTAAGTATTTTTCTATCAGTGAATTGTTATGGAGGTTTCCCCCTTGAAGTGGCTTTGTTATATTATCTAGTATTTTGTTCTACTATCAATTATCGCTATGTAATCTCTCATATTTTCTTATTCTACGCAATATAAAAGCATTGTGTGTGAATATCTAAGTAATTTCATTATAAGTGGTATCTGAGCTTCGATTTAGGAAAGTTTCCTATGGCATTTTTTTTGGATCTTGTGAGGTGTGGCTTTTAGGAGTAGTGAAAGCAAAAAAACATAACTTGTAATCTAGGAAGAATTAATTTTTTCCATCAGCATAGTATTGCTCAAAATGCTTTTTTTTAAATATTAAAAAAAAGTTTAGAATTTTTTTTTCCCTTGCACACTTGTAGACATTGGATTAATCTCAGTGAGATGATCACAATGGTATATTATATCGGTACATTTTTTTGGTACCAAAAATTTTACTCTAGTGTGCAAAATAATCATTACATTCATCTTGACAAGGTGATCAAAATAGTACTATTTTTTGGTACACTTTTTTAAAGTCAAAACCCTCCTAGGTTTTGTTTATGGTAGGTCCTTCAAATCAGGGAAGAAAAGGGGCACCAAAAACTCCTAAGACTCTTACCAATGACATGTAATTTGAAACTTTAGATTCAGTGATTTCTCAGCTTCAAGAGGACATATAAAACCTAGTGAGCTATGAGGACTTTTTTGCAGTCCAAGTTGATGTTTCAAGGATGCATAGAAAGATTAATGGAGTTCATAGTGGATTGTAACATATCACTATGAAACTGGTTTCCCTCACATCTCAATTTTAGCCTAACAACCTTCCACTTCAACATTCAAATCCTCCTCTCAACAACTCCCATGCTAGTATGAAATTGATGTTACCAAAAGTGGACATGTGTAAGTTTGATGGTAAGGATCCTCACACTTGGATTAACCAAAGTGATAATTTATTTGAGTTACATAAAACCCCTAGTTATCAGAGGGTGATGGTGGTATCCATGTATATGAAACTTGAGAAATTCATTTGGTAACATTGGTTGTGTTCTCAAAAAAAAAAATGGTGATGCTATTACATGGACTATTTTTACTAAGGAGTTGACAACTCATTATCAGAATAATGTCTTTGAGAACTATTTTAGATAATTAGCTAAGCTATGGAAAATATCATTGAGAGAAATTTGATGGGTCTATTTTTAGGTGGCCTCAAAGATAGCATCCAATACAAGGTTTGAATGTTTATCCCAACATTTGTATTATAAGATATCCCTAAAGCACACATGATTGAAGAAAAAGAGATGGTCAAAAGGAAAAATTTCACTACTAGTCATGATCATAACTTTCTAGCACCATCATTTTCACATCCCACCATATTAACACAATGACAAATTAAGGAGAAGTGAACCAAAGGGTTGTGTTATGGTTGTGACAACAAATGGAGCAAATACCATCAATGTGCTGAAAAAAAACTATTTTAAATTAAAGCTGAAAATGATGATGAAGATGATGTAGAAGTACATGATATGGATAAAAAATTTCTTGAGGAATCTGAAGACTCTCAACCTACTATTTCATGCCATGCCTTGTTAGGTATTAGTACTCCCCAAACTCTTAAGGTGATGGGTTTCCTTAAGAAACAAAAGGTCACTATCTTGATTGATTCTAAGAGAACACAAAACTTAATCAATAGTAAGTTGGTTGCTCATTTGAACTATTTCATTTATCCAACTCTAGAATTTTAGGTTATGATTTTAGATGGTGAGACTACTTATTGGATTCTCCTATGTTTTCTATTTTGATGGGTGGAGCTAATATTGTTTTGTGAGTCTAGTGGCTTACCACTTTGGGCACTATTGAGACGAATTTTCAATAATTATTCATGTGTTGTCATTTGGAAGAAAAGACATTTGAGTTAAGAGGATTAAAGGCTAAATCTCCCCAACTTGTTATCTCCCATCAAATGACAAATATTCTCTGTAAGGGTGCTGAAGGATTTGTATCTCACTTGTTTTCTATGGAAGTATAACCAACTCAACCATCTCCAAATCTTGATCTACAACAAATAATTGATTCTCATTCTATTATTTTTTGAGACATGCCAAAAGGACTTCCACTTAGCTGCATGCATGATCATGCTATTAGACTTATTCCTAGTATTACACCACCCAACATCAGGACATACAGGTATCCCTATGCCTAAAAAAGTGAAATTGAAATGATGGTACAAGAGATGTTGGATGCCTAAATCATTCACCATAGCCAAAGTGAATACTCTTCACCAATTGTCATAGTGAGAAAGAAATAAAACACTTGGAGGATGTGCCCTAACTATACAAAACTCAACAAGTACACTATCAAAGATAAATTTCCAATTCCTATCATTGCTGATTTTCTAGATGGGTTAAATGGTTCTTTTTATTTTACCAAGTTAGATATGCATTTTGAGTATTATCAAATTAGGATCCGTGATGAAGACATACCCAAAACCACTTTTAGGACTCATGAGGGCCATTATGAGTATTTGGTTATGTCTTTCAGCCTAACAAATGCACCATCTACTTGTTAGAGTTTGATGAATACAATTTTTAAGCCATTTTTGAGGAAATTTATTTTGGTGTTCTTTGATGATAACCTCATTTATAGTAAAAATTGGGTAGACCATTTACAACATGTGAAATAGTTACTCTCCATTTTTATCAAAATCAATTATATGCCAAACCTTCCAAATGCACTTTTGGGGCTGGTGAGGTTGAATATTTGAGTCATTTGGTGTCTTATGAAGGAGTAAAAGTGGATCCTAAAAAAATCCAAGCAATGGTGGACTGGCCAATTCCTAAGACACTCAAACAACTTCGAGGATTTTTGGGGCTTACTAGTTACTATCACATATTTGTCAAAAACTATGGTAGTATTTCAGCCCCACTTACCTATTTTTTAAATAAAGACTCCTTTTAGTGGATTGATATAGCTACCTGGGCATTTGAACAATTGAAATTGGCTATATGCACTACTCTAGTATTAGCCACTCTTGATTTTTCTAAGACTTTTGTGGTTGAATGTGATGCATCTAGGTATGGTATGGGTGATGTACTCATGTAATAAGGTAGATCAATACCTTTTGAAAGTCATCAACTCAAGGGTAAAAATTAGCACAAGCCCATCTATGAAAAGGAAATGATGGCCATTTTTTATGTAGTCAAATAATGGAAACCTTATTTTATGGGTCATCACTTTTAGATAAAAACTAATCATGATAGTCTTAAATATTTTTTAGAACAAAAGTTTTCATCTGAAGAATAATATAAATGGGTAACTAAGATGCTAGGCTATGATTTTTAAATAATTTACAAAAAAGGCAAGGATAATGTGGTGGTAGATGCACTATCTAGAAAAGATGAATCAATTGAGGTATTTCTATGTGCCATAACCATTTTGCAAGTAGATTGGATAGATGAAGCATGATTAGAATGGGAACATCATAGTACTACTCATGATTTGATTCAAAATCTTTAGCAAGGTTTAGGTGGATTTGAAAAATTCACATGGAAAGGTAATGATTATGGTATAAAAATAGAATTTACCTATGTAAGAATTCTCTTCTTAAACAAAAAATCCTTCAAGAACTTCATGCAACTCCAATTGGGGGTCATTCATGATTTTTGAAAACCTATCACAAGATCAAGTAGAATTTCTTTTGGGAAGGTCTCAAGGGGGATGTCCAAAAATATGTGGTTGAATGTATGATCTATCAATAAAACAAAGTCAAAACCATCAAAACTCTAGGTCTTTTACAACCTTTATCTATCCCTAGCCAGCATTGGGAAGAGGTATCTATGGATTTCATTACAGGGTTACCAAGATCTGAGGGTCAAAATATTATCATGGTTGTTGTAGATAATCTCAATAAGTATGCTCATTTTTGTTCATTATTCTAGACATATATTTCTAGTACAATAGATATTTCTTTTCTCAATATAGTTTAGAAACTACATGGGACCCCTAAGACTATTGTCAGTGATAGAGATCTCATTTTTACTAGTAATTTTTAGACTGAGTTATTTACATATTTAGGCACCCAATTGGCTCATATTTCATCCTATCAACCTAAATGAAGGTAGTCAATAAATGTTTTAAAGGATATCTCCATTATTTTATTTCTGATAAATAGGATAAATGGGTTCATTGGCTGCCACTTACTAAATTGTGGTATAATAATTCTATTCATAATTATTCTAAAATGTCTCCTTTTGTGACACTATATGGATACCACCCTCCATCCATCACTTCAACCTTGAAGTTACATCTTATGGTTCATGCAGTTGAAGAACATATTCACCATAAATAGGAGGTCCTTGTAAGTTTGCATGAAAATTTAGCTATGGCTCAAAATCACATAATACAATAATCAAATCAACATAGAAGTAAGAGGAATTTTGTCATTGGTGATTAGGTCTTTGTTCATTTGTAACCATATGAATAGATATCATTGAAGCAATAAAAAATGGATAAAAAGTTGTCCCCTAAGTATTATGGGCCTTATCAGATCTTGCAAAAAATTGGTAGTGTGGCCTACACATTATATTTTCCTTAATCCACTCACATACATCCAGTATTTCATGTATCATGCCTGAAGAAAGTCATTAGAAACATAGTTACCATTCAAATAGAATTACCAGAATTAGATTAGGAAGGTATAGTTATTATTGATCCTAAGGTGATCCTTCAATGGCACACCAAGCTTCTACATTATAGAGTAATTATAGAATACCTAATCAAATGGAAGAATCTACCATGTGAATATGACACTTAGGATGATGAAGCATTTGTGCAGCAGCATCCAAAGTTGCCATAACATTGAAGACAATGTTATTTTAAAGGGGAAGGGCTTGTTATTCCCTTAACCATTGGTGTGTTTAGGGATATGTGTGGCTGAATTGTGGCTTACATACCTCTTTTATTTACTTGCTACATTTCTCTATATTCTTAGCTAGGTAAGCCTATGGAATAACCTTGGCTAAGTAGACTATATATAGGAGGTAGTGGTTATTCTTTAATCATCATGTTAATTACTATATTATTATTACATTATTTTGGAGGTTTCCTCCTCATAGTGGCTTTTCTATATTATCTAGTATTCTATTCTCCTATCAATTATCACTGTGTAATCTCTCATATTTTCTTATTTTACATAATATAAAATAATTCTATATAAATATCTAAGTAATTTCATTACATAAATTAATTACAATATTAAATAAATAATATGATTTATTATTTATGAGGTCATACTCATGTAATAATAAAGCATATTCTTATTAATGTTGGAATTATTGGTTTAGTTTGGAATCATGACTTATGGTCAAAGATGCCAACCCATGTGACCAAGGGGATAAGTCAAACCCATTTAATCTAACCATTGGAAAGGTCCCACTTCTCCAACTATCATATTACAATAGTCATATTGACTTTCTTATATTATATAGATTTTACATTGTAAAATCTAGAGAGGATGCTTATGCATTCCAATCCATTCCATATAGGTTTTGTGAAGATTCATAGAGAAGAAGTGAGAAAAGAAAGTTGTATATGGTGCATATTGATTTTATAAAAAAATGAATAATAATTATGTGTTTTTTAACCTCTTAGAGGTTTTCCCATGTATATCCATGTTCTATGGTGTGTATCTTTGCTTTTGGTTTCTCATCTAGATCTATTGTGTGTATGCTTCATTCTAAAAATTTTGTCAAATAAGACCACCTAAAAAGGGATCATCTAAGGTATAACCATCATCATATTTAGGTGTGTCAAGATAAATGATGAAAGTAGGGATGACATTGTCATCTGATGAGGTGGGATGAAAGGAATGCCAAGTCTTAGTTAATACAATGGGGATACCATCACAAGGTGTTTTGTGAGAATGAGGTTACAAAGAAGTAGGAAGCTGAGAGATGATATGAGGTGATAGATCATAAGTTTTAATCTTTAGTTTCATCTCACCAAGCTCATCATCATCAAAATCTAAGAGGTTAGGGGAAATATTTCTAATGAGTTTAGGATGACCATCGTAACCTTGAGTTGAGTTAATGGAAAAGTTAAATTGTTAAGACTCATGAAATGGAACACTAGGCAAAGGCTCAAGAGTAGGAATCTTAAATACATTATGGTCTTGTAATTATTAAAAATTAAAAGGGTTAGTATCACCCTGAATCCTATAGATGTCTCTATTATGAGGGAATTTAATGCATTGGCAAGCAGAAGAAACAACTACTCTCATACAATGAGTCCATGGCCTACCAAGAAAGATGTTATAAGATAAGGGAAAATTAAATACCATCACCTTTGTATGCAATAAGAAATGTATCATGTCTATAAATCAATCCTAGCTCAAATATTATAGATCATACCTATACTTTTGATTGGGAATACATTTGTTAAGTGAAAGCATAACCAATATAGGGATCTGCTAGACCCGATTAGGGGATAACTTATCACAATACACTATGCTAAGGAGGGTTCCAAAGCCTCTAATATAAAAAAATCATGTAATAACCTTAATGGGGTCCTATGTTTTAATATTTCACCTATGATAATAACATAAAAGAAAATTTAATCTAATGCTCACCAATTCTTGTGGCATAAAATGGGGGTTAGAAATAAAACAAAAACTAAACATGCATAGAAGACATATACTCACATCAATGTTTATAGAATTATAATGCATGGAAGATAATCCCAAATAAATTATTTATCTAATCTTACAAATGGATAAATAAATTTAGGAATACTTACCTTGAAGACAAACCCATTGAGATTCAATGTCTCCCTTGGCCAAGGTGTTTCACAAAAAATTGTTGTGGTATGTAAAGATAATAAAGGTAAATCAACTCTAGGCTACAAAACCTATCGATGCATCCAAAAGACTTCTCCATAAGACAAGATCTATATCTCCCAATAAATTATGAAACCCTAAGCTTTACTTCTCAAGTAGAATGTTCAATAAGCAGATGGTCATTTGCACTTACTTCTTATTCACATTTTTTAATCGAATGGTGGGAAATGAACTTGTATATATAGGTGGATATTACCATAAATCCTTCCAAAAATTTAGGCTAATAGATTCAACCTTGTACAATTCTAGTAAATAATTCAATAGCTCTCGATCTAGGTTGGCTAAAGGTCAAAATAGATCCTAAGTGAAAATAACCTAAAATTGTATAAAATCAACCCAATCAACCTTTTACAACTAACTAAAAAAGTGGGATAAAGGTAAGGAAAAGGAAGATAAAATGTGTCAAAAGTTTGTTATGGGTTCAACTAGGAAGAATGAGATTAGGGTAAATGGTTTTAGGAGACAGGTGTGTAGATAACAAGTGGCAAAAGTGACAACAATCTTATGAAGCACCAATGGTCTACTCACTCTTTTTTCAATACATCCCTTAAGGAATGAACTCAAATATATTGAGACTCGATGGGTTCATATAAGATAGAAAGTGTTAGTAATTGATAAAAGTTTGATAATATTATGTGTATACATATGCCCCACTCGAAGCTCATCATGTGTCATGTGAGTGTAACATGAGATGGTGCTTTAGGAAATAGAACATGATAACACATAACACTGATGCTAAGTAAATGTAGTAAGAAATAAATAAGATAAAGAAAAGGATAAAATTGAAAAATACATACCTTTATTTACCTTAGTATTTTAGATAAATAACTAGACTGAAAGATGAGTGAAGGAGTCCAATATGAAGAACACTAGGCAAACATTTAGAAGTTAGTGCAAAAAATATCCAAAAAACAAACTTGTTGGAATAAAGGCATATGATATTGTAAAATATTCTCTACATCATCACGAAACCAAAAAAATTTAGAATTTGAAAAATAGATGAGAAAAAATAAAGATAAAGGCAAAACAAAGAATCTACATGAAAATAATTAAAAGATTTAAATTGTTAAAAGTGGTTTTTAAATAGGGTGAAATGAAACTCATTTATTACTTTTGACTTGTGAAGGAGATAAAAAGAGCTCTGAGAAACCAAACGAGCTAGGATGGTGAGGAAATGATAAATTAGGTGAGAGGGATCCCTGGAAGTGATAGCAAGTGCAAGATAGGTAAGCAACTAAGAATATTAAGCTAGGTTTTTAATATTTTAGTGTTTTAAGTGAATTTTTATAAATTTGTAATTTTAAGAATTTATAGATGTCAAAACAAAATCAAATTAGATGCTATGGGTAGGACAAACCAATTAGGGAAATGAGTTTGAAGGGTTTGGGAAAAGAATGTTCATAAATCACTTTTTTTGCAAAATGTAAAGGGTCAATAGGGAAAATAACTAGGCCAACCTAGTCAACCTAGTAGACTAAAAATTTGACAAAATCCACATTGCTGACCTAGTAGGTATGTGCTGACCTAGTACATTTTAAAAACTACTGACCTAGTAAAGTAAGCCAACTGATCTAAAAATCTAGAATGATAATGTAGTACTAGGGGGAGGAAGAATAAGAGTGTTGACTTAGATTTTTAAGTAAACTAGGCTAAAAATAGGGAAATTTTTCTAAAACTAGTTTGACCAAAGAATTAAAATAGTGTAAAAATACATGTAAGTGGTTAAAAGAGTGATATAATGATCCAAAATTACTAATCTAGGATCTGTCATCTAGGTTTAGCTCATACATGATATGTATGGAGTTTCAGTTAGAGGGAAAAAGTCTATTAGATTGATTATTTTACTAATGTGTGGATCTATGAGAGGTTTCTTATGTATCAGTCAGATGGGTTGCCCCATACAGTTGATGATAGGTTACCTCAAGTACTGAGATGGAGATAGGACCAAGTAGCATGGGCCATGCCTCACATGCCATCAATGTCAATGTTGAGATGGGTAGACATAGTATGATAGCCTTACAAGTACATGGTGATTACATGACTAAGATGGGACACAATTATACTAGATTTAGCATAGATAGAGGTGACATGACATTATACCTAGTGGATGGAGCCACATCTAGTGGTATGAGAACCATGGTAGATGGGCTTGTCTCACCTAGTGGTGCCAATAGTGGTACCCATGGTTTTGGCCCAGTATGTTAGATATCGTCAAGGGAGAGGAGGTCTAGGCCCATCAGTGGTGAGGCTGCTGCTTAGGATACATCATGAGAGACCAGGGACTTGTCAAGCATGATAAGTAGTGGAGAAGGAAGACATGGAGGTCAAGGTGGGAGTATCAAATGTACCACCACTAACTCCATAATAATAAGAGTAATAACTACTAAGCATATGGTGTCGATAGAGGCAATAAGAGATAATAAATATTATAAATGTCTTAGATGACCTAGTAAGTGGGCCATGGTAGAGTTGGACTATAGAGAAGCCACTCAGGTGTAGGCTGAGATAGACTTGAGTGATGACTGTAGGACTTGTTTTCAAGAGGTGACTGATAGAGGAGGTCCTAAGAGGCTACATAAATAGATTGAGTATGATCGATGGTCATGTATATGGTGAGACCATAGTGGTTGAAATACAAATAGGTGAGAAATGGTGATTAAAATGTTTGCCTAAGTTTATTTTGAAATATACTAGAAATAGATATATTTTGAGATATAACAATGATCTAATATCTATCTAGTTTTCTTTTTATATTTTTAGTAGAGGATGAGGAGATCATATATGGGTTATTTATGAGGGGATAACTTCATGATGTCTTGAATAAGACACTAATGTTGTTTGAACCTGCTACACTAAAGGACCCCAGGGTACCATTTACCCCAGCTCAGGTAAGCTAGTTTAGATTGGATGGAGAGGCCATGAAGTAGATATAAGCATGTAGAGAGAGGGTGAAAACACTAATAGAGATGGTTACAAGAGAGATATAGGCATGGAAAGCCCTAGTAGAGGATAGAGTTGCACATATAGATATAGTGACATAGATGACATAGGCACATGCTTAGGAGATAACGATACAAGAATAAGAGAGAGCAACACATCTAACAACCCTAGCCTAGTTAGTACAGGTAAAAGCTTAGGTAGTTCATCTATAGGGATAGGTGTTGGGACTAAGATCTTAGACAACCTCATTATATCATTCTATTTGGATAGGTCAGACAAAGGCATTTTTAGGCATCATGGCTAGGCCATAAGATAGGTAGGATAAGGCCTAGCCATAGAGATGGAGCATTATATATGAATCTATTTGTTGTATCAAACTCATGAGATGTATATATACATATATATATATATATATATATATATATATATATATATATATATATATATAGGAGATAACGATACAAGAATAAGAGAGAGCAACACATCTAACAACCCTAGCCTAGTTAGTACAGGTAAAAGCTTAGGTAGTTCATCTATAGGGGTAGGTGTTGGGACTAAGATCTTAGACAACCTCATTATATCATTCTATTTGGATAGGTCAGACAAAGGCATTTTTAGGCATCATGGTTAGGCCATGAGATAGGTAGGATAAGGCCTAGCCATAGAGATGGAGCATTATATATGAATCTATTTGTTGTATCAAACTCATGAGATGTATATATATATATATATATATATATATATATATATATGGATCATTTTGGCATTTTGGATATTGATTTCATATGTTATCATTTTAGTTGTGGTTGTTGATGCTTTAGATATATATATTTCTAGCATGCATATTAATTTGTTTGCTGCATATGCTATAAGAAATATATGGGGTGTGGTTTCTTTTCCAGAATTATGTAGAACACATACATGGTTAAAAATAAATAAGAAAAAAGGACTTGGTAAACTATAATCAATCAAAAATGTACTACACACTATTTTACATTGGGAAATGTGTAATGTTGACGCTAGAGATTGCACCCAATGGTAGGAAAATAGGTTCATGTCCTCTCCCCGCAACATGGAAACTCCTCTCTCACCTGTGGGATGGTGAAGCAGGAGAGGAGAGTCTCTAGATAAGGGCTAGTTCCCTCTGATGTATCTTGTTTGTTTTAGGTAACAAAAATTTATGTACATGAATATATACATATACAGCTATAAACTAGGGGGGATGAAAAGGGAAGAAAGTGCAAGAAAGCAAACATCCTACTCTAAAGAGGTGATACACCAAAGTAATGGTTTGACCCTCCCACATCCACACTCAAAATTAGACAAAACAATATGACATGCACTTCAGACTTGGCAAAGAAACCAGTTTACAAGCAAAGACAGGGAAAGGTCCTTAGAAAAATAGAGATAGAGACTCACCAAGGTGTTGTACTACACACACTGTAAGTGACTTCCCTTGTCTTTCTTCTCAAAAGAACTCTTCTCCTATGAACTGTGAACTAGAGCCTTATAGATGGCTGGTCTGTTGGCATTAACCTATGAAAGCATCGAAGATAATGACTAAACACAAATAATACTCAGGACACACATAGAAAATCTATCCAAGATGAAGGCAAAAAATTGTATTTTATTGATTTAGGTGGAAAATTTGTAGAGTTGTGCTCTTTACAAAAATGGAGAAGATTTTTAAAATGACCAAGTCTACCAATTTATATGGAAAAGCCAAGAGGAGACTCATTGGCGCTTTGCTTGCAAGTGGCTGCTCGAGTCTTCATTGGGAAAGGGAAAAACATTGTAGATGACATCATAAATTCTACTGGGACCATGCTTGCTATTTTGTCCTTTTTCATTTTGTCTTATCTCATCTATGGCTATCTTCCTCTCTGCCAAATTGACGTCTTCCATGCTGGTATGGACTACTGACGGGGCTTTCTTGCTTTCCATGCGGGCTTTATGTTTTACAGTCTCTTTTTCCCCATACACTGTTGTGCACGGTAATTTCCCTACTAATTATCGTGTGTGGTAATTTCTCTACTGACTGCCATGCATGGTAATTTCCCTGTTGATTGCCATGCATGGTAATTTCTCCATTGACTGTCATACACAGTAATTTCCCCGCTGACTGCCATGCATGGTAATTTCCCCATTAACTACCATGTGCAGTAATTTCTCTGTTGACTGCCATGCATGGTAATTTCCCTAGGCTTTGCATATTTATTTCCTTTTCTTCCTTGTGCAGCCTACTGTGTCTTTTATCAACCTCTAGTCACCTTGCCTTATCACTTGATGGCTTGCATGGACTGCCTTTCTGTAGCCTGTTCTTCATGCCTTTATTATGATGTCAGGCCTTATTATTTTGTGTCAGGCTTGCTTAGTTCCCCAATGGCTTACTTTTTAGATTGTTACTTCACATCGACGGTCTCTTGGATTTATTGTTTTCCATGCAGACTTTCTCTACCTTAGCATCTTCTCTGCTTGGTTAACCTTGCATTGGGCTTTGAATTTCCGTCAGGCTTTTAATTTCCATGGACAAATTGTCCACAGGAAATTCTCATGGGCAATTTGTCCGTGGGAATTCCACTCGGCCGTTTGCTATATAACCCACAAAATTTTGTCTACAGACATTTCCCATAGACAAAAAGTCTACAAAAATTCATTTTCACTACCTTTGAGTTTAAACCATGCTGAATCCTTTTGCCTTTGTGCCAGCCCTCCATAAGGGCATTTTGACTACTGAAGTATCCTTTGGCCAAGGGCAGACCCTTGAACTGAACCCATTGAACCAAAAATATTGGTTCATTAGTTCAAAGTTCAAAGGAGTGCATTGATTAACTAAAGAGGCAAATGAACCTTTGAATTAAATGCATTGAATTATTGGCTTTAAACCAAAAGCGTTGAACTCAACCGTTGAACCTTTTACAATGAACTTTAGCCTTTGAACCAAGAGATCAAACCAAGGTGTTGAACCAAGTATGTTGAACCCAGTCTATTGAACCAAGAGATCGAACCAAGCCGTTGAACCAAGTACATTGAACCCAGTCCATTGAACCAAATAATTTGGTTCAATGGTTCAACGGTATGATGGTTTAATGCTATTAAACTGAGGTGCTCGAACCAAGATGAACCATGCTAAACCAATGAACCCAACCTGAATTGAGCATGAAACTAAAGATGGACTGAGCATGAACTGAGCAACCTAAAATTGACTGGCCTTTCATAGCAATTAAAGAGGGTGACCAAAATTTTTCCTGTGAGCAAAATTGGTCAACAAATTGGCGACTCACAGGGGAAGCATGCCTATTGTGCTTAGAATCTAGTTGCCTTAAAAATCCATTGGGTGTGGAGTCAGATAGTAATCTTGAAAACAAGAGCTCTGACAAAACTTGGGACCAACTATATAGGTTTGCCTCCCAGGAAAAGATAGCAAACACAAAACTAAGAAAATGAACTATAGCTATGCAACAACACTTAGGGAAAATAGAAAGAAAACAAGGAAAGAAAAATATGTACAGCTTGAAAAAGAAGCTTAGTGATAATGTTTTAGATGTATCCCATTGACTGGGATACACAATTCTTCACCATCCAACCTAGAGAATTGGAACACGTTATGCTGCATGCACTAAGTAATCATGTAAGGACCGCTCCAGAGGGCATCAAATTTTGCATGTTTTCTGGGCTTAGCTCTATTTTCATCCCATTTTAAGACAATGTTTCCTTCAGTGAAATTTTTTGATGAAGATTTCTTGTTGAAATGTCTTTCAACTTATTGCTGGTGACATAATAGAAACCATGGCCTGATTCCTTACCTCCTGGAGCTCCATTAGTTCGCACAATCTGACCTCCATGCTGCTTCCTTCTTCCATCTGCAGCTGATGAGTGAGGTCCAGTGCTGGCAATTTGAGTGAGATGGGGAGCCTTACTTCCCTTCCATACACAAGTGTATATGGAGAATTCTTGATTGATCTCTTCAGAGTGATTTGATCAGCCCATAGAGCTGTCTTCAACTTAACATGCCAAGTTTTTTGATTTTCCTCCATGGTCCTCTTTATAATTTTGATTAAATTTTTATTCGTGGACTCAGCTAGTCCATTTCTCTATGGGTAATAATTTGATGAAGTGCTGAGGTATATACCATACTTTAGCACCCATTCACTTATTCTGATTCCCAGGAAAGCCAAGGCATTGTCTAAAATTATAGTGGCTAGGACCCCAAAACGTGTCACTAGGTCCTCATAGAAATCTAGGACTACACTTTCATTCGCTTCCTTCAAAGCAATGGATTCCACCCACCTTGTGAAATAGTCAGTGGCTATTAGAACCCACTTGTGTCCAGCACTGGAAGGAGGATTGATCATACCTATAAAGTCTAGACCCCACTACATGAATGGTTGTTCCACTTGGATTGGCTGTAGAGGCATGGTAGCCAATCACTGCTTTCCATCAAAAAGTGCACACTTCTGGCACTTCCTTACCCAGGCATAGGTATCCTTGAAAAGAGTGGGCCAGAAATAGCCAGCTCTCACTATTTTTGTTGCTATGGTCTTAGGGGCGAAATGGCCACCTGCTGGCCCATCGTGAAACTCAGCCAATACCTTGTCAGCCTGACTAGGGTCAATGCATCTTAGGAGAACCCCAAAGAGATCCCTCCTAAATAATACTCCATCAATCAAAACATAAGGAATAGACTAAAGTTTAAAATACCTTCTTTAAACCCTATCGAGACCCTATGGACATTTGCCTGTGAGAAGGAAGTGTCTCATGTCCAACGTCTAATCTCTTATGACAACTAGTTTTTCTATAGTGGCTACATCATGGATCAACAAGCTATCTTCACCCTTTTCTCTTAAATCTACAGCTAGCTATTCACACATGCCCCTTCCTCTCACCAACTTGGCAATTTTGATGTCTATGTCATACTCCATCACTTTGGTGATCCATTCTACTCTTTTCTCATTTAAGTCTCGATTGGTCAAGAAATCCTTGATGTCAGGATGTGGAACCATGAGATGGATCCTGCTATTTGATAACATATATATGAATTTCTTCAAGCTACACACTACTGCTAGGACTTGCTTCTCTATGTAGGTGTACCTGATTTTGAAGTCCTCTAACCCTTGGCTAAAGAAGGTGAGTGGTTGCTTGAGGTCATCACTGTTTGCTTGAGTAAGCATATCAAATATCACTTCTCCATTACTGAAGGTATAGAGATTGAGGTCTTTATTGAAGTTGGGGTTGATTAGAGTGGGAGCCTGGGTCAAAACCTCTTTGATGGCTTCAAAGCTGTCTTTTCTTGGTATTGTCCACTTGAATTCTTCACCTTTCCTCAGCATAGAGGTTAAGGGTTTAACTATCTCACAAAATTTAGAATGAACCTCTGAATGAAATTTATCTGGCCAAAGAAACTCTGCAGGCTTTTCTTGTGCTTTGGTAGGGACATCTCCAGGATGGAGCGGACTCTCTCAGGGTTAATAGACAAACCTTCCTTGGACACAATGTGGCCAAGAAGTTTACCCTCATGAACAACAAATACACATTTTTTTGGATTTAGAGAGATGCCAAATTCCCTACACCTCTTAAAAATCTACCTGAGGTGTTCCATGTGCTATCCCACCTCCCTGGAGAAAACCTTTATATCATCAAGGTACACCAACACATTCTTATTTATCAAACCATTGAAAGCCATGTCCATGGCTTGATGGAAGGTAGCACCAGCATTGGATAGCCTGAAAGGCATCTTCTGGTAGGCAAACGTCCCCCATTTAGTGGTGAAGGCTATTTTGTATTGGTCACAGCCTCGTACCAAAATCTGATTATATCCTGAATAACCATCTAGGAGGGAGAAATGTTAGGAACCAGTTACCTTTTAGAGGATCTGATCCATGTTCGAAAGGGGATAATGATCTTTTAAAGAGACTTTATTAAGGTCTCTAAAGTTGACGCACAACCTGATCTCCCCATTTTTCTTTCTAGCTGGAACCAAATTGGCCAACCATGAGGAATGTTTGATCATAAATATAATGCTAGACTCAATCAACTTGACCAATTCTTTCTACATAAGGAGTTTGATCATCAGATTAACATGCCTCTATTTTTGTGTGACTACTTTTGCACCTTCCTCTAATTCAATGGTGTGCTGGGCGAGTCTTGGATCGAAGCCTTTCAAGTCACTATAATTCCAGGCAAAGACGTCAGTGAATTCCTGACACAGCAAAATGAAAGCTTGCCTTTCTTGAAATGTGCAGACCTTACCAAGCGCTAGTAGCTTGTCCTTGAAGATTTCAAATTTTTCATAATTCTCCTCTCTGGTAGTGATGCATACTTGTCATCTCTTAGTTGGTCTTCTCTATTGAAAATACTTTCAAGTGTGACCAGACCCTTAGGGAGTTTATTATTCTTCAATTAAACAATCTGATTTCCGTATTACTGCTGCAATTTTGCTTGATTATGGACTACAAACTCAGCTTCTTCCTATAGGAAGAGAGTTATCTACTGGTCACTTTCAAAGACCTACCAATTTGTAATATTGTCTAGAATTGAAGGCCAAACCACCACTTTTAAATGGAACAAACCATAATCCCTGCTTATCTCTTTTGAAACATCAAATTGGGTGCCAACAACTGCCAGCCTATTAGCCTACTTATTTTGTTCCCTAGGAATCAAGGTGATGTTAAGAGCAAGGAAATCCTCCATCAAGTCCCAAACTCTGTGCTTGTAAGACCTCAGCAAGGAGTTCTTGGTCAGGTTCAGGCCTCTTATTTGGTTCACAATTAATTCACTGTCCCCCAGGATTTACAACTTCATGATCCCTCTCTTTCTTGCCCACTCAAGTCCATGAATCAAAGACTCATATTCTACAACATTACATGTGCAAGAGAAATATAAATGGAAAGTGGAAAAGTACCTTTCTTTAGAAGGGGAAACTAACATTGCCCCACCACCAGCACCCAGTTTACTTCTAGAACCATCAAAGTACAGCTACCACAGGCCAAGGTCTTCTTTGTTTTCTTTCATTATATTGGGCATGATGGTGCCTTCTTCATGCAAGTAATAGATGCCAAGGTTTGCTTCCTCAATAAAATTATAAGGATCATGCTCAAAGTTATCGCTTCCCCACTCATCCAAGAATAGATCTATGACTCCTTCAAGAGTAGAAGATGAAGATTGGTCCGTCTGAGACTCTTCTGGATCGATGATAGTGTAATTGACATTCGGTGCCTTGGGTGAATAGGGCTCTAGGTGGTCCTTATAGAGTGACTCAGATTCAATTTTCACTTTGGTCCTGTACTTGGTTCTGAAAACTAGATATGACCAATTCACTGCTAGATAGCCACCTATCTTGGATGTAAAGTCCCTAGACAAACAGATTGTGAAATATGGAGGAACGTTCGCTACCACTATATCATGGGGAATTGAGAATGTCGGGCAGGCATGCAATGTTAAACTCAATCCTTTCAGGATTTTGACTGTCTTTGTAGGCATCCCATCTAATTGCAAGACTCCTTTGTTCATTGCTTCATACTTTAATCCCATCTTATCAGCAATGCACTTGGGCATCACTGAAGTGCTGGCCCCACTGTCAATTATGTAATTGTGTACTGAGAAATCCCCTATGATCAAAGATACATAAAAGGGGGGAGTCCTTTCTTCTTTCTTTACTTGACCTAAAGTAGAAGGCTGCCCATTCGTCATTAGGACATTATTAGTGTCTACTAGGATGGCCTGTCGATCTAGCTCATGCAATTATTTCTTCAATACATCCCTTAGTCCTGGAAGAGACAATGAATCCCATAGAGAAATTCTCACATGCAATTTCTTCATTTGATCAACTATATTAACTTGGGGGCTGATTCCCTTCATGCTTTCCTTTGGGCTGATGCCGGTTGGAGCTGTAGACTGAGGAACTGGAGGTGCAGACAGTTATCTGGAAATTGGGGCCCTTTGAAATGGATGTGATGGAGGATTTGTTGTTGCCTGAGGGGAAGCCTACACTTCTCCAACTACTCTTCTTTTAAATCTCATGTTGGCTGTAATGCAATCAACCTAATTGTCTACAGTGCCCCCATGATTAATTGCATAGAGCTCATCCTCTTCGTGATTTATTAGGGTAGAATCTAGCTGAGTTTGATTGTTACTCGTGCTGGGCTAAGCTGGAAACTCAAAAAATTGGGAATGATCAGCAGCTTGGCTTTTTGAATTCTAAAAAAAATTCATCATGTCATTCGTATGGACAACTTGCTCTTGACCATGTCCCATGGTCGAACAACCTGGTTGCTCCTACATTAGATTGTTTAGAGTAGGAACCATGGCTTTAGATGATGAAGAGGGGCCTGAGTTATAATTTTGAAAAGGCCTGGTTTGAGTGAGCTGACCTTGTCCTTGATTATAGCCTTGAAAAGGGTTCTTAGGTGCTTGACCATAATGTTGATAACCTGGATTTGGCTTGTTATTTTGAGCTTGTTGCCTTTTAAGAGCTACAAGTTCATTTGACATGTTTTGTAATAGGATTTTAACCTCATGTAGTTCATTTGATAGAACAACAACTAGCTTCTCAATGCTAGGCATAGGGGCTAATGTGGGTGTAATAGTTTGGATAGGGGTAACATCTCTAGGAAAAGTGGCATGTGGGGCCTAGGGACGACTTTTCTAGCTTGAACCAAGCAATTTTTGATTGTTATGGCAATGTCGTAAGTAGCTGGCAGTATATGTCCTCCCATAGATTGGATCATCACAACAATATTACTGTTTAATGCCTTTAAATCGTATAAGAAAGCATAGCTGGGAGTCGGTCTTACTAGGATGGGAATTCTATCCCAAGTCTTTTTAAAACCATGTGTTGAAGTCCTGCATATACTCATGTGGAGCTCTTTTTATAGTCATCAGCTACTCTGCAAGAGAGAGGCCATCACTTTTTACCCCAAAATGATTAGTTAAATGGGTGCCCAATTCATTCTAGGAATGTATGGAATTCACAGGCAAGGTTCTGTGCCAATCAAGAGCCTTGCCTTTAAGGGACAGTGCCAACAATCTGATGGCAATATTTTCCTCTGTTATATTGTGAATATTACAAAGGTTGGTAATATTCTTGATATGCTCAACAATTGTAATTAGCCCCACTACATCAAAAGAAGGCACATTTTTTAGAGCTATTCTTGGAATCGGATCATAGCATGGTAGGTTTAAGGGGCTCTCACCGTGAAAAGCTGCAAAAGGCAATGCCATGGCTGGAACGGGCTTTAACTATGGTTGAGTTGGGTTGGTGTTCCTAGTAACAAGTCTAGGATGATTTACTAATGGATAAGGGTGAGTTCTCTCAAACTTGAGCCTTTTAGCAAAGTTTAAAGGTAGCTCAATGAAAACAAAAGGGAAGCCCCTTAACGCTGACCTTGTGGTGACTTTTGGCATAGAAGTTTAAGTGACTGGTCTTAAAACAAAGAACTAAGCTCTTACCAGTGGAGTCGCCAGATGATGGAAATATTTGAAATGATTGTAGTAGGACCAACATCAATCTTGAAATACTACTACATTGGAAATTGATAACATTACAGTCCCACCAGGCGTGCCAAAACTGTTGACGCTAGAGATTGCACCCGGTGGCAGGAAATAGGTTCCTGCCCTCTCCCCGCCACATGGAAACTCCTCTCTCACCTGTCGGAAGGTGAAGTAGGAGAGGAGAGTCTCTAGATAAGGGCTAGTTCCCTTTGATGTATCTTGTTTGTTTCAAGCAACAAAAATTTATGTACAGGGATATATACATATACAACTATAAACTAGGGGGAATGAAAAGGGAAGAAAGTGCAAGAAAGCAAATAGCCTACTCTAAAGAGGTGATACACCAAAGTAAAGGTTTGACCCTCCCACATCCAGACTCAAAATTAGACCAAACAATATGACATGAACTTCAGGCTTGGCAAAGAAACCAGTTTACAAGGAAAGATAGGGAAAGGTCCTCAAAAAAATAGAGACAAAGACTCACCAAGGTGTTGTACTTCACACACTGTAAGTGACTTCCCTTGTCTTTCTTCTCAAAAGAACTCTTCTCTTGTGAACTATGAACTGGAGCCTTATAGATGGCTGGTCTGTTGGCATTAACTTGTGAAAGCATCAAAGATAATGACTAAACACAAATAATGCTCAGGACATACATAGAAAATCTATCCAAGATGGAGGCAAAAAATTGTATTTTATTGATTCAGGTGGAAAATTTGCAGAGCTGTGATCTTTACAAAAATGGAGAAGATTTTTAAAATGACCAAGTCCACCAATTTATATGGAAAATCCAAGAGGAGACTCATTAGCGCTTTGCTTACAAGTGGCTACTCAAGTCTTCATTGGGAAAGGGAAAAACACTATAGATGACATCATAAATTTTGCTGGGACCATGCTTGCTATTTTGTCCCTTTTCATTTTGTCTTATCTGGTCTACGACTATCTTCCTCTCTGCCAACTTGATGTCTTCCATGCTGGTACAGACTGTTGATGGGTCTTTCTTACTTTCCACATGGGCTTTATGTTTTATGGTCTCTTTTTCCTCGTAGACTGTCATGTGCAGTAATTTCCCCACTGACTGCCATGCTTGGTAATTTCTCCACTGACTACCACACATGATAATTTCCCCATTGACTACCGTGCATGGTAATTTCTCTGTTGACTGCCATGCGGAATAATTTCTCTACTGACTATCGTGCGTGGTAATTTCCCCACTAACTGCCATGCGTGGTAATTTCCCCACTAACTGTCATGCATGGTAATTTCTCTCCTGACTGCCATGCACGGTAATTTACCTAGGCTTTGCATGTTTATTTCCTTTTCTTCCTTGCACAACCTGTTGTGTCTTTTATCACCCTCCAGTCACCTTACCCTGTCACTTGATGACTTGCATGGACTGTCTTTCTGTGGCATGTTCTTCATGCCTTTGTTATGATGTCGGGCCTTATTCTTTTGCATCAGGCTTGCTTAGTTCCCTAGCGGCTTGCTTTCTAGCTTGTTACTTCACATCGATAGTCTCTTGGCTTTATTGTTTTCCATGCAGACTTTCTCTGCCTTAACATCTTCTCTGCTTGGTTAACCTTGTGTCGGGCTTTGAATTTCCACTGGGCTTTCAACGGCTCCCATCGAGCTTTGAATTTCCACGAACAAATTGTCTATAGGAAATTCTCATGGGTAGTTTGTCCATGGGAATTCCACCCAACCGTTTGCTATATAACCCACGTACTTTTATTTGCGGACATTTCCCACAGACAAAAAGTTTGCAAAAATTCATTTTTTGCTACCTTTGAGTTTAAACCATGTCGAATCCTTTTGTTTTTGTGCCGGCCCTCCATAAGGGTGTTTTGACTGCTGAAGTATCCTTCAGCCAAGGGTAGACCCTTGAATTGAACCCGTTGAACCAAAAATATTAGTTCATTGGTTCAAAGTTCAAAGGAGTGCACCAATTAACTAAAGAGGCAAATGAACCTTTGAATTAAATGCACTGAACTATTGGATTTAAACCAAAAGTGTTGAACTCAACTGTTGAACCTTTTGCAATGAACTTTAGCCTTTGAACCAAGAGATCGAACCAAGGCATTGAACCAAGTACGTTGAACCCAGTTTGTTGAACCAAGAGATCGAACCAAGTTGTTGAACCAAGTACATTGAACCTAGTCTATTAAACCAAATAATTTGGTTCAACGGTTCAATGGTATGATGGTTTAATGCTATTGAACTGAGGTGCTCGAACCGAGATGAACCATGCTAAACCAATGAACCCAGCCTAGCTGAGCATGAAACTAAAGATGGACTAAGCATGAATTGAGCAACCCAAAATTGACTGGCCTTTCATAGTAATTAAAGAGGGTGACCAAAATTTTGCCTGTGAGCAAAATTGGTCAACATGTAATAATAAGAAAATGACTAAGTATAAAGAACCAAAGGGTGGTAAATAAGATGGTAAAAAGAAATTTGTTTTTAAAGCAAACAAAATATTTAACATCAAATTAAAACAAGTAAAATCACACTAAATTAAATTAATAGGTATGAAAATATTGTAATAAAATGGAAATTTATTTAAAAGGAACAAATGGTGCAAATACAAATCAAATTAAGTCATTCAATCATACTAAATAATGTTGGGAAGTATAAGAGAAAAACAAAATTGGAAAAATTTGGGTCTTAAATTAATCACACTAATTCAAGTTGGGAAGTATGAAAATTCAAGAAATGGTTGAATTCTTATATGCACTCAAAAAATAAGAAAATAAGAGTGAAAGAGAAATGAATTAAGCATAAAATAGAGTAAATCAAGATAGGAAGCATGTCAATGACTTGTAGCTTCATAATTAATCACATCTTATCTCATATTTGACACATATAATTTTAATTATCACTTGGATTATTGGAAAATTTTATGAGGAGGGTTAGGTCCTATCCATGTTCTTACACTATAACTCACAAAGGGAATACCAATGAGGTGGAATAAATGTGAAAATTAGGTAACTAAAAGATGTGGGTAATAGGAAGGTAGAATGTGGTAATTTATGAGGATGGTTAGGTCCTATCCATGGTCTTACAATCTAAATCACAAATGGAATCCCAAGGGGACTAATCAGTGAACAAAATAATATTTGTCAAGAGGAAATATGAGGAATGTAGGGAATGTAAAAGGCATAACTTAGAAATATTATGAGAAGACCTTATGAGATAAGAGGCATACTAAAGATATGAGAAGACACTAAGTGATTAGTGATCATCAATGTACAGAGGAAACCTATTCACTATAGACATTGAACTATGTAAGCAAATAAGCATGCTACTAAGATCAACTCATGAAGGTAGATTGGTATAGAAAAATAAAAATGGACTTACATTGTCATGATGTGTTCCCCATTCCTCAGGATCCCTTACAGAGTCATCGATCTACTATGAATATTAGGTCCTTACATGAGAAAGTAGGTAGCACTAAAATATTTTTTATTCTCCTTTTATAATCTAATGGCCTACCACAACCCAATGGACCTTGGCTCTATCATAAGGCCAACTATGGAGTTTGATATTTGACTAGAAGAAGGAGATGTGATTTGAATCACATATTTTAGTATGATTGGACTTTTAAGAATATTTTTACCTTTTGTATCATTGCCTTTTATTTAAATGATTTGGATTTTAAATATTTTTTATGGATTTTTTGATTGCTCCCCATATGAACTTGGAATCACCAATCATGAGAGATAAAATGACACACATGAATGAGTTGTAGGTTTAGGCTAAATAAATCTAATTAGCTAAAGACAAGATTGACTAGGACACTTAGGCTTAACAATGAACCAACATGTGATCTCAAGTCTCAACCATGTATATGCTTAGTTAGTGAAAAGGGGAAGAATGGAATAAAGAGGTCTAAAGTATACCAGTATAAGGAATGTATTATGAGATGAATTGTTTTTAATTGATCACATGGTAATAGGAAATACCTAAAGGGAACTAGGTTTGTATAACCAAGGCACAAAGATAATTATCCATGATAAATAGAGATAAGAAATCAAACAATCATAAAAACATAAGAAAACAATGTGAAAGAAATGAAGAAGTAAAAATAGAGAAATGATAAATAAATACATCCATAGGCAAACATAAATGACAATACAAGAAATATAGAGTGTAAAAGTAAAGTTACCATGTAAGATGAATAAGAATTTGACATAGTGTCAAATGATATAATAGATAGATAAAGATAAGAGTGAATCACACATCCAATCCAAATGTAAATGAAAAATAACCATGCATGTGCTCATAAATACCAATAAATCTACCCACACACATTATCCAAAACATCAAATAGATCTCTATGAAGCTGGATGTGAACTACTATTAATGTCTCGTCTATCTTGAGTGATAACTAGGAAAATACTTCTCATCTAAAAAAATAGTAGGAATGTTGGATGGATCATAATAAGGAGGTAAATCAGGTAAGTGATGCTCAAAATAATGCATGGGAGTAGGCTCTATGGGAGATGTAGGAATCACTAGTGGAGAAGGATCTAAGTGTGAGGGACTCATGGGTGGATAAGGATCCATAAGTGAGGGAAGGTCTAAAGGTGAATAAGTCACAAGTGGAAGCATAGAAGGTGATGAAGGGACCATAAGAGGGGATGTAACCATAAGAAGTGGAGCCATGGGAGAATAAAGAGGATCCTTATTACATGAGTGACCTATGGGAGGAACAAAAGAAGCTCTACAAATAGATATAAGGTGATCCTTAAGGTGTTGATGAATGATGTAGTAATGATCAGTGTGATGGGTGCCACATTGGTGCCATATAAAATATACCTCACCATACATAGGCATATATTTAGGTAGAACATTTGGGGGAGTTATGGTTTTGTCTAAGGACTGAGGGGAAGAGGGACATAAATATCAATATATTATTATAGCTTGCAACAATGGGTGGATGAATGATTATCTATTCCATGGAAGTAATAGATATGTTTGTAAGTAGCCTTAGTAGAAACACTAATGAAAGGAGGTGTAATAGGAGTGTAAGGAGCTAGAGAAGACTCATCAGCCCATTTGGTGGGCAATGGAGCCATCTTAGGCAAAGGAAGAAAATCATCATCAATGGAGGGTGGTGTTGTGGAAGGAACTAGATTAGTCTCAAGGGAAGGAGTGATGGGATTAAAAACATGGATAGACTCAATAATAGTAGAAATAGGAATAGGCTCAACTATAGTAAGAGCACGAATGGGTTCTAAAGTAGGTTCTACTATGGGAGGGGTGAGATCTACAGAAGGCCTAAGAAGGGTCACACTTATCTCAAGGTTAAAATAACTATGATGGTTAGGGTACCTAGTAAAGAGGTAAGGCCCAACCATAACACAATCTATAAGCATAATCATATGAGGATCCTAAAAAACTAGAGTTGTCAGAGCATATATACCCTACAATAAAGAGGAAAAATATAAAATTATGAACTATAAATGAGGGGAAATGGGAAAATATGAGAAAAGAATCAAATAAAGAAGAATGATAATGGATAATCTTAGTATGACGGGCTTGGGAAAGATCACCTAAGAATGGATAATCTAAGGAATAACCATCATCATAATCTGGTGTGTAAACATCAATGACACAAGTAGGGATGACCTTATCATCCAAGGAAGTGTGGTGAATAGAATGTTGGGTCTTGGTCAAGACAATGGGAATGTCATTGCAAGGAGGTTTGCAAAAACGAGGTTGTAAAGAATCTAGAAACTACAAGATGAGATGAGGTGAGAGATCAAAAGTTTTAATCTTTAGGTTAATCTCATTAGGATCATCATCATCAGAGTCTAATAGTTTAGGAGGAATTTTAACAATGATTTCAGGATACTTGTTGTAACCTATAGTCAAATTGATGAGGAAATTAAATATTTGAGACTCACAAAATTGAATACTAGGTAAAGGTTCAAGAGCAAGAATCTTAAAAACACCATGATCTTGGAATTGTTAAAAATTCTAAAGATTAATTTCACCTTGAATCCTATATATGGCCCCATTACGAGGTAATTTATTGCATTGGTAGGTAAACAAATCAACTAATCTCATATGGTGAGTCCATGACCTACCTGGTAGGATATTATAAGAGAGAGAAAAGTTAAAGATCATCACCTTCACATAGATAATGATAGGTGGGATGGTAATGGGAAGCCACACACAACCTAATGGAGGTATTTTACTTCTATCATATCCTTGGTAGGTGCTATGTGTGGACTTGAGATATTGTATTCTAAATATCCAAAGGTCTTAATGAAATTGAGAGAGGAAACATAGGTGCTAAAAACCTCATAAATAAATGCACACTTGACTTAGATATCACTTATTTAGACACTATTGAACAAAGGAGGATCATCTTCACAAAGAAAAATATTTTCAGGAACCATAGAGGCTATACAAAATTTTAAAGAAAGATAAGTATCTATAGTTTCATCAATGTTGATAGACATCTCTTCACATTGTTGTAATATACTATCCTCAGATCTAGATAGGGGTACTTCACATCCTGCTAGAAGAAGATGAGGGATGTTCATCTCAAGAAAGAGTTACATAAGATTATTTATATGATGTGGAGAGGTCCTCATAAGTTCAAGGAACTAAATTTGGGATGGGATATTAGTGAGATCCATAATGGAATCCAACTCATCATAACCCATAAGAAGGTTATTATATATAGGTGCATAATGATTAATAAGGTCCTCAAAAGTAGGAATTAAAGTGCATTGGAATTGTTATTGATAAGAAGGAGAAGGTTTCAAATAAGTTTGTAAATTGTGTTGCAAAGATCAAATTGTTAGAAGATGGAGGAATGATAGAAATAGAATGAGAAGTGTTATCCAAGGGAGAATTGGGAATTGGATCATCAAAGGTTATAATTTCATCTTGCCCCAACTCATTTAAATGAGTTAGAGAAGAATCTTGGATAATATTGAATGTTAAAGATAAGGGAAGAGTGTAGATAAGTTGAGGATCAATGAAAGTAACAACCCTTCTCATATTAGTCATGTTAACCACATTCTCTTCAGAAGTGGGGTCAACAAAACTTTATACATTATTGGTAAAAGGTGTCGGCTTGTCTTTTGTGTCTTGATTAGGTTGATGATTAGGAAGAGGGTATTTTTAGATAGCCAAATGAGAATTAAATTTATTTAATGCTTGAATTTTATTATGTGATTTATGAGCCTTAAAATCAATGTCATAGGCTTGTTGATGTTTTTTAATGATAAAATCTTGTGTTAAGCATGAGATATACTAAGAGGGGGGGAGGTGAATCAATATATCATATATCTTATAAATATTTTCCTTAACCAAATTCCAATTAATCAAACATTCAAGATATGCAATAAAACTCAAACAATAAACACCACACAAGATAGAGAGAGACACCAGATATAACATGGAAACCCAATATGGGAAAACCATGGAGAACAATCTCAAGTATATGAATGAGCACCAACCCAAACAATATTCACAAGCCAATCTTGCAAGAGCACCAAACCCTTTGCTGAGCACCAACCCAACAACTATTCATGAGTACCAACCCACAAGAGCACCACACCTCTTTGTTGAGCACCAACCCAGCTACTACTCATGAGCACCAACCCATAACAGCACCAACCCCTTTACTGAGCACCAACCCAGCAAAAATTCATGAGAACCAACCCACAAGAACACCAACCACTTTGCTGAGCACCAACCTAGCAATAATTCGTGAGCACCAACCCATAGGAGCACCAACCCCTTTGTGTATACCACACACCTATCTCTCAATGTTGCTGTCTCAACAAATGATAGATCAATACAACATCTCTTTCCTCTCTCTCTCACCTTTGCTCTTCTAAGCTAGATATAACAAATACAAATCATATTCATCTCTCACAATTGCTCTTCTAAGCTAGATATTACAATATCAAATCAACCTCTATAACTCATATTTACAAATGGCTTCTCAAGCCTTTATTTATAGCTTTCCAAATGACCTTTGGCCTTCCCCCTTTGTGACCCTTAAATCTTCATGGTAAATGGCAAAAAATTGTATGACCTTTCATATTTAAGCCTTTGAAAAGTCATGTGGTGACCCTTCATGATCAAAAACATCCTTCCCTCTTTTGTCCTCATGTTGGTGACTTTTCGTATTCCTTAAGGTGTCCCTTCATGAGAAAATGCACCCTTCCTCTTTTGTCTTCACTTGGTGACTCTTGGAATTCCCCAAGATGACTCTTCATGGGAAAATGCATCCCATCCTTATTTTGTCTTTATCCCATGGCTCTTTGACTTCTCCATGGACCCTTCATTTGTCTCATATGCAACCAAAAATATATTTGTTAATATTAAATAAATATTAACTCATATTAGCCAAGATATATTTATTACAAAAAACATTAAATGAAATGGGGCTTTTATCACCAAAAATGCTAGACCTTTGACATCAATGAAAATATTTCCAACATCTTGATCAAAATTAGGACAAAGAAAAAAATCCATAGCTAAATAATGGAGCTACTTACGGGTCTCATGAGAATGACCCCAACTAGCATAAAACCAAAAAAACTTGTTAGGATCATACTAAGATTTCATAGGATGAGTAGGGTCAAGTTCTCATGGAAGAGGCCTAGGTAGATACTTGAGTGATTCAGTTGAGGATAGTGGTTTAAGAACATTAATGTTATTTGGTGAAGATAAATGAGGATTGGTATATTGTTGATAAGGGGAAGTTGGTTCTGAAGATTGGTTAGGAAAATTAGCTTGAATAGTGTGAATAGTGTTATAAGAGTATGTGACACCATCATTAGTATCATTAAAATTTTTGTTCTTAAGGAAGAGATGAGGACATACATAAGGTTGGGGTGGCTTGAATTGATGCATAAGAAAATACTGAAGTTTAGCTTGGTCAATAGCCTCATTCAAAGTACATGAAGAGAGAGTGTGAAATTGATATTGTAACTTGGGAAAAAGAGTATTAGTGAAGAGATGGAGAAGATTATCATCAACCATGTTATGTGTAGACACTGAAATCATGTCTACTCCTTGGTCGTCTTCCCCCCTTGGTCCCTTTCTAACTTCTAACCATTCCTAACCCACCTATGTCTTATTAATTTAAAATAATTATCTATTTTGAATTAATAATTCCTTCTCTCTCCTTGACACCTCACCCCTCCTAGGATACCCTTTCTTGGATGCCCTCCACTACCCCATGCCAAGTCTTAAATGACTTAAGACCCCATTTCCCTTATCCCACTCATCCTCTTGTCTCATTTAACCCACCTTCAACCATTTTCCCACAACCAACTAACCTCGGCAAAAGAAAGGATGGACAAAAGGCTATTTTTAGCCCTTTTTCCTATTCTTTGGCTGTTGACATCGATCAGTAGTCGACTGACATCGGTAGTATTGTTGGCATTAATTACCTTCAAAACTATGTTTTGCATCCAAAATTTGGATCTGACCTTTCAATCTTCAACAATCCGCTAATCTTTCAATCTACCCTCTCTCTCTCCCTCTCTCCTAGATGCACAACAAACATCACAAGGTACAGGTGTTCTGCATCAGTCACTCCACCTTGCAGGAAGTCTTCTACACCAATAGCATCAGTAACAGGATTTCTACACCACCAACATCAGCAACTAGTCTGCAACACTCTTTCTTTAGCAAGCCACAGGTAGGTATTTCCTCTATGTTTTCATTTCAATTATTTAGACTATTAATAATTAGTTTTCTAGTTACTGCCTTTCTTACAATGAACCAGACCACAGACCCAACCTACTCTTCCCAGAGAGGCTGAAAAGCCTTCTCTCATCCTTATCTCCCTATCACCCTGTCCTCTATCTAATCCCCTTTTTAGACCATACTTTTTGCCCTGTAAACCCTGCACAGACCTCCTAACAGACTCTCAGACCATCCAAACAAACTTTCAGACCATTCTGTCGACCATAGACCCATCTAGAACCTGTCTAAGGTCACTGCCCCGACTGACATCGACCATTTCCCCTACTGACGTCAGCAGACTAACTGACATCAGTGACCTTGACCTACCGACGTTGGCAGACTAATTGACACTAGCAACTATGGCAAATAGCTTGCCCCATTTAGGTACACATTTTCTTTTATTTCTTTTAATTCAGTCTTTTGTCATCTCTATTTCTAGCAACATTCTGCTCTTTATCAGACATTCTTTTTTATCTACTAGTGGGTTGTCATCTCTCAAGGAAGTCTCTACACTTCTGGGATCAAGCTTTGCTTGGCAACCCACCATCTACCTATCTAACAACCTCTGTGTTTGAGTCTCTTTCTTCTTCAGGTGTCATCCTCCACAACCAAAGAGGAGTCCCTACAACGTCTACATAATGGTGCGTAGACCTCATTTGGGTAACATCTAACCCTAGACCATTTCTCTTAGTTTCTCATTTCCTTTTAAATGTGAAAGCAAAAAACTTGATAGAAACATTATGTTCACACCTATTTGACAAAGTTTTCCACCTTTCAAAAAAATCTTGAGAAGTTTCATTTTCAATTTGTTAAAATTTATGAAGTGGGCCAAAGTATTTTTTGGGAGATCACTAATTTGAAATTATTGAATTAAAACATTCACTAAATATTCCAAAATATCAATGGAGTGATTTCTAAGTTGCTTTTACCAATCTAAGGAATCATCTATGAGGGTTTTGGCTAAGACCTTGGTATCAACAAAGGTGTTCAATTTGACCCAATCCTTATAAATATTTCCAAATGTTTTAAGATGAAGGGTAGGATCATTTGATCCATTATAAAAAAAATTTAGGGGTGATACCTCCTGTATCAATATTAGAAATTTGAGTAGTAATAGGTTCATTTTGAAGATGCTTAATGGGTTTGTTGACCAAAGGAGGTTGAGCGATGAGATTACCTTGGGAATATCAAAGAGGAGGAGGGGGAACATTTTGATTATTCATGATCCAACTCATTGTTTGAGGATGATTTTGAATATGAAGAAGGTTATTTTTCATTCTCATCATTTGATTTATATTATGATCTTTAAAGGTATTCATTTTATTGAGTGTTTGTAACAATATTTAGCTAGTTTGATTAACATTATTTATAGCATTAAATTTATTATTAGAATTGGTATTAGTGACTTAGGGCTTCATTCACCATTTCCTTGAAAGGATCGGATGTCTCGGTGTCATCTGCCATTTGAAGTCATTTGGAATGAATAGGTGGAAAATTTAGAAGCTCTATTGTTTCCCACCCAAGCTTCTTGTAGCCTGACCTCATCCTTGGGATCATACACTCTCAAGACAAACCACTCTGATACCACTGGGAATGTCCTTTCAGTGCCCCAACACCCTTCAAGGTCCAGGTAATTTTTAATATTCCTACATTTGAAGGCAAAATCAATGCCGATGCAGTAGAAAATTGGTTGGATCAATTGTCTTCCTACTTCTCTGTAAATAAGTTCACTGATGGAGAAACGATTACTTTTGCTCTTTTGAAATCAACATTTCCTATGAAAAATTGGTGGGAAGTGTACAAAAAGAGGTTCAGTATAGATGACATTGGCCTTGAGGTGGAACCTACCTAGGATAATTTTGTGGAAGTGGTGAAGGAAGAATACCACCCCCTTGGAGCATATGACAATCTATATATAGAGTGGCAACAACTTTCCCAAGGTGAGGAATAATCTGTTCAAGATTACACTGACATTTTTCATTCTCTATCTGCAAGATTAGGTGTCCAAGAAAGTGAGAAACACAAGGTTCTCAAATATCATGGTGGATTACAATGGTACATATGGGGAGAAATGGAACTCTTCAATTTGGAAACCATCGGTGAGGCATACAAGTTCACAGTAAAGATTGAGCAAAAGCATGAAAGAATGAATATAAAGAATCAGTCTTCAAAATGGAAAAGTGACAAAGAAGGTCAAACATGAGGCCAAAATTGGAAGCAAAAGGAAGGAAAGGCTGGGAAGTGGTGTGATTATCACAAATCTGGAACTCACTCCAAAGAATAATGTCAAGCTATCAAATCACTAATTTCTAAGTCACAATCCTCTACTCTACCTCATACAGACCCTACAGTCGAAGAGGTTAAAGAAGAAATTATAGATGCTGATCCTGAAGCCATTGTTGCTTCATCACAGACACACGACAAGATGTTAGATGACAAGGAAAGGTTGTTTCACTCTAAGTTATGGGTGAAAGGTAAGCCTCTACATTTCATTCTTGATAGTGGAAGTCAAAATAATTTACTCTCTGCTAATGTTGTGAAAATCCTAAATCTACCCATGAAGCCTCACCCAAAACCATACAGCATTTGATGGTTGAGTCTAGGGAGAAACCTTCATGTCACCCACCAATGTCTTCTCTCATATGCAATACAACCTTTCTAAGATGAGGTCTTATGTGATGCAGTCAATCTAGATGTTTGTGATGTACTGCTTGGTCAGCCATTCATGTATGATCGACATGGTATATATGAATCAAAAACTAGAAGGATCACTCTCACTCTTGGAATACAACGCTATAGGGTACCATAAGTACCACCTTCTACATCTATCTCTTTGATTAATGCTAATAATTTTGTTCTCATGGTGGTCAATCCACAAGAATCCAAAAGGGCTGATGTTACAACCCTGACTATACAAACAACACAACAATAGAATCAAATAGATATTGAGCTGAAGAAGTTCACAACCTTCCATCCACAGACTGATGGTCAGACAAAAATGGTGAACAATCAGGTATGCAATGGGAATAAAATCAAAGTAAAACTACCACACTTGATGAAAAATCTTGATGCAATGGGGACCATTTCTCCTCAAGGAGGGAGGAATGATTCGGACAACAATTTAGATGACAATTCAGGTGATGGGTCCACCCCATTTGATGGCAGAACTTCTAGGAGCCATAACTTTTGCACCATAGCTGTAATTAACTCACCATTTGAACCTTTGGAAAGCTAATAATGAGGGGAACATCGTGAGATGGCATTGAGCTCCACTTGATGAATATTGACCCACTAAAACTGAAATGATCCAGACAATAATTCAGATGACAATTCGGGTGATGGGTTCATCCCATTTGATGGCAAAACTTCTGGGAGCCATAACTTTTGCATCGTAGCTCCAATTAACTCACCGTGTTTCTACGCTTATTTCACTTTCACATTCAAAAGATAGAAATGAGAAACTAAGAGATGGTCTAGGGTTAGAAGATACTCGGATATAGTCGTGTGCATCAAAATTAGACTTTGGAAGGTACTCCTCTTTGGCTGTGGAGGAATGACACCTGCAAAGAAAAAGAGACTAAACATGAAAAAATGTTAGACGAAGAGACGGTGGGCTGTCAAGCAAACGCTTGATCCCTGAAGTATGAAGACTTCCTTAAGGGATATCAACCCACTAATAAAAAGTAGAATATTTGACTAAAGTAGAAATAATGAAAGACAGAATGAAAGCAAATAAAAGACAAAAAGTAGAATGCATACCTGATATGCAGCAAACTACTCTACACATTCACTAGTGTCGGTCTCTGTGTCGGTGTTGGTTAGGGAAGGGAACTGACATCGATTAAAGTGCCGGCATCGGTAGGGGTAATGACCAGCGTCAGTCGAGGAAATAGTTTTGGACAGGGTCTAGTCAGGTCTGGACAGGGTCTTAGGATTTGCAGAAAGGTTAGATGTTTTTGTTTGAGGGTTTGGGAAGCTGATTTAGGAGTCAGAGGGATTGTTTGGGGCTTTATGTGTAAGGGGTATGGGTAGAGTTACAGACTGTATATTCTACAGAGGGTGGATAGAGGTGATACAAGTGGAAGTAAGGTCAGGGTTATAGTCTGAATCTAAATTTGGGTAATGATAGCAATTAAAAACAATAACCAGAGATCAGAAAAAAACTTAGAACAAATCCTTACCTGTTACGTGCTGAAAATAAAAGTCAGAGACATGATTGATGTTATTGCTGTGTCACAAAAGTTTGATGTAGCAGACCTCCAACAAGATGACTGAAGTAGAATACCTGTACCAAAGAGAGAATGTGAGAGATTGATTGCAGATTGGTTGGATGCAAGAATTGGTTGATTGTTCGAATGAAGAGGTTTGTTGATTGATATGAAGGAAGGTCCGATAACTGATCGAGAAACAGATTGGCAATCGAATGGATAACGGATAACGGATAATGGTTCTTGCATTCAGGTTGAGAATGTAGTCTTAAAGATAATCAATGTCAGTAGGACTGCTGACATCGGCTGATAAGTGACTGATGTCGGCGATGTCAGTCGGGTTATGACTATCGTCAGTAGATGCAGAATGGGGACAAATGCTAACTTTAGCTCTCTACTCATTTTTACATGCTGCTAGGGTCAAGGCTTGTGGGAAAATGGTCAACAAGGGTTAAATAGGTGTGGAAAACTAAAATGGGGGTTAAGGGGAGGACGATAAGGGTTAGACACAATTACGGTGTCTACATTTGCCCCTTTTTGTCTTGTTGGTTGTTCTGGATGAACTGCAAGACAAAAATAGGAGTTGGTTGCCCCAGGTGTGGGATAAGGTCGATTCTATCTTGTTGGTTATTCGAATGAACTGCAAGACAAAAATAGGAGATGGATTGCCCCAGGTGTGGGATAAGGTCGATTCCATCTTGTTGGTTGTTCGAATGAACTGCAAGATAAAAATAGGAGGTGGATTGCCCCAAGTGTGGGATAAGGTCGATTCTATCTTGTTGGTTGTTCAAGTGAATTGCAAGACAAAAATAGGAGGGTTGGTTGCCCTAATTATGGATGAGGTATTCCCCCTCAAAGCAGGAGTTGAGAGAAGGGAACCTGGAATCAGGTGCTGATTTGACAAAGATTAGATGAAAAAGGGGTGAGGGTGAATGTTGTAAAAGTCATGATTACATGCGTACCACTTCACTAGATGATCAGGTCAAATTGTCATAGGTTAAGGGTTGAGGAGTGCCAAAATTGAAGTAATCAGACCCCAGCATTTAGTCATCTACTGATTAGGTTATTCAATCTAAGCTGAAGCTCTAATGGTCATCATGTGCCAGGTATCCCAGGCTCAGGAAGTGCTCCCAAAAACATGAAAATGTCACAAGTAGTGGGGATCAACTGGCTTGCGATCTTATACTTGTGAAGGTCAAAAGTGTGCACACAATTTTGCTAACCAATCATGAGGTAGCATACATGCAAAAACAACCAAGGCAAAATCACTTTGGAAGTAGTCACAGTTAGAGGAGATGGTCATGATCTCCAAGGTCTGGTGGTTGATGGATGGAGGCAAAAGTGATCTCAAGTGTGCCCCAAGGGGCCAAAATGACTTGTACTGGAGGGATGACTGATTAAGGGCATGATTTTGGGGCAATGTGATGAAAAAAGGAGGTTTGAATGTTGCTGATGTCAGTGATAAAAATGACATCAGAGACATAAAGGGATCAATGTCGACAGGATATCAGCCGACGTCAGCAGTATAGGGCACACTTATGTCGACATCGGTGGCCTGTCAAATCCAACAAAACTAGATTGGTGGCCAACCAAAAGTCATTTGTGATTTATTTGACTAAGAGAAAAGAGATCTGGAGCCAAGTGAGTGAAAGTGACACTAGGTTGACCGAGGAGCAGTGTGAGGTGTCAAAGAAGCATTGGTGGAGAGAGAGAGATGCGTGGAGAGAAATTGGAGGTTGCAGAGATGCGTGTGGGCCAGGAGAAGCTTGATGCAAAAGTGATGGTAGAGGGTAGTAGAGGACCCGTGGTAGGTCCACCACTAGCGGTACCCATCGTGCCACCACACCAGCGACGCTGAGATGAGGTAGGAGGGTCTTTAAGCCCTATTTAGTTAGATTTTTTGTATTTATTTGTTTTTTGAAATTTTTTGTGAATGTAGGTAGAAATTGAGGGGGGAGGGTAACTAGGAAGGTGGGGGAGGGATCTAGGATAGGTTAGGAGTATTGAGAGGGTTTTGGGGGGGTTAAGGGGTAGAAATGGGGAAGCCCTAAATTTAGGGCTCACCCCGTTCAGCCCTAGGGCCAAACCAGTCATTGATGTCAGCATGTTCACCAGCGTCAGCTGATCAGCGACTGGTGTCGGTCACTAATATGCCGACATCAGTCACTAAGTGACCAACGTCGATTAGGTGAGTGCCGTCACTAGCACACTAATTGATGTCGATGGCTGCCTGATCGAAAGAGGAATAAAAAATGGTCAAGTTGAGGGGTCAAAGCTACACCAAGGACTTCTCAGAGGTCAGGTCAGGCGTAGATGGTCAAATAGGTTGGTCAAAATAGAAAGAGGAGGGAAATTTTTAACATGAGATTGACTTAGGTGGATGCAAGCGAGGTAGACTCTGATGTTGTGAGATCGACTACCAACATTGCTGACACGGATGTGTCGGGACATCACAGGAGAGGAGTGGGCACAGATGAGTGTAGTAGGACTAGGTGGACTACGATGCTACTATTAGGTGGCGAGGGATGTGAGCCTGATGGTGGCTCTGATCGAGCGATGGGATCATTCCACCAACACCTTCCACTTACCGACAGGAGAGATGACAGTGACCGTGGAGGATGTATACTAGATTTTGTGGCTGCTGGTACATAGAGTAGACTTATATGCGTGCTCGAGAGAGGCACATGATATTCAGATGGTGACATTGTTTGCAGAGCATGCTGCTGAGGTGAGTTATCACTCAACCAATTTTGCATATGAGCCCCTTTACACTATAGACGAGGATGCACATCAATTGGCGATCCTGATGATGATAGGCATCACAGTTTATGCGCTACCAGATGCAGAGGGAGGCAAGTTTTTAGTTGCTATGACCAGTGTTTTGACAAATATGATAGAGTGGCAAACAGTGTTCACCTGGGCACCAGTCTTTTTGGCCCAAATGTATAGAGAGCTATGGGGCATTAGCAGGCGGTGTGGTATAGCTTGTGTGTCGATCACCTCCTACATTGCTAGGCTTATGAGCACATCATGGTCACATGACCTCTCGGCCTCCTAGTGGTGATACAGGCTGGCTTCAGGGTTGGATTTAGGTGATGGCGTGAGGTGATGGCGTAGACACGGGTGGATGGAGTGGTCAGGGATATTAACCACTACCGAGGGGTACTAGAGGCCTTGATCCCTATAGATATCATCTAGAGACCATATCTGGTGTATCCAGCATTCAAAGATTAGGGAGAGCAGTTGGTCAAGACTCAGAGCATGCGATGGGTTAGAGGTAGGCGAGCTGGTGAGCTCGAGAGGATCCTAGTAGAGAGAGTGCGGCACCAGTACGGGCTACTATAGGATGTACCTCCCACGTTTCCATAGTATAGGTGGGATGATATAGAGGCACTGCTCCCACTGCTAGAGGAAATAGAGGGGCCAGATTTTGAGGAGTTACCAGCAGGACCTGGGATAGCTGACCCAAGATGTTTAGAGGCCTACTCGACATGGTGGGCAGGTTAGTATATAGGGGTACAGGCAGGACCATAGATTGATCTATAGGCAGTGGTCAAGGAGTGGGATGTGCCCTGACAGGAGAGAGATGCTGCCATCTAGGAGAGGGATGCAGGATGAGGATGAGTGACCATTTTAGAGAGTCAGGTCATAGGTGTGCAGGGAGAGATGGTAGGGTTGACAGGTCGAGTGGCTGCTTTGACAGGGCAGATCACTATTTTGTAGAGTCAGTTGGCTGCAACCCAGGCACATGCATCAACAAAATAGGGCTTGAGAGGATAGGGCTTGATGCAGTATCTACCTCAACAGCCAGCTCAGTAGCCCACACAATCAGTGTCAGTACAGCCAGAGTTTTCACAGCCGCAGGGTTCAGTGTAGGGCACGGCAACAGGTCTGATGGGTCCACCACAGACTGTATCTCTAGTTAGATACAGTGATGTGCTAGATGAGATTGCATATTATGAGAGGGCCATTAGGGGGTTCCCTCAAATACAACAATACTCTGAGATGAGGGCAGAGTAGAGTAGACAGAGATTTATGTCTTGAGCGATGACTTTTGGGTCTCGCAGATGACACAGATCAGAGGGGGGAGAGGATATAACATCTTCCCAGTCACCACCACCACCACCACAGCCACATCCTTGAGGGCAGATTATGATTTTTATTTTTGATGTATATACCAGCCTGCGAGCCATTGATGTGAGATGTATGAGAGAGAGACAGAGGCACAGATTGTGCGATTTTATAAAACATTGTTATATATATATATATATATATATATATATATATATATATGATGTGATTTTGATCATGGATGTGTTATGAAAAATGTTATGGATGCATTTATATGTTATTTTGATTTGATATATGTTTTGATATTATGTTTAGGATTATGATGCTGAGATTATGGTGTTTATATGATGATGGATGTATGATTAGGATTAATGATTAATGATATGGATGAAAATGATTAATGTTAATGATTATGAAAATATGTGATTTTTTGTGATGTGATTGGCAGGTGATGAAAGAACGTGATGGAAGAAATGCGATGAAGGAATGGCCGAGCTAACCCCAGAAGACCCCATGTCAACTGAGTACTGCCTACATAGCCCATGTCGTTAGGGCCTCAAGCCAATGTAGTTCTCCCTTCTAGGGAGGAAGGGTCAAAGGGATGGAATTGGTCTTGGTTGAGGGCAAGGTCATGGTCAAAAGGAGGAAAGAAGGTTTGTCCATCAGAGAGATGAACAAACAAAGGTGGTCAAGCTAACTCCAGAAGATATCGTATCATCTGAATGCTACCTACATAGCCCTTGTGTGAAGGGCCTCAGACCAATGTAGTTTGAAACTAGGAGTTCGAGTGGTAGACAGGTGGTGAAAGTGGTCGATAGACTAGTCTTGGTCAAGGTCAAAATGATGAGGAGAAAAAAGATGTGACAGCCTTTTCCAAATGGTGTATGTTGTAACATTGGTGATGTGGTCTTTCATCCCTATCAATTTTCCATAGTCGTGATGGACGTATGCTAAAAATGAATTGAGGTCTATTTATGCTTCAACAAGTATTGGTTTATGCTTAACATAAATTACGTCTGGTCAATAATTTCCATGTGTATTGGTGTCCATAGAAACTAGTGTGAATAGGTTATGATGATGTGACAGGTCTGAAAATGTTGGGTTGGCTTGGTTGGGTTTGACAATGGATGAAGTTGAATGTGACCAAAGTGTAAAAAAAAGTGAGAGGCATATTGCTCTTTCATTGACAAGGACCAGAATGATAGCATAGATAGGGGTTGTTAGAACAAAGAGCCCCATTCATGCATTATGTTGTTGACCATATGTTGTGTTAGAGTGGTAATCGAATCACTTTGACATTAAAGTGAGCTCGAAGTCCCTTGAGTAGGTGATAAGAGGAGGATAGGGTAACCCATTTTAGAGTAGAGATAACTTTGTCCCTTTTATAGGAGACCCTGAGACAACTACAAGCCAAGTCCATGATTTTTTTTTTTGGTGCAGACTGATCAATGCGAGAAGTCTACATAGAGATGTCATTTGCTTGGTGGTCATTTGCAAAGCTGATCAATGCAGGAAGCTGCTAAGAAAGATTGTTGTTGGTAGCAAGATTTAATCATAGCCATCCTTTGAGGGAGTGGTCTATAGTTTGATTTATATATAAGGGCTTTGAATAGTTGTCCTTCGAGGGAGCAGTCTATTAGCTACAATAATGATAGTACAACTATCTTTCGAGGGAGCAGTCTGCCTTTTGATGTGATTTGGTGACCTTGGATATTTTTGACATCTTGATTTGTTTTGACAGAAATGTGAGTCATGGACCAGACTATAGAAGGCCAAGGGTTCCCTTTTATTAGGACAAAGCATCCATACTATATAAAAGGGGTATATAGGATTTGTTAAGGGGAGTAGGGTTGAAAGGAATGAGGACTAAGAGGATGGGGATTGCTCAAGGGATGATCTCAAGATAAATGTCAAGTGGACGAGTACTCGACTAACAGTAGAATGGTCACAGATGCAACGCATTAAGAGGCTCAGGTTTTGGTCGTCTGTCGAGAGAAGACAAATGATACATCCCTGATCCATACTTTTGCATGATAATGAAATGTCTAAGCCAATTAGGGGCAAACTTGCCTCGTTTACTTCACTCCATATTGGTCACATGCTGATTCTCTTTGAGGATGAGGTCTCTGATATTGAAATCTCATTCTCGCAGATTTTTGTCATAGGCTCGCTTGATGCGATGTTGATAGACATGGAGATGGTTGAGGGGAGCAAGACGGTGCTCGTCAAGTAACTCAAGTTAAGCTAAGCAATCTTGATGAAATTCATCATTAAAAAGAATGTCATGTAGAGAGATGCAGAGAGATGGGATATGTACTTTGAGAGGTAGGACAACCTCTATTCTATACATGAGAGAGAAAGGGGTAGCACCTGTGGAGGTTCGAATGATAGTGCAGTAAGCCCACAAAGTGAAGGGAATGTGAATATGCCAATCCCTTCTAGTGTCGCTGACCACCTTCATGAGAATTTTAGTCAAGATTTTGTTGGAAGCCTCAGCCTACCCATTTGCTTGTGGGTAGTAAGGCGAAGAGAAACTGAGCTTGATGCCAAATGAGTCGCAGATTTTTTGGACAGTCTTATTTTTGAAGGACTTGCCATTGTCGGTGATGATTTTATGAGGGACACCAAAGCGGTAGATGATGTGGCTGCTGATGAAGTCGACAATCTTGTTGACTTTTGTGGAGATGAGAGGAAAGGCTTCCACCCACTTGGTGAAATACTCGGTGGCAGTGATGATGAAGAGATGAATGAGGGTTAATCTCACCGATGAGATCTATGCCCAACTGATAAAAAGGCCAAAAATCTTGAGCAACTTGTAAGGCATGACTAGGAAGATGAAGCAAGTTAGAGTGCTGCTGACACTTGATGCAATGCCAAACATAGTTGCTACAGTCTTGATGAAGGGTGGGCCAATAATAGCCCAGACGAAGGATGCACTTGGCAACCAAATTTCCACTGAAATTTCTACCACAAATCTCATCATGGACTTGCTTAATGGCCTGAGATGCTTCAGTGGAGGTGAGATAGCGAAGAAGGAGGCCATCGAAGCCTCACTTATAGAGAAGACCCCTAGCATGGTATAGTGAGTAGTACGCTTGATAAAAGTTGGTTGCGCATTGTTAGAGAGGTTGGGAGGAATGACAGACAAAGATAATAAGTCCATAAGTTGCTTATCCCAAACATCTCATGGGCTAGAGTCTATGGTGTTGACATGATTAATGTTAAGAGAGATATAAGAAGGCAATGACACAAGATGCACCATGACAAAAAGTCTAGATGCAGATGAGGAAGATGAGATATGCGAAGTGAGAGAAGCCATAGTGTTAGCAAACTTATTCATGGATCAAGGAACAGTCTGCAAGAGGTAATGGTCAAAAGATGCAAGGAGAATGTCAGCACGGTTTTTGTACCTTTGCAAAATTTCATTTTTACAGAGGTATGAACCATTGACCTGATTGATGACAAGCTATGAGTCACCGAAGATGTTGATGGACTTGATGCTGAGAGAGAGGGTGGTCTGAAGTCCCAAAATTAAGGCCTCTTATTTAGCCATATTATTGGTACAATTAAAGTTGATCTTGAAAGACAAAGGCATGGGCTCACCATCGAGTGGGATGAGAATGACTCTCACACCCCCACCAAGTTGACATTTGGAGCCGTCGAAGAACATGGTCATTTGGTAGACAGTGTCATTGGTGGAAAGCGCAGCGATAGACTCGTCAGGAAACTTGCACTGTAAAGGTTGATTGTTGGGAAGAGGGGCATCTGCCAGTTGATCAGTGATGGTTTGCCCCTTGATAGATTTCTACTAGATGAATTTGAGGTCAAACTCAGCAAGCAGCATGAGCCATCGAGCCATACGTTGATGTTGATATGGCTTGGAGTGCATAAACTTAAGAGGGTAAGTGTGAGTGATGACAAAGGTTTTGTGGTTAAGAAGATAGTGGCAGAGCTTGGTAGTGGCAAAGACTAACGCCAAACAGATTTTTTCAGTATGAGTATACCAAGTTTCATAGTCGACCAGTGTTCAGCTGATATAGTAGACTGCTTGCTCATAGTGATGCTCATCTCAGTGTGCGATCATGGCACCTAATGAATGGTTGGTGACAGAGAATAAAGGTAGAAGGGTTTATCATCTTTAGGTGGAATGAGGACTGGTGGAGAGACCAGATAGCATTTAAGGGCTTCAAAAGCCTCTTGACAGTCCTTATCCCATGTAAAAGAGATGTCCTTCTTAAAGAGATGATGAAAAGGTTGGCAGCGGTCAGAAAGCTGTGAGATGAAATGGCAAATAGACTGGAGCTTCCCTTGTAGACTGCAAAGCTGCTTGAGATTGGTCGGGGGCGGCATCTCGAGAATAGCGCAGATCTTGGCGGGATCTATCTTGATGCCATGAAAAGAAATGATAAAGTCGAGAAGTTTGTCGGAGAGGACCCCAAAGACACATTTTTTGGGGTTAAGGTAGACATTGTATTGAAGAAGGTGAGAGAAGATGATTTTGAGAATGGTCAAATGGTCACGGCGAAGCATGGACTTGCCGAGAAGGTCATCCACATAGTCCTCCATGATTTTATGGAGGAGATCATGGAAAATGGCACACTGATATGTGGTACCTGTGTTCTTCAAGCTGAAAGGCATGACTCGATAGCAGAAAGTCCCGCATGGGGTAATGAAAGTGGTCTTGTGCTGATCTTCTAGAGCAATTAGGATTTGATTGTATCCTAAAAACCCATCCATGAGAGATAGCATCTCATGGCCGACTATGAGATCAACAAGTTGGTTAATGTTAGGAAGAGGAAAGTCATCTTTGGGATAGGATAAGTTAAGGTCACGATAGTCTGTGCAGATCCAGATCTCCCCAGTCGCCTTGGTGACTGGGACAATGTTAGAGAGCCACTGCGGATAATCGATGGGCTAGATGAAGGAGACAAAAAGGAGGCACTAAAGCTCCTCTTTGACAAGGAGGGCAATGTGAGGATGCATCTTTCAAAGCTTTTGCCTAACAAGCTTAGCCTCCGGTTTGGTGACAATGTTATGGGTAGTGATGGTGGGGTCGATGCCAGGCATGTCACGGTAGGTCTAGGCAAAGGCCTTGCTATGGTCTGAGAGGAACTGGGTATAGTCAAGCTGCTCCTAAGCATCTAAAGATTGTCCAATCTTTAAGATGTGAGGAAAATCAAAAGAAGGGAGGTTGATGTCAATGGTTGATTCATTTAACATAACATGGGTCTCAGAAGGGAGAGAGCGCTGGATGAAAGAGTCGTCAGTGCCCATGTAGGAAAGAATGGCATCATCATCAACACAGTGGATAGTGTGAATGGTTGCCGACTCATCTTCTACCATGCTGGGAAAAATGAGAGGGAGAGACCTGGACACCCCATTAAGCTGATAAGTCAAGGGTTCCAGGCAGATGGTGTTTATGGAAAAAAAACTAGGAGGGATGGAAACCACTGACTTCGTAGGTGGAGGAGGAATGGGTGAGCCTGGAGGAGATTGGTCAATGGTTGGTTTGGGACAAAGGTCTGTAGGGGTCTGAGTGGGGTCGTGATATCCTAGGCCATACCGTTTCTTGGCATCATCATCGTTGAGTGATTTGATGGGCTGATGGGAGCCTTGCTCATAGCATTTGAAGCCAAAACCCTTCCATGCACACTTGTAAAGGTAAATGTGTGCAAAGGTGGGGTTGCCAAGAAATGAGAAGTCTGATGTGAAAGGTTGAGGTGAAGAAAGAGGATTGTAATTAGTAGGAGCTTGATCAAGCCCCCCATAGATAAGGTTGGTTCAGAGGTGAGGAGGACCATAAGGCACGATCATCCCGATCTGATGGTCGTAACTAGGGCTATGATGAAGGCATCCATACTCTTGTGGAGTTTGGAACATGTCTAAGGCTAGCAAGCGATATTCCCCCAATGAAAGTCTTTGGAAGATGTATTCCATGGGATCTGTGGTCATCACTTGAAGGGGAAATGTGAGGGCGACTACCGGTTGCGAACTGGTTGAAGCTTCCATAGATGGAGGTGGTGTCGAGGTTGATGGCTTGATAGGAATGAGAACGTCATTTGGATGGTAGGTGGTGTTACAAGTTTTGAAGGGTGAAGGGTCAGCGGGAATGGTATGGACTTTCCCATCATGCTCAAATTTCACACAACGGTGCAGGGTGGAGGGGACACAGGCCATGGCACGGATCCAGGGTCGGCCTAGCAAGATGTTGTATTGAAACTCTCCTTCGATGATATAGAAGAGCTTTGAGACTGTGTGTGGACCAACATGAATGTGAAGGATGACTATGCCAATGGTCGTGGCAGTGGTGTCATTAAAGGAACGCAAGATTGTGTCAGTTTTAGAGGCATAATTCTTGGGAAGAGCTAACTGTTCAAAGGCATGGGTGGAGATAATGTTGATGCTGGCACCTCCATCGATCATAACGCGTTTAATACCTATCCAATCAACATAGGTAGTGATGAAGAGGGCATCATCCTGATCTTCCATGTTGGATGTGGGAATCTCAAAATCATTAAATGTGATGGAGGTAACAGGGGCTAAAGAGTGGACAAGGGCAACAAGTGGTTCGGGGTCCTCAGGTTGAACCTCTGCTGCCTGCAGGGCTCTGATGAGGGCTTGACAATGTTGGGCCAAGGTTTGGATGAGGTCATAAAGGGACATCTTCACAGGCATCTGGTGAAGCTATTTCAACATAGAGTCATGAATTACCCCTGAAGAGGAAGAAGAAGAAGAGGGTTGAGGTGCGCCAAGGATAGAAATCTTAGGCTTGGGCAGTTGAGGTGGCTAGACAAAAGGGTAGGTCTAAGGAATGGCAGCTTTTTCCTTCACCTTGTCCTTTTGTGACCTAGTGTTTATGTGAATGGCATTGATTTCGAAGATAGGGGTGAAGGAGATGAAGGGGTCATGTTCTGCTGATGAGATGTTGATGGGTCTGAAGAGGTCAGAGGGTTATGAGAAGGAGTCAGGGGTCGGTTGAGAGTGTCCTCAAATAGAAGAGTGTCTTTCTCCAGATAGCGGTGAATGAGGTCTTGAGGGCACAACAAATCTTGGTATCGTGTCCTAGCGTATGATGATATAAGCAAATCTTCGTGTCATCGAACCAGGAGGGCTTAGACCTGAGAGGTTGGAAAGGCCTGATGGGTGGAAGGGTTATGTTGGAAGTCTACAAAGTTGATGCAAGATCAAAGAGTATGATCCCACTAAAGGGTCTGTGCTCGTCGATGTGTGTGATACTGGTGACTTTTGCTTGGGCAGAGTCAGAGGAGGCTTTTGTACCACCTTTTGGATTAATGGTGCGGTGACAGGTGGAGATGGTACTTTATTCATGAGAGGTACCACCCTTTTGGGAGAGGGTAGGCTAGCGGTAGGCAAAGGAAGCAAAGGAGGCAACTAGTTTTGATTAAAAGTCAGAGTGGGAAGGACTCTAGTCAGGGTCGAAGGATGGGGGCCCAAAATGGAGGGCAATGATGATGGAGGAGGAGGCATTCACCTCTGTGGTTTAGTAGTATTCTGTGACTTGGGTTGAAGACTACTATTGGTCGAGGTCTGGTCTAGGTCCACCTTCACTTGCAGATGAGTGAGGTCAGAGACAGGGCAAACACCAAGTGACTTGATAGGTTTAGATGGGGTAGATGCGGGTTTTGGTTTTGATGGGGTCGGTTGAGGCTTAGAAATGGGAGTCTAGTTTTTGTTAAAGGTCTTGGGAGATTTCACCATGGGAGGATTAGCTGCATGAGACGAGAGGGCACGGGCATGTTGAAGAGCTGTGAGACACTCCCACAATCCCTGATGCTCCACTTTCCTAGAAGGGAGAAGTTTAAGTTTCTCCACTAGTCAAGAAAATGGTTGAGAAGATGTGGGATGAGGTTTGGGTTCTTGAGAAGATGTGGATGGTTGTGGGGTTAAAGATGAGACTGGTGTAGCGGTCTCAGACCCAAGGCATGATGGAGTCGTGACAGGTTCGTCTGTGGTTGGAGATGAAGGAGAGGTAGGTTCTTCCCTGGGTGGAGAAGAAATCAGAGAATGAGGCTCCTCAAGCGGGTAAAGAGCAGGGATGATTTTTCCCTCCACTTGCGGTCGAGGAGTAGGAAGGGTTAGGTCCTCCATGGGCATCAGGAAGGAGGATGATGAAACTAGCGGTGCTGGTAAGGTCGAGGCATCCTCCAAGATGAGAGAGGTTGATGGAGAACTAACCAGAGAAAGAGGTTCGTCCACATGTGATGGACTGATGGATGGACTCACCTCTTGAGGTTGGTTGGAAATGAAGGGCGAGATCGTATTGACTATTTGTATATTATGTTCATGAATGTTGTCAGTCAAGGTCTAGATATTATTCTGAGTTGGTGGATGATTGGGGAATGGTTACTTGAAGATGTCGATGCCCTGATTAGGTGACGCATTAGGATTGTCAAGGATGAGATCACCCTTTTCCAACATGTCTTGAATGATGTTTTTAAGGGTTTTATAGTTGCTTGTGTCATGTCCTTTAACACGGTGGTAGTTACAAAAGTCATTTTCCCTATACCACGCAAGGATGGCATGTGAGGGATCAAATTGTGGAGGTGGTCAGATCTAGGAGAGATTGAGGACCCCTTGTTTGACGAGTTTTTCTAGCACATACGCGTATGATTCTCTGAGTGGAGTATACTGTCATTGTATGTATCTCTACTAAAATTGGCGGGTGGCACTCTGAGATGTGGATGGCTTAGACTGATCAGTTGAAGGCGAAGAGGAGGAAGATCTAATGACCACAATGTTTGTTGAAGCTTTAGATTTAGGATTGGATGAGGAAGGCTTAGAAGAGGGGTCATTGGTCTTGGATTTGGGATTCTTGCTCCACAACTTGACTTTATTCTCCTCGATGGCACGTAACTCAAGTTTACAAGCCATCGTGAAGGCTTCATCAAAAGTGCGAAAGGTCTGAACCCTCAAGGTGGAAGAAATATGTCTGGCGCAGGCTTGGGAGAAAAGTTCAATAAGCTCAAGTTGGGGTAAAGAAAAGGAGAGTTGATTGATAAGGCCCCTCCATCGAGCAACGAAATTAGCAATGGATTCATCCTCGAATTGGCAGATAGAATAGAGGTCTGTGATTGAGACCTTCTTGGTGATGTTGATAGAGAAATGATCGAGGAAGAGCTGGACTAGCTGAGTGAACGTGAAGAGGGAATGGCTGGTAAGGGAGCTGTACCAGTCAAGCACAGCACCTGAGAGAGACATAGGAAATGTGCATAAAAGTAATGCATCATCATGGGTGATAAGGTAACAGGCATGTCTGAATGCCCGTAAGTGCTATTGTGGGTCTTCCTTGCTTTGAAAGTGAGAAAACTTAGGAAGTTCCCACTAGCTGGGATATGGTCAGATCGAGACAAAAGGATGGATGGGCTCGTTGCAAATTTGTTCGTATGAGAGAGTATTGCGTGAGCTAAAAATGGAGGTCTCTAGGCTGGACATCTTGTCCATCAGCATTTTGATGATATCTACTGACGGATTGGCAGGTGGAGTGCCCCCTAGATTGTAAGGTGCTTGAAAGAGGCTAAAAGAGGTATATGACGTAGTCAGTTGTACCAGTAAGGGCGTAACGTACGGATGACTAGTCATAGGGATAGAAAAGAAGACTAAGGATGGTTGGGTAAAAGGCACATCTAGGCTCAATTTGCCACGGGGGGTTGGTTAGTGGTAACACGGGCTAATGGATAGGTAGCCACCCTGGTGTTGATAGGGACCAGGGTAGGCAGAATAGAGATGACTAGATTTTGAAAGGGGGTAGAAAGTGGTTGAGTGGGCTGAGGTTGATAGGGGGCCAAAACCTCAGTGGAAGTGGGCTTAAAGATGGAGGGAGAGGCCACACTTGGATGGTTGGTCAAAGGCTGGTCATTGGTTGAGGCAATAGCCTGGGTGTCAAAAGGTTGAACTACGGACGCTATTGATACGGTCACAGTTTTGAGAAGAGAGGTTGGCATTTCGTAGATTGGATTGCCCAAGGAGTCTCATGTTCGACTATTCGCGAGATAGTGCTGCAAGGCTTTGATGTTGAGGTCTAAGAATCATGCAAAATCTTGGTCCCCTTCTGGGACAATAGGCATCTGGGTCGGGGATGGTCTAGTAGGAGTTCTTTCAGTCTCTGAGTGGAACTCCATTATAGGACTGGTTATGGATGGGGTAGATGGAAGCGAGTGATGCCTCGCATGATCGACTAGAGCCTTGGCTTGACTACGAGTCAGAACCATTCAAGGCAAGAAAGAACGTCCTCACAAGCTCAAACAAGTAAATAAGAATAGAAAAGATGAAGAACATAAGCAGATCCTAAAACCCTAGGAGTAAATTATTAGGATTATAGTGGCTTATGCCTTAGAATGTGTGTAGAGGAAGATTGGCTTTTGAGTTGGGTCCTAGAAGAAGTAGTGTATGGATGGTTTCGGGTTAGTTATGGTGCTCAAGAAGTTTGTGTTAGGTTTTGTACAAGGCCTGGTGCTAAGGAGCAAGCTCCCCTCACTTCACAAGTCTAGTGATAAGCTGGGCCCGCTTAGCCAAAATATACTTCTCCTAGAGATTAGACTTTGCCAGAGAACAGAGTGGGCTTTCCCCTTGGTGATGAAATCCAGGTAGGATCACCAGGACGGGTAAGGTATCTGCTAGGGGATGAAATCCCAGTCGGGCCTTGTCTCAGGTAAGTTAAGATGTTTGTTTTGTGCAAGTGGTTTGGTCGTGTAACATCAAGTGGACTAGATTAATTCAATATGTGTTTATTAATTACTAAGTGTGGTCTAAGAAATGCAAGCAAATAGAAATGAAAGTGCAACGTGTTTTAATCCCAAGTCAAAATGTTTGTTCGTATGAAGATGAATGGAGAAAGAGTCGAAGAATATGAGTTTTGACTAGTCTAGAAGTGCAAGAAAGAAAAGAAAAGTTCTTTTTATTCCTGCTTATGATGTCGTTTAGAAGAGACAAAAGAGGTGAAAAGGAAGGAACCTAATGCACCTATATGAATGAAAGAAAGAAAGAACCCAAGGAAGGCCCTAGGGTCCCATCGGGCATGCTAGAATGTTTCTATGCTTATTTCACTTTCACATTCAAAAGATAGAAATGAGAAACTAAGAGATGGTCTAGGGTTAGAAGATACCTAGATATAGTCATGTGCACCAAAATCAGATGTTGGAAGGTACTCCTCTTTGGCTGTGGAGGAATGACACCTGCGAAGAGAAAGAGACTAAACACGAAAAAATGTTAGACAAAGAGACGGTGGGCTATCAAGCAAATGCTTGATCCCTGAAGTACGAAGACTTCCTTAAGGGATATCAACCCACTAATAAAAAGTAGAATATTTGACTGAAGTAGAAATAATGAAAGACAGAATGAAAGCAAATAAAAGACAAAAAGTAGAATGCATACCTGATATGCAGCAAACTACTCTGCACAGTCATCGGTGTCAGTCTCTATGCCAGCGTCGGTCAGGGAAGGGAGCTGATGTCGGTTAAAGTGCCAGCATTAGTAGGGGTAATGACCGGCATCGGTCGGGGTAATAGTTTTGGATAGGGTCTGGTCGGGTCTGGATAGGGTCTTAGGATTTGCAGAAAGGTCAGATGTTTTTGTCTAAGGGTTCGGGAAGCCGATTTAGGAGTCAGAGGGATTGTTTGGGGGTTTATGTGCAAGGGGTATGGGTAGAGTTACAGACTATATATTCTGCAGAGGGTGGATAGAGGTGATACAGGTGGAAGTAAGGTCGGGGCTATAGTCTGAATCTAAATCTGGGTAATGATAACAATTAAAAACAATAACCAGAGATCAGAATAAAAACACAGAACAAATGCTTACCTATTACGTGTTGAAAATAAAAGTCAGAGACATGATTGATGTTGTCACTGTGTCACAGAAGTTTGATGTAGCAGACCTCCAGCAAGATGACTGAAGTAGAATACATGTACTGAAGAGAGAATGTGAGAGATTGATTGCAGATTGGTTGGATGCAAGAATTGGTTGATTGTTTGAATGAAGAGGTTTGCTGATTGATACAAAGGAAGGTCTGATAACCGATCGAGAAATGGATTGGAAACTGAATGGATAATGGATAACAAATAATAGTTCCTGCATTCGGGTCGAGAACGCAGTGTTAAAGATAACCGACGTCAGCAGGACTACCGACGTCAGCCGATAAGTGACCGACATCGGTGACGTCGACCGGGTTATGACTGTTGTCGGTAGATGAAGAATGGGGACAAAGGCTAACTTTAGCTCTTTGCTCATTTTTACATGCTACCAGGGTCAAGGCTTGTGGGAAAATGGTCGACAGAGGTTAAATAGGTGTGGAAAACTAAAATGGGGGTTAAGGGGAGGACGACAAGGGTTAGACACAATTACGGTGTCTACACACCGTTTGAACCGTTGGAAATATAATAATGAGGGTAACGTCATGAGATGGCATTGACCTTTTCTCAATGAAGATTTATCCCCTAAAACCCAATGGAAGTGTCCCAAATTTCAATTTTATTAGTCCAGTCTAAAAATATTAATTCCTTGAATTTTGTATTGTTGTAAATCATGGAAGTAGAACCAATTCATCTCCCTAGAGATTGGTGACCTTCCACATCCTCCCAAAACCTTTAAAACATGTATAAATGAAGATTTAACCTGAAAGGGAAATGAGACATCTCTTCTCAGAGATAAGCATATGTTTGGGTCTACAATTTTGATAAATAAAACATCTCTTTTCAGAGATAATGTTATTTGAATTGTGTTGTTCTTATTTTTTTTTGAATTATACTTCAACCAAAGTTTTTTGAGTCTTGGATCACTTGGGTACCACTATTGGTGTTGATAGGAGCTTGAGAGGAACTATGAGAATGAAAAACACTAGTGGAAATTTTTTCTTATGTATCAAAAGATGGACTAGTGAATGGAAGAGAAGAAGAAGTAATAGAAGTATGATTACTTGGGTAGAAAACAATGCACTAATGGAATGATTAAGGATAGTGGATCTTGTACGATACCCACTCGATGTAGAACATACCATATCAATGGAGCTACTAAGCATGGAGGTGGAATAAGTTAAAGAAGAAGAATTCATGGTATGAGAAGGGTCATAATCAAGGGAAGAGGCTAAGAGTCAAAGAAAGTGGTACCTCCAAATCCATTTGAGAATGTGGGAGTAGGTGAATGAGGATCTTTAGATTGACCATGAATCATTAGATGGTAAATGGTAAAGTGATATTTTCCTCAATGCTAAGGAAATTTAGAGATAAGGAAGAGCATTTTGGGGGTATACTCTTATTCAGGTTGGTCTTCTAGGGAAAAGAGAGGATTGCACTGTGAATAGGTATTAAGAGGGGTCCCATAATTCATTTTGTTATTGGATATGTGAACATTACTCTCATCTAAGAGAGGATCCCTATTCAACAAATGGGAGAACATATAAGGGTTAGTAAAACTCATCATCTTTGTTAAATTCAAATTAGTGTTATCTTCAAATAAAAAATTCATGATGAAGGACAAGGAGTAAAACCAGGTAAGAGAAATAAAGAATCAAGGAAATAGGAAGTGGTAGAAATAATATAATATCAAATGGGTCGATCCAGTATATAAAATAAGACTTGTAAATAGTACAACATCGATTGGGTTGATCCGGTATAGTAAAAAAAGGATGCAAAAGTGTATAGGGTTAATTGCATCGATCTAGTAAAGTAGATAGGAAAAATTAGAAGGTCCGCGATAGACTATGTTGATTGAAATGACTATACACTAAAACAAGAATAAATTTACAAGTACATATAAAAGTAAGAACTAAAGGGAAAAAATAATCAATTAGATAAATGAAGTTGATTTAATTGAGGCACACAACACAAAACCTTGCACCAACATTGGCTACTAAAAGTTTTTACAATACAAAATACACTTTAGTAAATATCAAGTAATCAACTTGAAAAGTAAAAGCTAACTACATGGTCAACCTAAATTTTGTTGGATTATTATAATATAGTTTTAAATTTGATAGGAAGTTGACTATAATTAAGGAACTAGAAATCAATCTAAGGATAGTTTTAGGATATTTAGGCTGAAAGGGATTTGTATTGGAAATGGTAAAAGATTGGTATTGGGGCCTACGCCCTAACTTCACACACAAAAGTGATAAGGGTGTCAATTGTTTATCCAAAATATACCATTAACCACATATTTAAACTTGGCCATAAAACCAAGCTTTCACCTTGGTGATGAAATCCAAGTAGGCTAGCCTTTGGTAGACAATTTTTAAACTAATTATTAAATATTTTGTCATCTATTTATGTGTGTATAAAATATAAAATAGTGAAACTAAATGGTAAATTGAAAACCACCTAACTATACTATGTGTTTTATTCTAAGCATGCAAGTAACAAAAAGTGAAAATATGAGCTAATTACTAGAATATAAATGTTAATTCCAAATCTAAAATAAGGTAAAATGTTGATATAGTTAATAGTGTATGCATAGAATATAGAAAATGGTTGAAAATGTTACCTTTATACTATGAAACAAGGTATTAAAATAAATAGGGTTGACAAAGTCAATATAGTTATCTAGACAACACACAAAATACAGAACTGGGTTGATAGGGTCAATCCAATTGACTATACAAAGGTAGTTTTAAGTACTACAAGTGACAAGAAAATAATGTAAGGAAAGAGAAAAAGGATAGAAAAAAAATTTGGTGATTTTGAAGATGCAGAGAAGTGAGATTACTATCAAAGAACCTGGTCGACTAGGTCAATCTATCTTTACAAAAGCCTTTTGCCTAAGAGACTAAAATGTATAGGGTTAACTAGGTCAACCTAGTATGCTAAAAAGGATACCTATAAATGTATAGGGTCTACCAACTGGGTAAACAGTAATCCAGATTGGATGTCTAAAAATCAATAAAACTATATTAGATTGACTGAGTCGATCTAGTAGCTTGTACCTAAAAACCTATGTATAGAAATTAGAATTGGATCAATGCATTCAACCCAATATGGAAAATATATGACAAAAAAAATGATAAAAGAATGAAATAAGTGAATAAATCTTGCAAGGGTTGGTTCATGTTAGGTTCACTAGAATATATGTAATAAAAAATGTATCATATTTATAAATCAATCATAGCTTAGAGAAGATAGAACATATGTACACTTTCGATTAGGAATACATTTGTTAAGCAGGAGCATGACCAATATAAGGATTTGATAGACCTAATTATGGGATAAATTATCATAATACACTATGCTAAGCAGGGTTCTAAATCCTCTAGTCTAACACAATCACATAATAACCCTAATGGGGTTTTAGACTTTAATATTTCACCTATGCTAATAAAAAAAAAGTAAATCTAATCTAGTTCTCACCAAAGCTTATAACACAAAGTGGGGGTTATAAATAAAACAAATACTAAACATGCATAGAAGACATATACTCACATCAATGTATACCCAATTTCAATGCATGGAAGAGAAGCACAACTAAATTATATATCTATTGTTACGAAAGGAGAAATAAATTTAGGAATACTTACCTTGAAGATGAACCCACCAAGCCTCAATCTCTCCCTTATCCAAGGTGCTTCATGAGAAATTGTTTTAGTATTTATGGATAACAAAGACAAATGAAATCTAGGCTAAACAACCTATTGATGCATCTAAAAGACTTTTCCACAAGACAAGATCCATATCTCTAAGGAAAGTATGGAACCCTAAGCTTTACTTCTCAAGTAGAATGGTCAATAAGCAAATGTTCTTTTCCACTTACTTTTTATTTGATTCTTTTTATCAAATGGTGAGAAATAAACTTGTATATATAGGTGTATTTTACCCTAGATAATTCCAAAAATATCACTCAACAAGGTCAACCCAATCGACCCTATACAATTCCAATCAATAATTCACTAGGTCCTGAGCTAGGTCGGCCAAGGTCAAAATCACTCATAAGTGAAAATAACCCAAAATTGTATAGGGTCAAACTAGTCTACCCTATATAGCTAACTAAAAAAATGGGATCAAGGTAAGGAAAAGGAAAATTAAATGTATCAAAATTATGGAATGGTTTTAACTAAGAAAAACAAGCTTAGGGTAAATGGTTATAAGAGAGAAGTGTGTATATAACAAGTGCCAAAAGGGACAACAATCTTATGAAGCACCAATGGTCTACCTACCCATTTCTTAGTACACCCCTTAAGGTATTCACTCAGAGAGATTAAGACTTTATAGGTTCCTAAAAGATACAAAGTGTCGATAATCGATAAAGGTTTGAAAATATTATGTTTATACAACCTTCACATGAATGGTGATAGGTGAAATGGTAATGGGAAGCCACATAAAAACTAAAGGAGGAATTGAATTTGATCATATCCTTGGCATGTGTTGCATGTGGATTTGAGATTGTATTCAAAATATCTAAGGGTTTTGATAAAATTGGAGGCAACACAAGTACCAAAACCCTCATCAATCAAAACACATTTAACTAATGAATAGAGGATCATCCGCATGAAGTAAACTCTCATTGGAATCATAAAAGTGATAGGAAATTTTAAGGAAAGAGAAGTGTCTATTATTTCATTAACATGGATGGACATCTCTTCACATTGTTATAATATTCTATCTTTAGATCCATGTAAGGTTACTTTGCATCCTATTAGGGGAGGATAAGGGATGCTCATTTCAAACAATAGTTGCATGAGATAGTTTTGATGATGCAGAAAGGTCTTAATAAGCTCAAGAAATGGAATTTAGAGTGGGAGATTAGTGAGTTATATGATGGGATCCCACTCCTCATAACCCATAATAAAGTTGTTATAAATAGGTGCATAATGTTGAAGGAAATCCTCAAAAGGAAGACCAAAAGTGCATTGTAATTTGTGTTGATAGGAAGGATAAGGTTTATAATAAGGTTGTAAGCTATGTTGAGAAGTATAAGTATTTGTTTCAGATTGGTTTTGAGATTTGGTATAAGAAGTACTGATAGAAGCTTGACTGTCATCAGTGTTATGTATAAAAGATGGAGGGATGGTAAAAATAGAATTGGAAGTGTTATCCAAGGAAAGAGTTGGAATTGGGTCATCAAAAGTGACAAGGTCATATCAACCCAACTCATTTAAGTGAGTAGGAGAAGAATCCTAGATAACACAAAATGTGCAAGATAATAGAGGAGTGTAGATAGGTTCAGGATCAATAAAATCACCCACCCTTAACATATTAGTCATATTAACCACATTCTCTTCAGGAGTAGGGTCAACAAGACTTTCTACATTATTTTTGGAAGGGGTGGGATTGTCTTAGGTATCTTGATTAGGTTGGTGATCAGGAAGAGGGTTTTGATAGATAGTTAAATGATCATTATCTTGATGTAAATATTGAGATTTAGTATGTGTTTCATGTGCCTTAAAAGCAATGTCATAGGTTTGTTGACATTTTATAATGATATAGTCAAGATCAAAATTAAGACCAAGAAGAAAATCCATAGCTATATTATGAATCTGCCTACATGTCTCATGAGAATGACCCCAACTAGCATGAAACCAAAAAAACTTGTTGGGATCATACCAAGATTTCATAGGATGAGTGAGATCAAGTTCTCATGGAATAATCCTAGGTAGACATTTAATTAATTTAACTAAGGATAAATGTTTGTGAACATTGATGTTATTAGGTGAAGATAAATGAGGATTGGTTAATTGTTGAGAAGGGTTAGCTAGTTCTAAATTTTGGTTAGGAACAATAGATTAAATAATGTGAATGGTGTCATAAGAGTCTATTACACCATCATTTTTAGCATTACAATTTTTATTTTTAAGTAAGATACGAGTACCCATAGAAGGTTGGGGTGTCTCGAATTGATGCATGAGGAAATATTGACATTTATCTTGGTCAATAACCTCCTCTAAAGTATGTAGAGAGAGAGTGAAGACTCAATATTACAACTTTGGAAAAATAGCATTGGTAAAGAGATGGAAAATGTTATCATCGGCCATGTTATGTTCACATTTGTTGGATAATGATTTCCACTTTTTAACAAAAGCTTGGGTAGTTTCATTTTCAATTTATTTAAAATTTATAAAGTACGCCAAAGTATTCTCAATAATATCATTGGTTTGGAACTCTTGGACTAGAGCATTCACTAAATATTCAAAATTATAATAAAATAATATTTAAGTTGGTGTTATACCAATCTAAAGCATCATCCATGAGTGTTTTGGATAATATATTGGTAATAGAAAATGTGTTTAATTTGACCCAATCTTTATAAACATATCCAAATGATTTGAGATGAAGAGTATGATTAGTTGACCCATTATAAGAAATGGTAAGGGTAATACCTCCTATATCAATATTAGAAATTTGAGTGGTAAGAGGTTCATTTTGAAGATGTTTAATTTTCTTATTGATAAGAGGAGGTTAAGGGATTGCCATAGGAATATTGAAGAGGATAAAGGGGAGAATTTTTATTATGCATGCCACAAGGCATTGGTTGAGGGTGGGTTTGAAGATCGAGAAGGTGATTTTGCATTCTCATCATTTGATTTGTATTATGAGCTTGAAAAGTATTCATTTGATTAAGTATTTGTAATAAAATTTAATGCATTTTAATGGCATTGTTATCATTATTTGAAGCATTAGATTTGGTATTATTGGCTTGGGTACCACTATTGGTGTTGATAGGAGTTTGAGATTGATAGGAGTTTGAGATTAACTATTATAATATGAGGCACAAGTGGCAAAATTTGATTGTGTGGTAAAAGATGAACTAGTGAAGGGATGAGAAGAGGAAGCACTAGAAGCATGATTAACTTGAGTATAAAATGATGTAAAAGTTGAATATTTAATGAGAGTGGGCCCTGGGAGACGCCCACTAGATGTAGAACCTTCCATGTTAGTGGATATGCTAGGCATGGAGGTAAAAGAAGTTAAAGAAGAAGAGGTCATGGTATGAGAAGGGGTTATAATATAGGGAAGAGGCTAAGAATAAACTAGGTTAGTACCCCAAAATACTTGTGAGAATATGGGAAAAGTTGAATGAGGCTACTCAACTTGACCACTAATCATGAGGTGGTAAATGGTAGAGGGATCATTTCCTCAATGTTGAGGAAATTTTGAGATAAAGAAGAGAATTTTAGGGGTATAATCTAATTTGGGTTGATCTTCTAGTGAGAAGAAAGGATTACATAGTGAAGAGAAATGAAGAGGGGTCCCATAATTCATTATGTGAGTGGCTATATGAACATTACTCTCATCCAAGAGAGGATCCCTACTATATGTATGGGATACCCTATGAGGGTTGGTAAAAATCATCATGTTTGTTGAATTCAATTGCATTGTCTTCAAATAAAAATTTCATGATGAAGGAAAAATATAAAACAAGGCAAGAGAGGTTAAAAATTAAGGAAATATAAAGTTATAGAAAATTATATAGAGTTGACTACATCAACCTAGTATAGAAAAGAGGGTTTGAAAATGGTATAGGGTTGATTGGGTCAACCTAGTACAGGCAATAGAGGCTAGAAATTATATAGATTCAATAGGGTCAACTTAGTACAAGAAATAGGGATAACACATAACCTATAAGATATTGTGTCGATAGAATAGACTGTGTACTAAAACAAGGATAATTTTGCAAGTACTTTAGGAAAAAAAGAAATGAAAGGAAACACACAATCAATTGGGTAAATTAGGTTGATCCAATTGAGGCACATAACACAAAACCTTGCACCAATATTGGATAATGTGTAGTCATTTAAAATGTCTGAATTGGTAGTTTGAATATGGTTTGTGACACCCCATTCATAGGTCCTTTTTGCATGCTCCTATAATCCTTATAGGCACCTTTTTTATCATTACCAGTCATCTAAAACCTTCAAATAGTCATTCCACCTTAGCCAAAAAATATTCCTCATGCTAATCCTATTCCTCCAAGTCCTAACCCTATAGGATAGGAGTGCCCCATTTTGACTATAGCATCAGGAACTAAAGTGTCTCATTTTTGGTGCTCCTATCCTTTTGTGCTTTGAGCCCTAGTGGTGATTTTCATCTAATCCTTATCCTTACTTAGGTTAGCCTAGCATGAATATATTTTACCCATGACCAATTGTTCCTTATAAAATCCCACTCAAATCTCATTTACAAAGGAGGAGACAAAACATATAAAGCAAGTAAGAATACCAACAAATAACTAAGGCAAACTTCCCTATTATTTACATATAGTCACCTAATACATCTGCAAACATACTCAAATCCTCATACCAGTCCCTAACCACCTCAAACATTATCAAATTGGCATTTTCATTTGCATCACACTATTACATAAAACACACTAGATGGGAGAACTACGCATGGATTGATCCCTCTTTGGAGTATTGGTATGTAGGTAGTGTGACCACATAAGGGGTGTGGATTACAAGTTTAGTACATCTTTCATACTAAGCCCCCTCTTTCTCAAGTGATTCAAAATGTCATTTTATCAATAATGATGGAGGGTTAGTGTTTGAGTACAAAATCAGCTCCACAACGAGTTTTGTCAATAACCAATGTTCAACTTTTTAAAGGCATGCTCACATAGTAACATAAAAACTACCCATAAAATTTCAGGTCTCTATTATCATTTTGGAAAATAGAAATAAGAATGGACAACAATGCTAAACACCAAAGCATCCACTTTTTAGTGTTTCTATCCTTTCACCAAATGAAATCTAGATTTAGGTTTACAACACCTCAATTTTTTACAACCATTTTCAACCTCTGTATTAGCCATCTCAGTTTGTTTTCCAATTAAGTTATATTTCTTCTTATTTGTTGCTATTTTTATAAAGGTGAAAAAGACAAACAATTACACAAATAAAGACTATATTTATTACTATATTTTGTACTTATTTATTAATCTAAACCCTTAAATAAAATAGGAATAAAAATCCATTATTTACAAAAAATTTAAATCATTTATTAAACCCAAATTACTTCGTGTGTGCACAAAAACCCTAGAAACCCTAGAGAAAATTCCTTGCTAATTTTAGCAATATTCTACTAATTTTTTTGACATATATAAATCAAAATTTCACATTTAATTTTTAAAATTCACCATAGTAATTTTATAAATCATTTCTTTCAGACCCTAGTAGAATATACTAGGTCCCTATGCTTTTGAGGTATCACCATACATGTTAGTGGAATCCTTTTGAATTAAATCACATTTCACATAAAATCAAAAATGGATCTAACTTATTTCAAAAGATTTCTTGAAAATAATAAGAAGTCCATACTTAGTCCTATCATGTATATGAATGATGAAGTTTACTATATGTTAATGCAAAGCTTCATTCTTCCCTTTCAAGCTTACTTTTTATAATATGGGATGATATTAAGAAATTTATTGCTACACATGTTAAGATCACTTTCCTTCAAAGCAACGTTTACTTTTCTTTAATACAGGGTTTCATTATTTATTTTACATACTCTCTCTCTCATGTGAAATAATTTTCAAGTCTATATTTCTAAACATGTTATAAATGTCATGTTACAAGCTAGTTTTTAATGCATTAGTGCAAAGTTCCATGCTCTATATCCCTTGTTTGTTATCTCTCATGTGGAATGTTCTTTATAATCATATTACTATAAAACTTATAGCTTCAATTAAATGTATTTCATCCTACATACATGGTTTCTAACTATATATATATATATATATATATATACATATATATAACTCTTTGGCTACTTTTGAGTTTCTCCCTATCACTAATAGACACAAGAAAACACTAGCGGTTATATATATTCTTCCTCCCTTTAAATTCGATTCACCTAGCTCTTATCTCGTACCTACTACTAGCTCTATGCCTATAGTAGATCATGTAGTACATGTTATCATTCAATTTTATGAAGATAATTAGGTTGATTACACCCATGGATATAGCTTTATCACTCAATTTATTATAGTTGGTGAAGTTTCATATGAGTTACCACTCCCCACTTCAAATCCATCTCCTACTCTATAGTCACCAATTTCAATTCTTCCACTAGTTACAGTTCTTCATCTAGCTAATATTTAGACACAGTCGAGGCCTCCCTTGGCAACATATAGATTTCATACACTTCCATAGAGGCCTATCTTAGAGTGACCACTAGATCAATGATAGTTTCAGGACTCTAGATAATTTCTAGCTACAATATTCACACCTAGGATAGTATCATTGAGGTGTCATGCCTCTATACACAAAGCACATTTTTAGAGATCTTCTTATACTACCAGATGGGTCCCTAAGAGCCCCATAGTTACATCTACTTTTCAGAGTTATATGAGGACCCCACATTTGGTTTTCACTACAGAGATTTTAGAGCACTTAAAACATACATAACTTTCAAAGTCATAATCTCCACCCTTCCATCATGCTTTAAGATCAAAAATGATCCCTCTCCTTGAATAAGGAGTCTTTTATGAGACTCATTAGTTAGTATTGTTCTTCTCAGTCTTTCTTGTACATAATTTCTGAGCTTACATGTACATAGTCTCTTTCTACTTGTACATAATTTCTTAGCTTACTTATACATAGTTTCTTTTCTCATTATTATACATATTTTACTTATGATTATATATTTTAAATAATATACTTATACATAAGTTATTTCAAATACCAAAAACAATATAACTTGTCAAAATACAAAAACATTCAAATAACTCAAAATACCAAAAAACTTTTCAACTGTATGCATTATCCATGCTTTACATTTCTAGTACCATGCTAGACTTACATTTTTCTATTTTATGATATTGTTTGTTGATTTATCTACATTTACTATGATTTAATTGATCTTATTTTAGTGTGTGAAGTGACACCTAGATCCTTGATTGCTTCACTCTACCCATTGAGGGGGCATCTTGATTTTACATTTGAGACATACATCAACATATCTACCCATCGGGGGCATATTTTACATGACTAAACCATCCATGTTATGTCATTGTTACACCACAAACTCTATTTATCATGTTGATTTACATTACTTAATAGATTACATTGATTATTCTAAAGTGCAATGGAAAGATGTTAATGTAGGATATTATTTTCCTTATATTTATTATTATGGATTGTTCCTACACTTGTATTTAGCTTGCTTAGGTGTTATTTTGAGGTCACTTAGGTGTATTAAATGAGTTAACTAAGGTGCACATGAACATGGGAAAATTGTAGTGAAATTGGTGGGTAAAGATACCCTTACCCATGAATATTGACATATGGAACACACAAACCATTTAGTAAAAGTCTTGTGTTCACATTGCCAAATGTCTTGGCTCTATGCCTCCATTGTACCTATAAATATGCCTCTCATATAAGATATTTTTTAATGAGTTATGAATGCAGTATTATTATAATTCTACTCAATTTTGATTTCAATCTCAACAATGGAGTTTTACTTCTATTTGATTTACATTTGTAGTTCGTGTGTTCGATTCTATCAGTTGGATCTTGGATAATTTTGTCATGGTATCAAATCTCTTTTTTGGTAAATAAAACCATTTTATTATTAATTTATTGAATTCTTGAGTATTTTTTTGATTTTGTATTATAACTAAGATTGTAAAAAAGAAACTTGTAGATTTGTGTGTATCATCTACACTCCTTTCTTCTCTAAGTGGTGAACTTCATCAGTATTTGAAATTATTTAAATTATATTGGAAATATAAGTAACCTTTTTTAGATATAAATGAGGATTCAAGTTGGTTGGATAGTATACAAAATCATTTTTTGATAAGGAGGCAATATTTATAAGTTGTTTTATAAATTGCTATTTATAAGAAAATTGTCTGGTATTTTTTTGATTATGATTAAATAGTAAATAATCACTAAAAAAAAATTTGGGTTCTATGCACATTTATTTCCTCTATGGAAAATTTTAAATTTGTAATTTCATTAAGAATTGTAAAAGTTATCATAGTTTTACTATGACAGTATTCAGAAAATTACAAAAATTACATTTTTAATGATGAAGTTTTAAGGAGTTTTTTTCAATTGTTTTTATAAAAATAATATTATTGTGGGAAATCATATTGTAAATATTTTTTATATATTTCACAAAGGGTTACATATAGTTTTGGTAGGTGGTCAAACCCCCTCACAAGAAAAACAAATTTCTCTTCTCCTTTGCTTAACTCACAATTTAACACTCTTGTTCTCCTCATGAACATTTTTTTGGTTGATCCTGACATCCATTTTTTGTGATCTTGCACTGTCACTTTTTTTAATCATTTCACATATTGATCATTTGTGGATGCATTCTCAATTGAGTCTAACATTCATTTTTTATGAGCATATATTGTTGTTTGTGCCTTTAATGCAAAGATTTCACTCATTTCTATGCCAACCACTTTATTGTTGTGTGTATTGCATGATAGTAAATACTAAAATATAATGTGCATTCAACAACCTTAGATAGTCATCTTGTTACTATGTGTATTTTATGATGGTGAATACTACACCAAATCATGTAATTTGACAACATCGACTATATCTTTGTGATTCACTATGTGGATTTGTACCTACAATTCATTGTATTTGAGAGTATATATATTACGTAGTATATTATTTACAGTGTATGCATCATCTATCCTTGGTACATGAGTTGAAGCCTTAATAATAAACCCTACACTCATGTTTATATCTATCTTTGGCACTACATGATATCTTAAGATTTTATGGGCTTTATTGTGTAAACATTTTGGTGCCTATTGTATATGCACTAAAACATAAAGTACTAATTATATGCACACTAAAGTTTTAATTGTATACACATTAAAACATAAAGTACCAAACCTTTGTAATTGGGGGGTTATTTTTTATTATTGTAGGGGGGTTTATTGAATGCCTTGTCTTCTTTATCATTCATTCAGTTTCTTCTTACATTGCATCACGGATCACAATTTAGTTCCACTTCTCACTCCATTCAATTATCATGATTGGAAATCTAAAGTGTAAATTTTTGTAATAAGTAGAGATTTACACAAGATAACCATGAATATGGAAACTAAACCAAAACTTGGTGTAGATAAAATTAAGTGGTATCATAGGTGTCATGAAGCATATGGTCTTTTATGTTTGTCTATTTCTCCTAACTTACTCTTTCACATTCAATCTTCTAAATCACCACATGATATTTGGAATAACTCTTTGGGAAGTAGGATATAATGAGGGGTCATGAGCTAGAGAATGAGCTCATTAGTTTGAGTCCAAGATATTTTGACACTATAGAAGACTTTTTCAACAAACTTAAATCACTTAGTTTGTAATTAAAATTATGTGGTATAGAGAAAAATGATGAAAAATTGATCCTCTCTATTCTTTCTAAGTTAGGTCCTGATTACTAAATTTTTGTCTCTACCTTTCATGCTTTGAAATGTGCCCTAGGACCTGTATAGAGTATGCCATCCTTATACGATTTTGCTAAAGAATTAGCTAAGGATCAAGACAAACTCTTCTAAATGGTTACATTGAAGTCCTCGAAATCACATGCTTTGTTGAGTCATGACAAACTGAAGACTTTAATAAATAAGGAGAAGAAATAAAACTAGGACCAAGAGTAATGAAAGGGTCAAAACTTAGATACTAAGATAAAAGTATCATATGATTCCAACTCTTTAGGTGGGAAATATAAGAAAGAGAGGATCATATGTGCCTATTGTAAGAGAACTGAGCATGATGAAACAAAATGTATGAAAAAATAGATTGATCATTTAGCAAAGATGCTTGAGAAAAACAACATCAATATCCCTGATATAGTCAAATCAACCTCATCATCACAAGAGTATTATAAGGTAAAAGAAAGTAGTAAGAGGAACGGTAAGGGCAAGGCCCTTATTACAGTAACATCCCAATCATCCACATGGGTGATTAATTTTGGTTCCTCACATCACATGGCTTCTTCATGAGACTTGTTTTCATCCTTAGAGCCATGTTCTATACCATCTATTCTAATAGGCAATGATACTTCTATTGAATTTTGTGGGAGAGGATCTATTGAAGTTAATGATGGAACATTTTAAAATGTCTTATGTGTTCCATCATTGTCAACTAATCTCTTATCTATTTATCAAATCAACCACATTAGATCAGGCAAGAAAGTTGATTTTACTCTAGATTCTATTATCATTAAGGAGATGCATAATAATACTACATTGGCCATTGGGAAAGAAAATAACTAATCAAGGTTGTACACCTTCTCATGTTTTACTCTTGATTACCCTTCTATTGTATTACTCACTTATTCTGATGGAGTGAGCAAACTACTACATTACTCACTCATTTTGATGGAGTGAGCAAACTATGGAATGAGCGATTTGGCCATCTAAACTATTGCTACTTGGAATAACTCACTCAACAATATATGGTAATAAGGTTTCCTCATGTTTATTTTTTTGATGGTGTTTGTGAAGGTTACATGCTTGGTAAACATCCTAAAGAGAAATATGACAAAGGCAAATCATGGAGAGCTACTAAAATTTTAGAGCTAATTCATAGTGATGTTTTTGGACCATTTCCAAAGCCTTCATCCAACAAGGATAGGTACATGCTTACCTTCATATATGAATTCTCTAGGTATAATTGGGTGTATTTTATTCAATAAAAGTCTGAGGTCTTTGACCATTTTACAAATTTCAAGGATCTTGTTGAGAAACAGTTAGGGAAAACCATTAGAATTTTGCATATTGATAATGGTGGTGAGTATGTTAATCATCACTTTGGGTATTTTTTTACTTCATAAGGGATTGATATACAATGAATAGTTCCATATAGTCCTCAGGATAATGGTGTTGTAAAACATAAGAATAGATCTTTGAAAGAAATGGAAAATTGTATTATATACTCCAAATCACTTGCACCACATATTGGGTAGAAGCCATTAATTATGATTGATATATCCAAAATCATGTTATTCATAAATAATTGAAAGGGATCACTCATTTTGAAGCTTGGAAAAATCAAAAACCTAAAGTTAAGCACTTTAGGGTATTTGGATCTCCAGCTATGACCCACATTCCTAAGAAGAAATGTAAGGCCTTAGATCATCAGAGTAGGACTTGCATATTTGTTAGGTATGTATAAGATGTTAAGTGATATAGGCTTCTTCATCCTACCACACATGAGTCTTTCATTGAGAGGAGAGTATGATTTCAAGAGGGTCCATCAAACTCCACACATGACACTTCTCCCTTCTCTTTAGACTCTCTAGGATATGATGATAGTTCAGATGACTCAGATCATCTAGATCATATAACTATTGATGAAGATTCTTCTTCTAGTTTAGATGATGAGGATAGTGATAGAGATTTACCCCATTCCATTTATAGTCACATTTTTGAAGTTGAATAATCTCCTCTTGAGGCTCTGATTTTAGGTCCTCTTTGGGCTAGACAGACTCTATAGAGTGTAGGTGATTGGGTTAGGAATCCATCAGATGTTAGACATACTCATTCACAATTTTAGGGTGTTCTAAATGTTTTCATTGCTTGTGCTTCTGATCCATAATCATTTCATGAGGCATCTAGCATTCTTGAGTGGGTTAAAACTATGCATGAAGAGTATAGTTCCTTAATTAGGAATGACACTTGGGATCTAGCACCACTTCCTAAGGGAAGGAAACTTGTTCTATGTAGGTGGATATATGGAAAAAAATTTGTTGTAGATGGGTTGATGGCTAAGTTTAAAGCATGATTAGTAGCAAAAGGATTTTCACAAGTTCTTGGCATAAACTATACTAAAACATTTGCTCCAATCGCTAAAATGAACTCTATTTGACTCACTCTTTCCATTGCCATAGCTTATCATTGGGATGTTCATCAGATGGATGTGTAGAGTGCCTTTCTTCATGGTGACCTTGAGGAGGAGATATATATGGAACAACCACAAGGTTTTGTGGAAGATTCTTCCTTAGTGTGTAAACTTTAAAAATCTATTTATGGCCTCAAACGGGCCCCTTGAACTTGGTATGCCAAGATGGATTCATTTATTCTCATAGTTGGTTTCACTAGATGCAAGTTTGATCTAAATGTCTCCATCTTATAAAAAGATAATTCATTCTTGATTCTAGTTCTATATGTGGATGACCTATTGATCATAGGGAGTTATTCATCCTCTATTGTAGTAGTGAAAACTACTCTACATGATAAATTATGTATGATTAACTTAGGTTTATTGCATTAATTCCTTAGTATTGAGATATTACAATATCACTCAGGTATTACCATTGCAAAATCCAAGTATGTTATTGATTTTCTCACATAGTTTCACATGGGTACTTATAAGCCAAATCTAAATCCCTTTCTTTTCGGAGTCAAACTTGAGGTTAAGTATTCTTCTCCATTATTTGATGCTACCTTGTATTGACAACTAGGTGGTAGCCTCATCTATATAACTCACATTAGACCTGATATTTCATATGTAGTGGGCATGGTCTCTAAGATTATGTAGATATTGCATGAGCTAAATTGGAAAGTAGCCAAATAGATTCTCTACTACATTTAGAGTACTCATAGTTTTGGGATTCACTATGCAGTAGCCATTGATATTGACTTGATTGGATACAAAGATTTAGACTATGATGGTGATATTCAACATCGTAAGTCCACTTTAGGATATAGTTTCTCACTTGGTTTAGGACCAATTAGTTGGTCTAGCAAGAATCAAAATGATATTTCTTTATCATCTACTAAGGTTGAATGTAAAGGGGTTGTCAATGCTACTATTGAAGTTATTTAGCTTCAATAGATTCTTACTAAGTTTGGTATATAGTTCATGTGACCCACAATCATCTTTTGTGATAACCAAAGCACCATTCAGATCTATAGGGGTCCAATCCAACATCAATGGACCAAGCACATCAAGATTCATATGCACTTCATTCAATATCTCATTAATGGATAGGTCATTGATCTCAAATTTTGATAGACTACAGAGTATATAGCTGATATCTTCACCAAACCCTTCAATGAGAGTAAGTATATTCACTTGTGTGCTCGTCTTGAGGTATAGACTACATCAACATCATCTTCATGGGGGACCTTCTAGTCCTCTTCTTTTCTCTCTTTTGTGGGGGGGGGGAGTTTTTTCCTATGGGTTTTCTCATTTTCCTTCACTTTGTAGAGATGCATTATACTTGGGTACCTCATTAGGCCATGTTTTTGGAACCTAATTTTGTTTTCTCACCTAAGCTATGCTTAAGGGGGGGTGTTAGTGTAGGATATTATTTTCCTTATATTTATTATTATGGATTATTCTTACACTTGTATTTAGCTTGCTTTGGTGTTATTTTGAGGTTACTTAGGTGTCATAAATGAGGTAATTAAGGTACACATGCACAAGGGAAAATTATAGTCAAATTGGTGGGTAAAGATACCCTTACCCACTAATATTGACATATGGAGCACACAAACCATTTGGTAAAAGTCTTGTGTTCACATTGCCAATGTCTTGGCTCTATGCCTCCATTATACCTATAAATATGCCTCTCATCTAAGGTATTTTCTAATGAGTTATGAATGTAATATTATTATAATTCTACAAAATTTTAAGTTCAGTCTCAGCAATGGAGTTTTGCTTCTATTTGATTTACTTTTACAGTTCATGTGTTTGATTTTATCAGTTGGATCTTGGACAATTCCATTAACATCGGCATATCTACACATTGGGGGCATATTTTACATGACTACACCATTCAGATTATGTCATTCCTACACCACACACTCTAGTTATCATGTTGATGTACATTACTTAATAGCTTACATAGATTATTATATCAACACTCAGTAGTATATATCACTTATGTATTTCTTAGCATCTTCCTAGTCTTGTATTGCATGTTTTACATACTTTCACTTCTTGCTTTGATTAGTTAGTTACAATAGTATTTATAGAATTTACATACCTTCCTTTATTGTTTTTAGTAGCTAGATGTGATTGAATTTCTTAGTTCCTATTTTTTTACTTATGTGTGCCTTAGGACATTTTCCAACGTCTTTTACTTGTAATCTTATAAATGCCTGTAGCTCTCATGCCAATATTTCTTATTTGTAATTGTATGTGTATGTGGGAATTTGAACATGACTTATATGATTGATTTCCTATTTTGAGTGATATGTGCTTATGTCCCTTGTTTGCTTGGCCCCTTGGCCTATTTTATATGCTTCTTTCCTTGCATGTTTATATGTTTGTTTGATTCTCAGTTATTTATAATGCCATGGTCCACATCATGCATTATATTAACTTCATAGATGCCATGATGGGCATAATACTCCATCCCTCCTTGACAACTAACCAAATTTTTAGTTTTAGTTTAGTATATTGCACATGTTATTACATTGTTACATCTATCTAGGCATAACCCTATTGATCTAACAATGTCCAATATAAACTATGCTATTTATTGAGACATCTTTTGGAATAAAATTGTTATATCATTTATTTCATAGCAGAACACACTCATAAGGATATTTATTTTTAGGGAATTCATTCCTACCCTTAAAAGAGGGGGCAACAATAGGGGTTTTGTCACAAAGATTAGAGCCCTTTACTAGTTAAAAATTAGTTTTTAGAACACTCAGAATAGCAATCAAAATTCAAAACACATATAATAGACAAAAAAAATTAGTGATGAACATATAAAAGTCATTAAAAATAATAAAGGACAAGAGTGCCCCATTTAGACTACAACACTAGACACCAAAGTGTCCACTTTTTGGCACTCTTATGTAAATCGCCAAAAACCCAATTTTTTTAGAAACAGATAGAAAGGTAAGGTCAATTATAGTTTTTTTAGCTACAATTTAGTTTAGATTGGGTAGTTTTAGTATAGTTTTACCTAGATTATCTATATATAGGGGGCATCATGCATGACATGATGGATCTTGCTTCTATTTTTAGATTGGGCAATTGGTACAACTTCTAGATCAAAATTCATGTTACAAACACTAGTGATTAGGGGAAATGTGCATGACATATTTGCCTTCTTTTATTTTAAGTTCATTATATTACCCAAATATTCTTAGTATTTACATGCCTTATTCCATTTTTTGGTGGTTGGCATTATTTTGGAGTGGATTTCATATAAGCCTAGTTCTTAATTTTAGAGTGGCTTTCATACAAGTCTAATCTCTAAATTTTAGAGTGGCCAAGATTAGTCTAGTTCTCAGTACACATCCAGTTATCCATGTCATATTGTCAGATTATAGATAATTCATGGGCTTTATGAGCCATCTCATACAACACACATTCATATTGATATCAATTCATAGTTCACACTAAGTGGGCAACAATGGATCCAAAGGACTAACTAGCCTTTGCATTCTTGAGCCACTTACTCAAAAGGATTGTACACATAGTCCAAACATAGATTAAAATATGCATGATAACATAGCTTCACTACATAGTGGGTGATGATGGAACCAAAGGGCCAGCTTTTATATTCTTGAGCCACCTTCAAGGAATTGATTACTCATCTGTGTTCATGATATTAATCTAGGTACAACACATACCCATCATCACTCAGCATCACTCAACATCACAACAAGTTTTGTGTTAGTTCATATACCTAGTGAGGTATATTCATTCATTTCTCTTCCTATCTATTTTACCTAACCTTTATACATTATTATCTTAGACAAAGTGTGTCTAGCAAGAACTGATCTACTTTTTTTTTTATATATTTATGCTTCATACTATGCTCTCTCTATGCACACTTAGCATCACACATCTTCATGGGCTTCACCCTTTTAGGTAAGTTTAGGTATGCTTTATATTTTTTATTTATCTTAGTATTTCACTTTGATGCATCACTAGAATAAAGGGGGGGGTAAATGTAGTCATATAAAATGTCCAAATTAGTAGTTTGAGTGTGGCTTGTGACACCCCATCCAAAGGTCCTTTTTACATGATCTTACAACCCTTTTAGGCACAATTTTACTCATTATCTTAGAACCTTATAAATAGTCATTTCACCTTAGCTAGATAGTATTCCCTATGCTAATCCTATTCCCCCAAGTCTCGAGCTTGTAGGATAGCAGTGACCCATTTAGACTATAGAATCAGGCACTAAAGTGTCTCATTTTTTGTGATCCTATCCTTTTTCACTTTGATCCCCAATGGTCATTTTCATCTAGTCCTTATCCTTAATTAGGTTGGCCTAGAATGAATACATCTAACCTATGACAAATTATTCCTTATAAAATCCCACTCAAATCTCATTTATAAGGGAGGTGACAAAACTTACAAAGCAAGTAGTAATAAAAATAAAACACTAAGGAAAACTTCCATACTCTTTGCACACAATCACCTAATACAGCTACAAACATATTCAAATCTTTATAGTAGTCCCTATCCACCTTAAATACTATCAAATTGGGATTTGTATCTACATCACACTATTACACAAAGCACACTAGGTGGGAGAACTACATATGGCTTGAGCTCTCTTCAGAGTATTGGTATGTAGGATGCATTCACACACAAGACATGTGGATTTTACATTCACTACATATTTCACACTAACCATCCTCTTTCTCAAGTGAATGAAAATGTGATTTAATCAAACATGATGTAGGGTTAGGGTTTGAAGACAAAATCAACTCCACAACAAGTTTCATCAATAACTAGCACTTGATTTTATATAAGCATGCTCATATAGGCACATTACAACTACCTAGAAAGTTTTAAGTCTTTGTGATTAGTTTAGAAAATATTGGTAGGAATGGACGACAATGTTGGATACTAAAGTGTCCACTTTTTGGTGCTCCTATCCTTTCACTAAATAAAATCTAGATTTAGGTTTACGACACCTTCCTAGTCTTACACAACCATTTTCAAAATTTGTATCAGCCATCTTAATATGTTTTCCCACTAAGTTATATTTCTTCTTATTTATTACTATTTTTAGAAAGGTAAAAAAGATAAATAATTGCATAAATTAGGACTATATTTTTTGATATATTTTATACTAATTTATTAATCCAAATCCTTAACTAAAATTGGAATAAAACTCCATTATTCCCAAAAAATTTAAATCATAATGCAAGTTTTTACAATACATCATATAATTGAGCAAATAACAAGTAGTCAACTTGGAAAGTAAAAGCTAACTAAGTAGTCAACCTGAATGTTGTTAGATAATTAGAGTATATTTTTAGAGGTGATAGGAAGTTAGATGTAAGCAAGGAACTAGAAATAAATATAAGGATGGTTTGAGGAAATTTAGGTTGAAAAGGATCTATATTAGCAATGGTACCATCTTGGTATTAGGGCCTACCCCCTCACTTCACACACCACAGTGATAAGGGTTTCAGGTGCTTAGCCAAAATCTATCATTAACCACGTGTTTATATTTGTCTAGAAAACCAAGTCAACTTCCCCTTTGGTGATGAAATCTAATTAGGTAGGGTTTGGGTAGACAATTGTTAAAAGGATTTTTGATATTTTGTGATTTGGTAGTGTGTACACAAAAGAGAAAATAGTGAAACTAAATGGTATATTTAAAACCACCTATTTATACTATGTGATATATTCTAAGCATGCAAACAATAAGAAATGAAAGTGTGAGATAATTACTAGCATATAAGGGTTAATTCTAACTTTGAAACATAGTATAGTGTCAATTTAATAGATAGTATATGCAGAGAATATGGAATAGGGTCTATAGTATTACCTTTGTACAATAAAATCAAGGTTATGGAAATTAAGTACATCAATAGAGTTGACCTAATGTTTTAGACAAAGCATATAATATAGAACTATGTCGACAAGGTCAACCTAGTTAACTATATAGGTGTAGTTTTAGAGACTACAAACTGTGAAAAATAGAACTATAAAAAATGCTATAAATGATAATGAGGGATAGAAAGGAACTTTGGTTGGTTAAAATATATAGAGGAAAACAAAATTATTGTTTTAAGAACCTTGATTTATAATTGAAAATTATTCTAACTATGTTGACTGGGTTGACCTAGCTTTACAAATCATGTTTGCTAAAAACCTAAAAAATTATAGGGTCAACTGGGTTGACCTAGTATGCTAAATTAGAAGTCTAAAAAAATATAGGGTTGACTAGGTTGACCTAGTAGCTTGAACTTGGTAAAAATCTTGCATAGCTAGAATAAAGTTGTATTGATGTAATTGGGTGTTAAGACTATGCACAAAAGCTAGAATTGTGTCAATACAGTTGACCTAGTATTGCAAATATATGATAATAAAAATGATAAAATAATGAAATAATTGAAATGAAAAATTGAAACAGTTAGATTCACATCAGGTTCACTATAATATATGCAATCAAAAATGCATCATGTCTATAAATCAATCCTAACACATAGAAGATAGATCATACCATACACTTCCAATTAGGGACACATTTATTAATCAAAAACATGACCAATATGAGGATCTTCTAGACCCAATTAGGTGATCTATTAACACAATACACTATGATAGGGAGGTTTCTAAATCCTCCAGTCAAGCATAATCATGAAATAACCCTAAGGGAGTCTTATGTTTTGATATCTCACTAAACTAATAACAAGTACAGGGTTTCGGGGCCCCTTCAAAACCTATTTTTACCATAATCTAAAACAAGTAAAGCAAATCTAATCTAGTGCTCACCAAATCTTGTGACACAAAGTGGGGATTAGAAATAATAAAATTAAACATACATAAGAGACATATAATCATTTTAATATATATAGAATCCTAATGCATAAAATAGAATTACAAATGCATATCTATCTACTCTTACAAAGGAGGAAAAAATTAAGGAATACTTACCTTTGAAAATGAACCTACCAAGCCTCATCTCTCTTTTGGCCAAGGTTTTTTTTAAGAGGTTGTTGTGGTATGTAAGGATTACAAGGATAAACAATATCTAGGAGACACAACCTATCAATACATCAAAAAGACTTCTCCACAAGACAAGATTCATATCTTCAAAGAAAGTATGAAACCTTAAGCTTTCTCCTTAAGTATAATTGTGGATAAGTGGATGTGTAATAGCTTTTACTTATTCTATTCTCTAAATAATGGTGAAATTAACTTGTATATATAGGTATATTTTAACCTAAACCATTACACAAATCTTGGCTAATAGGGTTGACCCATTCAATCTATCACAATTCAAATAATAATTCACTAGGTCATGAGCTAGGTTGGCCAAGATCCAAACTAGTTCCTAAGTGAAAATCACTCAAAACTATACAAGGTTAACCTAGTCAATTAAGTAAAACCAACTAATAAAAGGGTATTAATGTGAAGAAAGGGAGGATAAAATGTGGTAAATTACTAAAGAGGGTATAATAAATAAAAATAAGATTAGGGATAAGGGTTTTAAGAGACAAGTGTGTAGATAACAAGTGGAAAAAGAGACAACAATCCTATGAAGCACCAATGTTCTACCCACCCCTTTCCTAATGCACCCCTTAAGGCATGCACTTAGAGAGATTGAGACTTGATGGGTTCCTAAAAGATACAAAGTGTTAGTAATCAATAAAATTTTGAAAATATTATGTGTATACAATGCCAACTTTGGAGTCACATGAAGGTGGCCCATGATCTTGTCTAAAGTAGGAATCTACTTTGTTGAACCTTAGTGATGAATATAAGAAGAACAATATTGAGTGTTTGGACTCACTTTTGGAAGTGGGTCACAAGTTTTGGATCCACATAGAGGTGGCACATGTTCTTATCTAGAAAAGGATATTTGTTGAAGATGTTTGGCACATGAAGACAACCACAACTAGGATCACATGACACCCCACTATATGTGGTGCATTTTTGGTCTCACTATTACATTATTTTTCCTCCTCTCACTCATTGTTGTAAAATATTATAGATTTATTCATTCTTATTTGTAATTATTATGCTTTATTGGACCCCTCTTGGATCATGTTAGGAGGTTTGATCTTGTAAGACATGTAATTTTAGCTCATCTATATGCTTGGGTTATAACCATCATTCATGTTTAGGTGGTTAGAGTTTGTAAGGATTATATGAGATCATATCTCACCTAATATGTTGGAAACATGGAGATCCTTCCAGTTAGAGGTTAGGTCCTATAAGTTAAGGAATTATTGGCTCACATAGATGAAAATGTGAATCTTGGAAACTTGTTATCTCAACTCATGGATATGGAGGTTGATGCTTTGGAGCTCACCTTATATATTACAGTGTTAGGATTGGATGGAGTTGCATGTCACATATTAGAGGTTAGATAATAGAAAGATTGGTTTAAGTTTTGCTCACTTGAGTTCTTATAATCACTATAAATGAGTTACTATAGGATTTTATGTTTTAGGGAGAGTTTTACTGCTGAAACTAAAGTATGGATGCTACCTTTTCCCAATGGCTTTTCCCTAGCTACTTTATAAGGGTTTTCACATATATATTGTGTAATGTGTTCTCTCTTTTGTTATGTTTTTGTATCTTGTTTTATTTCTAAAATATTTATTGCACATGTTTAGGATTATGTTTTGGTTCCTAAAAATAGGTATTAGAACTAGGATTTAGCTATTGGTACTTGAGCCATGCATGTGTTCAAATCCTAATAAGTGGTATCATATCTAGGATTTATCTATTATTACTTGATCCATGCATGCATGTTTGATCCTAAAAAGTGGTATTAGAGCCATGGTTGTTGGATTATTTATGCAAGTGGGAGATATAGGTGGAGAGACCAAGTTGTGAAACAAAAAAATTGCATGGCAGGTATTCTCTCTTACTAGAAGATGGAGAATGAAGGAGAAGTTGAATAAGCTTTACTAGATGGATCAATAACAACATAGTGTTCATGATGAAGAAGCAATTGCACACCTTGTGGTAGATCAAGCTAGTCTCCATTGGTGTAGATGGAGGGTGATAAAAAGGCATTAATTTGTTGTGGTTTCTTGACTAGTGAAGGGGTACAAGTTTTGTGATCTTAATATGACAATTTGTTAGCTGATATATTCACAAATCCATGTAGAGAAAGTATAAGAAACTTGAATCTATACGTATTGAATTAGTTCAAGATGGAGAAGAATAAATATGAATTATGGTTCCATGTAAGGAGAAGGTCATGTGTTTGACATACAATAGAGAAAGATACTTCTTGATTGTATCTTTGGGGATTGAAAACTAATTAGGTGCAGTGATGTACTGAATAGTGAAATAACTTCCCAATAAGTGTGTATGGGTACCATGTTGACCATGATGGGTTAGGGTATGTTAAATATAGAGGAGTCATGTGTTAACTCATATCAGTTCTCCTCTCTTAGTGATAACTATTATCAATAGTGTTATGTGTACCTATTATTTTTCATGGTTGGAGTAGCTAGTTTCCTACACGGTGGTCTCATGATGAGATGGAGTAGTGAGAAGGATATGTGTATGAGGTAAAGACTTGTTGCTTCATAGATTGAAGACTATACAGGCTAAAGTAGATGTGTTGATGTGGTACATAAATACCTTCATGGAGATTCAGGGTTTTAGTAGATGATATTATGATGGATTGATGTCATGTTGGTTGTAAGCACCAACATGATGAAGATCAATGGTCTAATTTCTTGGGTGACTAGGACAAGGTAGAAGGAGAAAACCAAGGATGTAGATGCACAAGGACATGAAAAAAGGAAGAAAGTATACAATTTCTTGCAATTATTAAGTTGTCTTTTGGATTTTCTTAAAATAAAAGAGGAGAATACATGGATGTCCTCTGTATTATATTCATTAGGAGTAGGAAACCTCATGTATGCCATGGCATATAATAAATTAGATACTTAAAAGTAATAGGAGTAGTGAGTAGTTCATGGTAGAATCTTGAAGAAGGATGGGCTATGGTAAAGTGGGAATCACTTAAAGTTACTACAAATTTGCTATGGAGAAGTAGATGTTGACAAACCTAGTTAGGGTAGAGAAGTTTAAGTAGTGTATAAAACTTCTATTGGGTTTGTGTATGAGTAGTAGTAGGCATTAATGACAACATATATGGTAGCTGATTGGTAGAAGACACAGGTGTAGTAATGTCTTGTGCATATGACTTCAAGGGAGAGATTTTTAGGGTGTGAATCCACTATTAGTAGGTCACTATTCATGGGTACTATTCATAGTCACTCTTCATGGTAATGTGGAATATTGAGAAGGCATCTTGGAGATGTGGCATATGGGCATATTGATGATGTGGCATATAGGTGATGTAATATGTAAGTGATGTGGTAAGAAGGTGATGTGGTGTAGGCCCATGAAGGGTCCTAAGATCTGATGAAGATGATGTCACATGAAGTGAGGTGTATCACTCCACTAAGGGACATGAATTATCCTTATTAGTCATATGTGGGTTGTCACATGGTGAAAAAGACAAAAGGGTTGGTATGGGGCACATTTATTGATGTGTCCAAGATTTCCATGTGTGGAGAAAGTCAAAAGGTGATTACAACACCTTTGGACTTATGTGGTCACATGGAAGAATAAGAAAGGAAGATCATTATTAGTGATTGACCTCACACATATGAGTGGGGTGTCAAATTTGGAGTCACATGATAATGGATCATTATCTTTTATAAATTAACAATCTATTTTGTTGACCCTTAGTGATGAAGATAAGAGCATTTTGAGTATTTGGAAACACTTATAAAAATGTTGCATAGTTTTAGACACACATGGAGGTGGAACATGTTATTATCTAGAAGAGGATCTTTTTTGAAGACTTTTAGCACATGAAGGCAACCACCACTAAGATCACATGACACCCCATTATGTGTGGTATATTATTGGTGTCACTATTGAATTTTCTCTCCCTCTCCCTTTCATTGTTATAAAATGTTATAAATGCATTCAATATCCTTTATTGGATCCCTATTAGATCATGTTAGGAGGATATAGATTGTAAGGCATGAAAACTTATCTCACCTATATATTTGGGTTATAATCATCGTTCATGCATAAGTGGTTAGAGCTTGTAAGGATTAGATGAGAGCATGCCTAGTTTGTTGGAAGCATGGAGATACTTGAGGTTAGAGGTTGGAGCCTATAAGGATAAGAATTCTTGGCTCACTTGGACGAATACATAGAGATTTTAAGAATATTATCTCAACTAATGGAGATTGAGGTTGATGCTTTGTAGCTCACCTTAGATGTTATAATGCTAGAATTAGATGGATTTGCATGTTGTATCTTGGAGGTTAGAGCATGGAAGGCTTGGTTATAAGATTTGCTCACCTGAGTGTTTTAAAGCACTAGAAAGGAGTTGATAGAGGATCTAATGTTGTAAAAATAGTTTTTATTATGAAATTAAAGTATAGATGTTGTCTTTTCCCCATTCTATTTACCTAGCTAGTTTATAACGGTTTCCAAGTATATATTGTGTAATTTTTTCTCTCTTATGTTATGTTTCTGTAACTTGTTTTTTTTCAAAATTAATTATTTCACATGTTTAGGATTATGTTTTTGTTCCTAACAAGAGTATCGAAGCTAAGATTTAGTTGTTGGTACCTAAGCCATTCATGTGTGTAGATCTTAGGAATTGGTATCAAAGCTAGGATTTAGTTTTTGATACCTGAGCCATACATGCATGTTTGATCCTAATAGTCCATAATATTCCAAATATACTTCAAGATAAATAATTTTTTACCATGGAAATCATATTTTTAATGTATCTGGCATACATCTATGGCCTTGGAATCAAGAGAGATCTCAAGAGTATGTGGATATGTGGAGAAAGGTTGATTATAATTAATTGGATTGATAATAGGTGTATTTTTAATATTGTTTATGGGTAGAGGATATGGTAGAATAACTAGTGGGATAGGAGGTATATGAGGTGTTGGAAGTTTTGAATTTGCAAGAGGTTTTTTTAACCACCCAAAGAGTATCAAGAAGTGGAGAATTAACTACAGGTACATGACCTTCAAGTTATAAATCAATATCCTTGGAAATAATATGAACATCATGGTTAAAATCATGTATTTTAACTAAATTTTAATGATAAAATTGAACATCTAAGTCTCTTGATTAAGTTTGGGCCATATTGTAGTTATCATCATAGGTGGGAGAAATAGTACATGCTTGGTTCTCTAAAGGAATTTCTAAAGGTGAGATGCATAAACCACTAAATTTATGTAGTGAAATGGTTAAAATATCTTGAAATATCTTATCCATTCCATAATTATTACAAGTGAAATCATCTTTGGTATAAGATGTTTCATGTGTATTACATGGAGGGAAATCAATGATCTCATCATTAAAAGGGATGGTATGGTCATGAGGTAACAAGGAAGGAGGAAGCCACTTTGAAATATAAGTAGGTAGCTTGGTATTATTACATGTGTTTTATAAATCATTTGATTTATCACCATTGGAATCAGCAAGAATGGCATGTACATCATGATTCATATTGATAAATTTTGGTAAAGGTGCACTATTAATTTTTGGAACAGTAGGAATATGATACTATGATTTAGGATTGGGAAGTTAAATACTCCATGGGTTAGGATCAGCCTCATATTTATACCATTATCCATTGTGAATAAAATTGATACATTGGATTATAAAAGAGGCAATTTCCCTCATGTGATGATTCCATGGGTATCATAGGAGGATATTATAGGATAATGGTAAGTCGAGAACCATAAGCTTAGTATATATAGTTTTGGGTCTAATAGTAAGAGGGATCCAAATACAACCAAATGGATTTTGAATAGTATTTTAAAATACATGACATGTTAAATAGTTTTCTTGAGATGATATTTATTATATATGTGTTATTGAATGAGCCAAATATGTGTCAAATTAACTCCTAACCCTTCATTTATTAATACTTTGAAAATGAGGGTGGTATTAATAGTATTTTTTGTAAAGAGAGGTGGATCATCGACTCGAAAGAGAATTTCATCATTGATCATGTCCTTTTCAAGGAAATCTATCAAAGGTTTTAAATAAGGGAAGATAGTTTCAATGGTTTTAAATTATATTTGAGGCTCATGAGAAGGTTGTTACTTTGCTAAGGAAGATGGTTCTTTGATTTCTTAGATTTGTTGCATTAGGAATTTATGATGATAGGGAGAAGTGTAAACTAACTCCATGAGAGGATTTTTTTCAAGGAATATATTTGAGTTCCTCCAAGATATTCCAGTGAGTTTTAAAAGAGGAAGAACTAACATGAGGCTTGGAAGGTAAAATATGATTAGTAGGAAGAGAAGTAGTTGGACGTTTAGATTGATGAAGTAATTCCTCATTGGTTTTTAAAGGTAAGTTAGTGGTAGTAGTATCTTTGATAAGTTGATCTTCTATTAATGGTTTCTTTAGTTTGGTAATGAAATATTTATGGAATAGTTTACATCGATAATTGACCTTATCCACATTTACATATTGTGATTTAGTTTAGTATTGATCATAATCGATGTCAATCTCACAAATATCCTTGTTTGATTGTTTAGGGTTGGATGTAGGTAAAGTTTTTGGATTTCTAGATGAAGAGGATTTTGAAGTTTTTTTCTTTTTAGATGTATTGACATAATCATGATGAAATATTTTAATCATGGCATCAGGATTGAAAGAATTGCCTATCATAAAATAAATGATGAATTTTATAAGCTCCTGATAGGTTTCATGGGAATGACATATATAATCATGAAACCAATAAAATTGATTAGGATCCTACCATTTAGGGGGATTATTAGTATACATGAATGGTTTATAAGGCACTAAAAGTTGTTTCATTTGTTTCATGGTTAATGGCATATGGGAAGGTTGGGGATTTTATTCTATCACTACTTTTTGTTTTGGTTGAGGAGGATTGCTAGTTATTACATTGGTTCAATGTTGTAAATATCCCTTGATGGTTTTAGTGTTAGGTTCAAACTTTTTCATTAGGATGTCTTAACACTTAGCTTGGTCAAGAACATCATTTAAAGTTTGGGGAGCAAAATTTTGAACTTTGTATTAGAGTGAAGGTGCTAAGAACATTATGAAATTTTTAAAGAAGATATCATTAGTCATATTATGGTCAGCCTTGTGAACTAAATATTTTCATTATTTGATAAAAGAATGAGTTAGTTTAGTAGGTGATTTCTTATCATTTATGAAATGACTAAGACAATTTTTGGGAAGATCATTATGATGGATTTATTTAACTAAAATATTTAATAAATCCTTAATTTGTCATATATAATGTTGGGGAAGTTGGTTATACCATTATAATACATTTCTAGTGAAGGTTTTAACTAAAACATTAGTAGTGGCAAAGGTATTAGTTTGGATCCACTCTTTATAAATATTATAGAATTCATTGAGAAAAGATGTAGGGTCTTTAATACCATCATATTTAAGAGTTAGAGATATATTAAAAATATCAATAGATATGATTAAATGGGATAATGGTTAATTTTGAATGTGTGGAAGAATATTATTGTGCAGGAAACGTTTGAGAATAACATTTGCCATGACATATTTAAGAGGTGGAGGATAAAATTTTGATTATCTTGGGGAAGAATAATGGGAGGATAATTAGCCATGTTTATCAAATGATGTTGTAGTTACATCATTTGAGAGGTGTTAGATGTTTTCATGATGTTCATTTGTTGCACTATCTATGCAAGAATTTGAGTTGTATCATTTGGTGGGTTAGTGTTGGCAGGAGGATTTCCAAAATTGGTATCAGGGGAGGGTTTTTAAGTAGAGTATTACTAGGAGTCAGGTTTCCTATGGGGTTATTAGTTAGGTTTGTATCAATTTCCATCATAGTATGCTAAGATGTTTGAAGGTGGGAATTATCTTGTTAAGTATGAAAGGATCTACTCCATCAATCTCATCAGTTGGAGTGATTTGAATGTCTTTGCAATCAGAATATGAAGGATGAAAAAGGTTATCAAAGAGTGAGGATCCTCTTGGGTAGTGAATTTAGGAATTAAAAAACATCCCATATATCATCTAAATGGATTTAGGTTGTCTAAGAATATTCTAATAGGGGAATTCATTATGCTTGAAGATAAAATCTAAGATCAAGAAGCAAGGAGGAAAAATAGGAACATAGTTGGTCACACTCAAAGAATTATTGACCAATAGGTAAGGAGTCAATTGGGTCATCAAATTTTGTGGAAAAGTTTCACATAATAAGATGCAAAAGGCACATTCAAACTATTTGATTGAGGATAAAACTAAAATAAGCTAGAAAGATACATAGTCATATGGGTCGATCGTGTATTATAGATTAATAAATGGAACATTATGAAAAGATGACATAGTCAACTAGATCAACTATGTACTAAAATTTAGGAAACATAATAGGTTGAAAAAAATACACAATCATATAGTTTGACTATGTACTCTATAAAATGAATAGGCTGATAGAGATACATAGTTGGACAAGTCAATTAAGTACTGTAAGTAATCAATATGAACAATCTATAAGAGGCTATGTTGATAGAGATGATAGTGTTATGAAAATAGAAAAAAAAAATCAAGATAATATCTTAGTATATGAAATGAAGCACATAAGCAATTGGATTAATGTGATTTATCCAATTAAACCACATAGTATAAACCATGCACTAACATTGGCTAATGCAAGTTTTAAAATACAAAATACAATGATCAAAGAGCAAGTAATAACTTGAAAGTAAATTCTAACTAATTTTCCATTTCTAAATGTTGTTAAGTTATAATAAATTTTGAAATTAATAAATGGTGAGTTGGATGTAATAAGGAACTAGAAACTAATATATGGATAGTTCTAGGTGGTTTGAAAATGATAGGGATCTATATTGACAATGGTATTAGATTGGTAGTAGGGCCTACCCACTCACTTCATAATCTCATAGTGATAAGGGTGTTAGGTGATTTGCCAATATATACCATCAACGATGTGTTTATACTTGGCCAAAAAACCAAGTTGACTTCCCCCTTGGTGATCAAATCCAAATAGGTAGTACTTAGGAAGAAAATGTGTAATGATTATTTTGTGTTAAGTGATTTGAAAGTGTATTGAAAAGAGAAAAAAAGTGTGACTAATTTGATAAATCTAAAAACCACCTAATTAATATATGTTTGTTACTCTAAGCATGAAAGCAACTGAAATCAAAAGTGAACTATTTACTAGAAAAATTAGGTTAATTCCATTGAATTTGAAGAGCATAGAGTCATTTTAGGTGACACTATATGAAAATAATACATAATAGAGTTGACAGGGTCACTACTATTATGTAGAAGTAAGATCCAAGAGAACACAATCTAATAGGTCAACTCTATCTTCTAGAGAGAAGATAGGATACAAAACTATTTTGAGATAATTAACCCAGTTTGTTATAGGGCTATAATTTTATAGATTGCAAACTTGTAAAAAAATAGTATCAAAAATGGAAAACTAAAATGATAGATAAGGTAAATATGACCCTTTGTGGTTTTTAAGATGCTTAGTTTGTACATTTTTATGTTATGGTGCTCAAGTGTTGATTTAAATATTTTAAGAATAGATTTAAATGGGTTGATGTAGTTTGCAAAACCTATGAACTAAAAAGAAGTTACAAAGTTGATTGGCTCTACTATGTTTGTAAATTTATATGATGAAAAATAAGAGCTATGAATAGAGTTAACTAGTTTGACTATGTATGCAATCCTATAATTAAATAAGAGGAATTTGTCAAGCTAATCAATCTAGTCACCTATATTTAGATAAGACCTATAGAGACTAAACATAGTCATTCTATAATGACTATGTGTTAAACATAAATATAGACTATTATAACTATACCAAAAAGTTAAATACAATACTATAAAAATAAAAATATATAATATGATGATAAAATGAATACATGAAATAAAAAATGCACAAGTTTGATTCATGTTAGGTTCACCAAAATGTGTACAAAGGAAAATGTAGCTGACCTATTAATCAATCCTAACTTAGAGAAGATAAATCCTACTTTCACTTCTATTTATTGATACATTATATATTCAAGGTCATGACAAATATGGATCCACTAAATGTAACCAAAGGATATCTTACCACAATATCATCACTAGAGAGGTTTCCAAACCCTCTAGTTAAGAAACACTATACAATAACCCTATTTAGGTCCTATGTTTTCATATTCACTAAATAAATGAAACGTAAATTAAAATCTATTATAGTTTTCACTAGATCTTGTGGCACAAATTTGGGGTAACAAACATAAAAAGTAAACATACATAGAATAATTCTAATTAAGCTATGTATAGATATTACCCTAATGCATATAGAAAGAAATGTATCAAAAGCCCATTACTTATGCTAATTTTGTCTACTAAAATGGAAGAGTAAAGTTAGAGATACTTACCTTGAATATGAACCCATTGAGACTCAATCTCTCCCTTGGCCAAAGGCACTTTACAATAGGATGTTGGGGTTTGTAAGGATCACTATGAAATTCCTAGTCATCCAAAACTTTTCCATAAGTCAAGTTTCTTCTCCATGTATAAACCCTAATCAATAACTCCTTAAGTAGAATAATCAAAGAGCAAATTGTAAAGAATCACAAATCAATAATTAATTTTTTTATATCTCTAAGAAATGGTGAAATGAATGTGTATATATAGCTTAATCTAATAATAAGTCTTTATGAAAGTCTAGCTGACTTGATCAACCCAATTCGACTATGTATCATTAATTGATAAAATCAAGTTAGGTTTCAGTCTATGTTAGCCTTGACTCATAATCTAAAAACATCAATTAGAATATAGGGTTGACCTAGGCTTACAGTGTATGGTAAATAACAAAAGGTGTTTTAGGCTAAGGTAGGGGCTAAGTAAGGTGGTGAATTACTTGGAGGAGTGTGTAAGAGAGGTGTCAAAGCTTAGAAAAGTGTATAGGATAAGTTTATGTAGATAACAAATGGTGGTATAGGGGATACAAATCTTGTGAAGCACCAATGGTCTTCCCACCCTTTTCCTAGTGTACCCTTTAAGGCATTCACTCAAATACATTGAGACTCGATGGGTTCTTACAAGAGAAAAAGCATCAATAATTTGATAAAGTTGTAAAATAGTATGTGTGTATAGAGCAAAGTTATTGATTTTAGAACAAATCAAAGCTATCGATTCCAGTGAAGTCACTAATTTCATGTAGAATAAATAAACAATAACTTGTTTCTAATAAATTTTCTATTAGATAGTGGTGATGTCTCTAATTATTTTAGGTAAAGTCACAAAATATGGCTTAAAATTAGGTGAATTCATTAATACCACTAGGAAATATACCTGATGAAGCCATTGAATAGCAGGGTTGAATTCATTATTTGTGTTTGTCATTTTTATCATTACATAGGACAAATTCACTAATGCATATTCATCATTTCTATAAAATAAAAGATTGCAAATAGAGAATAGAACAAGTGAAATGTCCATTACATAGGGCAAAGTCACCACTATAGAGAGTAAAGTCACTAATTAGTGAAAAAGAAAATGATGGAATTTTAAGCATAAAACTATAAAATTGAAGATTGTAGTGTTATTTTAACCATTTTAAAATTTCCACATCATTCATCTAGTCGATACAGGATGCATGGTCCCACTAAGAATTTTATTATGTATCTTAGGAATCCAAAGAGAACAAAAATGTTGATTAGTTCCTTTTTAGTGAATCTCAATAGAATTAAAGTATAAAAATGCAACGAAACTAAATAATCTTGCCTAAGTACTTGGAGAAACATAAAATGATGAATGAAACTACAAAAAAGAGATTAAAACATACAATAATTTTACCTCCCTTGTCAAAATTAGTGTCCACTTGTTGGTGTAGAAGATGTTCTTTCTTAGTCTATGGCATTACATATTTTGATCAATGATTTCTCTATCTTGGTAGTATTTCTCCAATGGCCACATGTGGTTTTGCTTTGATTGGCTTGCCTTGATGTAAATCTTGATATTAATTTGGCATTATAACATTACTTTGATGGATTTTTTAAGGCATTCTTACATAATAACCTTACACACAAAATATTTTTTGGGTAGAGTGATGGAGCTTGTATTTATAGGTCTCAAAAATAACTCTAACCCTATGGAGGTTAGTTTAGTTCTGACTTTAGTTGAGTTAAAGTAATCTAGGTTGAGTTAGATTAACCATGGGTTGGGTCACAACAATCATGAAGTCTTGACAACTCATTTAGATATTTATGAGCCATGAAAATAATAATAAAAGATATTTATGAGGTTGTGACTTGCCTTTTGTTGGAATTTTAGGAATTAATAAAATATTTTATTAGCTCCTTTGACTTTATCCTCATGTTTACTAAAAAATTTCTTTTCTATAAAATGTAATTCCCTAATTCAACTTGGAATTTTTACTTAAGCAAATTAATTTAATGTTGATTTTTAATTAATATTGCTTAGGGTTTTTGGCTTTTTATGAATTGTTTTAAATATTTTTGCAATAATAGATCAATAGGAGAAGAATGTCAATTTGCTAGGTTAGAATTTGACTAGATTAGAAACCAAACTAGGTTATTGGTGCATATAGAGTAATAACCCAAATAAACAAGACTTAACATATTTTTGGGCAATTATATCCCTTAAATAGATCCATTTGATCAATTCAAGTGATTTGTAGGCTTAAATTGTGTTGTTTTCTAAAAACTGCTTTTAATCCTGGTTTAGACATAAAAGTGGTAAAAAATGAGTGTATACAATGATCAAATTTTAATCATATTTTGTATGATGATTTATGGATACAATTATGTTCCTATGAACTTCTATAAATAATGTTGTTGAATATGTATGTAACAAGTGGTAGAATTCAAAGTATTTTCCAAGTTTTATTTTTCTCATTTTTTTAAACTAGCCTTGAAAAATAATGTATTGTTTAAAAACTTGTGAATTTTTTGGAAGTTCTAAAACTCCATAATAATTACTTGAAATCTATACACCTTTCTCAAAAATTCCTTGACTTTATGTTTCCTTCTTATTTATACCTCTTTGAGGACTTTTTCATCTTCTAATGTGGGAAAATTTCATTGATGAATATTTATAGGCCTATTGCACCTCTTTAAGCTCTCATTCAATAATATAAAAGAATTTTCTATTATTTAAATGATGGTCATTGCATGTTTCCATGAGGGTATGATGAAGAAATAAATAATTTTAGCATGTATGTAGGTCTTAAAAGAAGTTTATAGTTATTGGTCGAGGAGAAATAAAGCTTGAAGAGGTTGGGATGAGTTTAATAATGTCAAAAAAAAGTTTCAAACATTGTAAGTTCTAAAACATGAAGAAACATATGTTTATAGGGTCCTATAGGCTATATAGCAATATAATAAATTAGGTTACAAGGTCTATAAGTGGTTAACATAACCTATTAAGGGTCTAAGAGAAATAAAAAAGGTTGAGGAGGTTGAAAATATAATATTTAACATGATTCCATAGGTTTCCTAAAGATGTAATAATAAATAAGGTTACTAGCAAGGATGTAGGTCTTTTTGTAACATGTTTCCAAGGTTTTTAGCTCATTTATGAATGATTAAAGGTCTTAGATCAATGATTACATGATTTTCACAAGATAAATCATAAAGTTTCATGAACCTTCAAATAATTTACATCTCCAAAAAAATTACATGGTTTATAAAGCTTCAAATAAGATTGTAATGTAGGGATCCACTGATCCAATAACTTTAAAGCCTTTATAGTGATCTAAAGCTCTATTTATCTCTTTAATAAGGATTTAAATGATATATTTTTTTGAAAGCTCCTTCATATTTCTATATTCTTTGAATATTCATAGTATTCTTATCTTAATAAGCTCCCAACTAGACATTTGTCTCTTGGGCATGCATGAAAAAACTATTTTTTTTACTAGTTCTTCATAGTTGGATCCCTTACTAAACCCTTTACATGAAAATAGGACTTAAATTTGACTAAAAAAAGCCTTAAACTACCATAAATTACCATTATATAACCCTTGAACATGTTTTCCATCAATTCCAACCACTTAAAGGAAGTTACACTTCATAAGGAATATGTTTTCAATGGTTTCCATGCTTAGTTCACCATCCTAAACAATTTGAACCATTCATTACTACGTGGATGACTTGTTTTAGTCCTTAGATAGTATTTTAAGGTGTTCTCATTCTTGTATATTCTTATTGAGGCTCAAAAACTTATATTGCACAATGGATTACATATTTGATATTCTCTTGAGATCATTTTTAGAACCTCCATCTTAAAAATGAATTTTAAACCTTGCATACCTCATATAGACCATGAAAGTGTCTTTTAGATCATAAAAATTTTGGAAACACTATTTGCATATCTGTAAGTAAATTTATAGAAACCTCTTTTCATCCTTAACCATGATTCAAACCATTCAAATTATACTTATAGACCTACAATCTCATATTTTCTTCCTCAACACATTTTTTCTAACACTTCATCCTTATCAAACCTCATAACATCCTTAAAAACCTTGTATGCATCATAAAACCCACTAAAACCCTACTAATGGGATTATAACTATGTCTATTCTATCAAAAACTTGTTCCTTATAGTTGAACCATGTTTAGAATGATGAAAATTTGTGAGGTTTTCCTATGAGTTAGGTCTTGATCACTCATAATCCTCTCTTATTCTTGTCATGATGTCATACCCTCAAGGAGATATTTACAAACTTGTTATATACATGTTTGAAGGTCTTGAAGAGCATAAAACCTTTTATATATTCATAAAAACCCTTATAATAAGTCTATAGGCCTATAATCCTCATGGAAACCTTGAGAACTTGGCATTATATCATTTAGGAGGCCTTTAAGATGTCTATAGGCCTTGAATTTTGAGTTCTACCTATTCACTTTTATGTTTTCTTTATTATTACTCTTAACCTTATTAAGAACTCCCTTCAAACTTATTAAGAGTCCTTGATATCATTATTTTCCCCTAAAACCCTTGATAAACCCTAAAATGCTTGAAACTCATTGCATTCTTCTTTAGTTGTTAACCTTCTTGCAAGATTTGTATACTTAAAGAAGTTATATCATTACAAATTATAAATCTTGCTTTTATTATTCAAAAACTTACAAACTTATTATTTTTTACCTTAAGGAATTGATTTAAAATTATCTAAGAACTCTCAATCCTTAAAACAATCATGAAAACCTTAAAAACTTGGATGTAGACATTTTCATATCCTTGAAACATCAAGAAAGCTTGGAAATATGTATGTAGGCTTTAGAAGATCATCATCAAGATTTATAATCTTGGAAATAATGTCATTGATGTGAAAGGTCTAGCATTATTGGTGATAAAGGCCCCACTGCATTTAATGTTGTTTATAATAGATATATCCTGGCTAATGTGAGTTAATATTATTTAATATTAACGAATATATTTTTGGTTGCATATGAGACAAAAGAAGGTCCCATGGAGAAGTCAAAGAGCCATGGGGTAAAGACAAAAGAAGGATGGGACACATTTTCCCATGAAGAGTCATCTTGGGGAATTCCAAGAGTCACCAAGTGAAGATAAAAGAGGAAGGGCACAATTTCTCATGAAAGGACACTTTGAGGAATACAAAAAGTCACCAAGATAAGGACAAAAGAGGGAAGGACGTTTTTTCTCATGAAGGGTCACCACATGACTTTTCAAAGGAAAGGATATGAAGGGTCATACAAGTTTGGTGCCACTTTCCATGAGGATTGAAGGGTCACAAAGGGGGAAGGCCAAAGGTCATTTGGAAAGCTATAAATAAAGGCTTGAAAAGCCATTTGTAAAAAGAGAGATAGAGGTTGATTTGATATTTTAATATCTAGCTTAGAAGAGCAATTGTGAGAGATGAATATGATTTGTATTTGTTATATCTAGCTTAGAAGAGCAAATGTGAGAGAGAGGAAAGAGATGTTGTAATGAACTATCATTTGTTGAGATAGCAACATTGAGAGATAGGTGTGTGGTATACATAAAGGGGTTGGTGCTCCTATGGGTTGGTGCTCATGAATTGTTGCTAGGTTGGTGCTTGGTAAAGGGGTTGGTGCTCCTATGGGTTGGTGCTCAAGAATTGTTCCTAGATTAGTGCTCGACAAAGGGATTAGTGCTCCTGTGGGTTGGTGCTCATGAATTATTGCTGGGTTGGTGATTGGCAAAGGGGTTGGTACTCTTATGGGTTAGTGCTCATGAATTATTGCTGGGTTGGTGCTCGGTAAAGGGGTTTGTGCTCCTATGGGTTGGTGCTCGATAAAGGGGTTGGTGCTCCTGTGGGTTGGTTCTCATGAATTGTTTCTGGGTTGGTGCTCGACAAAGGGGTTAGTGCTCCTGTGGGTTGGTGCTCATGAATTATTGCTAGGTTGGTGCTCATAAATTGTTGCTGGGTTAGTGCTTAGTAAAGGGGTTAGTGCTCCTGTGGGTAGGTACTCATGAATTTTTGCTGGGTTGGTGCTTGGCAAAGGGGTTAGTGCTCCTATGGGTTGGTTCTCATGAATTGTTGCTGGGTTAGTGCTCGATAAATGGGTTAGTGCTCTTATGGGTTGGTGCTCATGAATTGTTGCTAGGTTGATGCTTAGCAAAGGGGTTGGTGTTCCTAGGGGTTGCTACTCCTGCAAGTTGGTGCTTATGAATATTATTTGGTTTGGTGCTCATTCATATACTTGAGATTATTCTCTGTGGTTTTTCCCACATTGAGTTTCCACGTTATATCTAGTGTCTCTTTCTCTATCTTGTGTGGTGTTTATTGTTTGAGTTTTAATTCATATCTTGAATGTTTGATTAAGTGGAATTTGGTTAAGGGAAAGTTTTATAAGATATATAATATACTGATTCACCCCCACTCTTAGTATATCTCATGCTTAACAATTGGTATCAAAGTAGGTTCCTTTTTGAAAAGTTTTATAGCTTGAAGGTAAATCAAGAAAGCACGATGGCTAGGTCACATGAAGGATTTTCTACAAATAAGGCACCTTTGTTTGATGGGATGAATTATGATTTTTGAAGCATGAGAATGAATATTTATTTGATGGCCCTTAGATTCGACATATGGAAAGCAGTGGTGGAGGAATATGAAGAGCTACAGACATCTGCAATTACTCTAGTAGAAAATAAGGCAAGTGAATGTAATGCTAAAGCTTTAAATGCTATTTTATGTGGTTTATGTGAATCTGCATTTGTCAAAGTTATGCAATGTAAATCTGCTCATGAAACTTGGGTAAAACTTTAGAATATTTACAAGGGTGATGGAAAGGTTCAGCTGGCTAAGCTTTAGACTTTTAGAAGATAGTTTGAAAGTTTGAAGATGGAATAATAAGAAGATATATCAAGTTATCTCTTATGAGTTGATCAAATAGTAAATAAGATTTAAGGTCTTGGAGAAACATTGGAAGAGTGAACATTGGTGCAAAAGGTTTTAAGATCTCTACCAATGAGATATGATACAAAGGTTTTGGCAATCGAGGAGATGAAGAATTTAGCCAAGCTAAAGATGGATGAGCTTCATGGTATTCTCACAGCATATGAGATGTGGAAAAAACAAGATAAACCCTCAAAGAGAGAAGTAGCTTTCAAGACATCAAAGAAAGAGAAAGCTAAGATTCAAGAATCAAGTGATAGTTCTAGTGATGATGAAGATGACAATGGAGCACTTTTCATTCGCAAATTAAAAAGGGGAATAGGTAAATATCAAGGAAAATTACCTTTTAAATGTTTTAATTGTGGAAATATTGGACATTTGTCAGCTAGATGCCCAAATAAGGGTAATGATGAAGAAGAAGAAAAGCCTACTTACAAGAATAATTTCAAAGGCAAATCTAGGAAAGGATTCGAGAAGAAGAGCATGTATTCTAAGGATCCTAACTCAGTTAAAGATAGTCGAGTCAACGATTCAGAAGAAGAAGAGATTTTATACATGGCCATACATGAAGATGATCAAGAAGAAGAAGAGGAGGAAGCTGAAGTGAATATGGAAGGAGAACTCATTTGTGCCCTTGAAGAGTTAAAAGCTGTTGAGAAGAAGAATTGAAGATTAAAGTGCCAGATCGATAAAAATGAAAAGGAGTCAAAGGAAATTATTTATGATCTAACAACACACTTGGAAGAAGCCAAGAAGAATGAAGAAGATCTCACAACACAGTTGGAAATAGAAAGAATAGAATGTCAAAGGTATGTTATTGAAATTGCCTCTTTAAAAGAAGATATTGAGAAAGTAGTCAATGATAAAGTAGTTAGTGATTCAAAATTTGAGGATAGAAATAACATGTTGAATAAGATATTGGAAAGTCAAAAATAAAATTTATATAAGATAGGGATCGGATTTGAAAAGAAAAAGAGCAATGATGAAGCTCTTACAAAAGAGGAAACAAAAATGGGAGAAGTGAAGAATAAAGAGGACATTTCAAATAGAGAAGGATGGAGGGAACAAAGCTACAAAAGGCAATCAGGTCAGAGATATATAGACAGGTCTTATTTTTACGGCTATTGTTTTTATTGTAATGGATATGGTCACAAGAAATTAGAATGTAGAAAAAGAGTTAACAATTTCAGAAATAAGGAAAAGGAAAGTCAAGTAGAGTCAAGTACAAGCCACAACTCTTTTGTTCCTCTATCAAGCTTTGATGAAGAGACCATAGTGTGCTACAAGTGCAATAACCTTGGACACATAGCTCGGTGTTGTAGAAGCGTGTTCAAGTTAGTCATGAAAGATCAGAGTTTCAAAGCTCCATTCATCAACAAGAAGGATCAGGGTTTCAAAGCTCCATTCATCAAGAAGAAGGTTTAGACATGTTCATGGCAAAAGAAACAACCTAAAGATTCTATGATGGTTCAGATAGCTCTGCATAAAGATCAGCCATGGTTAATTGATAGTGGATGTTCAAGGCATATGATAGGAGATAAAAGTAAGTTCATATCTCTAAAGAAGATCAATGGTGGCATACAGAGATTTAGAGATAAAACCATTGCCAAGATAGCCAAAAAAGGTACTTTGAGTTTGGATTATGGTAGAACTAAGACTAAAAATGTTTTGTATGTAAAAGGTCTTAAGCATAATCTATTGAGTGTTAGTCAAATATGTAATCAAGGATACACATTAAAGTTTCATACTGAAGGTTGTGAGATTAGAAGAAAATATTCAAATGAGTTGATTTCAGATGATCAATGGACAAAGAACAATGTGTATGTATTATCAGATATCTTCTCAAAGGCACGATCAAAGGCTACATTCAAAGATCTACAAGAGGAGTTGGGAGTAATTTCTATTACTTCCTGCCATTGATGTTCAGCATCAATTGAGGGGGAGCTAAGTGTTAGCTCCAGGTAGGCCCTTTGACATTGATGTCAAAGGAGGAGAATAATAGGTACAGGTACAGGTGTAGAAATAGGTACAACTTGCTACAATAAGGGGGAGTTATTGTAGTATGTGTAGGTGACAGGATGTGGTAGTTTCAAGATTGAGGTTGCCATAAATGACAAAGGAAGAGATTGTTGGAAATATTGTCATTGATGTCAAATCTCTAGCATTATTGGTGATAAAGGCCCCATTGCATTTAATGTTGTTTATAATAGATATATCTTGGCTAATGTGAGTTAATATTTATTTAATATTAACGAATATATTTTTGGTTGCATATGAGACAAAAGAAGAGCCCATGGAAAAGTCAAAGAGCCATGAGGTAAAGACAAAAGAAGGATGGGTCACATTTTCCCATGAAGAGTCATCTTGGGGAATTCCAAGAGTCACCAAGCGAAGACAAAAGAGGAAGGGCACAATTTCTCATGAAGGGACACTTTGAAGAATACAAAAAGTCACCAAAATAAGGACAAAAGAGGGAAGGACATTTTTGCTCATGAAGGGTCACCACATGACTTTTCAAAGGCAAGGATATGAAGGGTCATACAAGTTTGGTGCCATTTTACATGAGGATTGAAGGGTCACAAAGGGGGAAGGCCAAAGGTCATTTGGAAATATATAAATAAAGGATTGAGAATCTATTAGTAAAAAGAGAGATAGAGGTTGATTTGATATTGTAATATCTAGCTTAGAAGAGTAATTGTGAGAGATGAATATGATTTGTATTTTTTATATCTAGCTTAGAAGAGCAAAGGTGAGAGAGAGGAAAGAGATGTTGTAATGAAATATCATTTATTGAGATAGCAACATTGAGAGATAGGTGTGTGGTATACACAAAGGGGTTGGTGCTCATGAATTATTGCTGGGTTGGTGCTCGACAAAGGGGTTGGTGCTCTTATGGGTTGGTGCTCGGCAAAGGGGTTGGTGCTCCTATGGATTGGTGCTCACAAATTATTGCTAGGTTGGTGCTTGGCAAAGGGGTTGGTGCTCTTGTGGGTTGGTGCTCATGAATTGTTGCTGGGTTGGTGCTTGGCAAAGGGGTTGGTGCTCCTGTGGGTTGGTGTTCATGAATTTTTTCTAGGTTGGTGCTCGAAAAAGGGGTTAGTGCTCTTGTGGGTTGGTGCTCATGAATTGTTGCTGGGTTGGTGCTCGAAAAAGTGGTTGGTGCTCCTGTGGGTTGGTGCTCATGAATTATTTTTGGGTTGGTGCTCAAAAAAGGGCTTGGTGCTCCTATGGGTTGGTGCTCACAAATTGTTGTTGGGTTGGTGCTCAACAAAGGGGTTAGTGCTCAGCAAAGGTGTTGGTGCTCCTACAAGTTGGTGCTTGAAAATATTATTTGGGTTGGTGCTCATTCATATACTTGAGATTATTCTCTATGGTTTTTCCCACATTGGTTTTCCATGTTATATTTGGTGTCTTTCTCTATCTTGTGTGGTGTTTATTGTTTGCTTTTTATTGCATATCTTGAATGTTTGATTAAGTGAAATTTGGTTAAGGGAAAGTTTTATTAGATATATGATATACTGATTCACACCCCCCTCTCAGTATATCCCGTGCTTAACATATAAACCATGAAAATCTTTCCCAAAAACTTGTTTGAAGTTAGAACCCACTTATAACCTTATATTTATTCATTTCACAAGCTATGGAAACATGTGAACTCCTCTAAAAACTTATTAATATGCTTAAATCATGCTTAAACCTCTATTATCATGCTACAAGATCAAAATACTTGCAAGAACTATGTCTACAAACATGTATTTATTATTATAGGATCATTGAAACCTTCGAAACATATTTCATCATCATGAAAACTTTGTATAAATGATCTAGTTATTTTATATTAGCTTTAGTATTCATAAAACCATGTTTTATCTCTTAAAACATCAATATGTTGGCACTTTGGGTCGCGTCCTTTGAGGAGATGTTTCATGTCTCCTCACATAATTGACACAATGAGAACTCTTTAAGGTTATGGATGACTTATGACTAAATATAACATCTAAAGTGGGATGGCTCCCTTGATGATACACCTAAACTAACACTACACCTACTCAAATTAAAAGGAAAAGGGAGAGAGAAAGCATGAAAGTAATGACTAAAAGGTGTGATGAAACAAATTTTAGTTCTCTTATACTTCATTATTATTGATGCTATGGACTAGAACAAGATTAAAATCTGATTTCACAACTTGAAAATAGTCCTTCCAACATAAGTGTTTCAATATGGAGGCTATAACTAATGCACAAATAAAGAGGGATAACAAAGAGGTCTAGAATAAGACACTGGTGAATATTTCCACACTTAAAATTTTAAAGTATACTTTACACACACATATTACCTATAAGAATATGAATTAATCATAAATAGGCAAGAATGAAGAGGACAAAAATGTAGATTCCATAAATTATTATTGTTTTTCTATGTAGTTATGCTTTGCAATACGAATGAAGAGGAAAAATGCAAGGAAATTAATCACCGTCACTATAATTAATAAATAATTCATAATAATAACACTATATTTTATATGTATAATTAATTAATCAACTTGTATTTAATTCAAAATCAAGAACCAATATCAATTTTGGTAGGGTTTGCCAGAACTAGCTAGAGGATGGTTTCAACTTTTCAGACAAGAGTATATATAGTAGAAAACAGAAGAAAGAGTGAAGGTGGACATGTCAGAGGCTCATGATGGATCTAATTAAATCATGAGATCGGTTAAAAAATCATTTAAAGGTGAATAAATATTCATGTTATTCTTTCTTCAACATGTGTTGGCCTTATTTGATGATGTTGTCTTGAGAGGTGGCATAAGAGTTACTCTTGGCCTTATATGACTCATTATTGATATATTAAAATTTCCATTTAGTGATTTATGATTTGAAATATTAGGTATTGAAACATGTAATATAGATAATTATGATCATTTTTCCACCTTACCCACATTTGAGGATCTCCAAACTAATGTTGCAGCGTTGTGTTTGTGTTTGAAAGTTCTTAACACTATGAAACTAGTCCTTAAAAACTTTCTTCAGCCATTGGAATGAGATTATTTATGAACTTAATAGTCATTAAATGGTGTAATAAATTGTATGAAATAGTTCCTCTAATATTTTTATGCCTTAGATGTCCTTAAGAAGGTCTGTAGAGTCACTTTCTCAGTGCAAGTAAAGGAGCAATCTTCATTTAGCTTGGTTTAACAACTAGAAACATATCAAATCACCATGATGGATAATTTAATGGATGGATTAAGGTTGTTATATCTATACAAAATATTTAAAATCTTCCCAAATTTGTCAAGACTCTCTATCACACTCAAACACCATGTAAACCAGTTAAGAACCTTGATTTCCCTCATGGTATAGACCTATGTTTTTGCTTGTTATCCATCCTCAGGAAATTTACATAATTTATAATAGTTAAAAATAAATAAATTAAGTCAAAAATTACCTCCATGTAAATTTTCATGAGATTTTATTTAGCATAACTCAAAATATGCACTTTTTTGTGAAAACTAGGCTTGTAGGGCAACAAGTAGGCTAGTTTTCTAAAATATATATATTTTGAGATAAATAGGATATAAAGAGATAATTATTTTTTTATTTAAACCTATATTTACCCATATAAAAATTAAAATCACCATTTGGTCATGAACAAACACAAAATTATCAAACACACTCATTTTCAAGTCTATAATAACTCAAAAATTAGGAACAATGGACCTAGAGAGAGAAATGAGAATATATTAAAGTTTACAGGGTATAACACATAATAATTTTTTTTATGGTAGCTGAAGATACAATAAATATCATAAAACCACTATATTCATTAAATTATTTAAGTGAATCTCATAAAAATATCCTTTTTAGTCCTGCTACAACCCAAAAATCAAGAACAATGGAGAAATCTTCTTGAATGGGTTAATGGCTTCTTGGTTTGAGTTGTTTGGGTTATAATATTATATTTAAGGATGTTATAACATAATTTTTGATTTTTATATACCATAAAATTTCATATTTAATCCCCATATCCTCTAAAAACATTCATAACCTCCAAATATGACTGTCATGTCAAGAAATAACAAAATAATGGAATTTATTTGTGAATGGAGATCTGATCAGGGTTACTTGCTTATATTTTGGTGTTTTAATTACTACTAAAACCTTTTATAGTGATATAAAACTACCATAATTTATCCATCAAGCTTATATATTCTTTCAAAGGAGAAAATTGAACTATTAGGGTTAGTAAGGGTTTTATAGGTGTTAAACTTGTTAGTGATTGTTCATAAATCCCTGCCCCTCAAACTCAAAAATATTCACATAAAATTTTAGGGAATATGGATTCTATTCAACTCCTAAGATCACTATTCCTCACACTCTCTCTCCTCCATGACCCAATTCCAAACATACTAACCTTCTTTGCTTGTGAGTGACTTGATGGAGTTCTTGAGTAATCTTTTGCATTGTTTGGGACCCATACCTTATAATTGAATATGGATTTGGGCCTAATAAGTATGGATGAGGTTAAAAAAATTTATACTTAAAAAATCTCATCAAAACATGTATTCATTTATAATTTAACCTACTCATTTACTTTGGCATCTCAAAGAAGATGTTTATAACTAACTTTTTCTAACTTCAAATTGCCATCTCCATGTTAGAATTTGATTGAAGATGCCTTGACATGTGTGTGACAACATAAATGACCTATATTTTAGCTTTGTAATATCTTTACTAAGTTTGAATCATGTTATAAAAAAACTAGAATTATTTTGTACATGCATAAACATATTTTAGTGTAAAAGATTTGTCTTCATGTTTGGTATCTTTCAGAGGTCTTTTTCTCACTTATTAGTGTCAAAAGGGTTATTCCCCTAACTAGTTCCATCACATAGACCTTTTCACACTTACTTAAGCTTACATTGGATTTTTTTTTATCCCACATTTTATGTGTTATTAGTCTCTTAGGGGTATATTCTATATATACTCACCTCTTGCTCTCATTGTAGTTATAAAGAAGTATGTGAAGGCTTTGTATTAGAATTTATATTGAATAGAGTGAAACTTATTCTATCAATTCTAGTTTCCTTGATATGTTTTCATTTCACATATTTTGATTCTTGGGTAGCTTTTTAGCTAGATCTTACATGATACCAGAGTGGTTTTGAGTTTTAGGATAGGTTTTTAGTAGATATAGGAATCTAGATCTATTATTTTCCATAGAAAATGAGTATGATCTTCTCTTACATATTTAGATGATCTAGAGAATAAAGTTGTGAAAGAAATACCAGATTCTACGGTGACTTCCTTATCTGCTTGTCAGTTGTAGGTGATTTTAAAATGTATTGGAGAAAATTTTGAGCTCACCACCACAATCAAATCATCCAATAAAGATAGTATCACTCATAATTTTTTTCCAATTAAACATTAGAGGCTCCATCTATAGGCAATTTTGTAATGATTCTACATGAATTTGGGCAATTTTGAAGTGAATTTAAAGGTTTTTTTCCACAAAATACATTTTTTTAACCTTTAAGAGCAAATATGAGTTTTCCATTGAATTTAGGGTGTCTAAGAAAGTTAGATCTAACTCTTATTTTGTCCTCGTTGGACATTTGAAGTCAGATCTGCCATTTACAAATGCAAATTTATGTTTTTTTAATCAAAAAAATGTTTGTTCTTATTCACATATATCTCTAATGATAATGAATCACCCAAAACAATTTATGCATTTTGTGTACCACATTCTCAACTATTTAGAACTTTTTGAATTTCTAAATTTCATTGTGTAACAAAGAAGTTATCATAGTTTTACTAATTATTATTCAAAAAACAAATATATATTTATCCTCCCTTGCCTTAGCCTATGTGCCTTTACACTTGGAAATAGTAGTCACACTAAATATAATTTCCAAATCTTTTTTCTTAGGGGGATTATTGATTGAGTGATTTTGGGGGGTGTTATTATGTTCATCCTTTATTTGTTAGTTATAAGCATGGATCTTAATATTTGGAAAATCAAATGTGATTACTGTGGGAAGAAAAGACATACCATAGATCATTGTATATAAAATAAAATTTATGATTTAAAATTACATGTTCAACTTTAATAATTAAGGCAACTTTTTATTAAAAATGGCATCAGTTTACTAGAATCTTGTGATCCCATACTAGCAGATATTTCATCATCTATTATGCTTTCTCCACATTCTAATGATTATATAGTGATAGATTCTATAGATATTCATGAGTTGATAGTTTTAACTCAGTCATCATTGATAATTTATACAGGATTACTTGATTCTCATCCATTCAATTCTCTCACTGATGGTGAGAACCATACATCCATGGTTACTAACCTTGAATCATGCATTATTCCTAATCACATTGATCATAATTTGTTACCAATCGGCATCCATTTAGATAAGTCTAATTAGTTTTTTGAAGCATCACCCTCTCCTCCCTCTACTATTTTTATTAATTTATTATATTAGGACATTCATTATCTTCTAGATACAACTCCTTTGGATGAATACTTGATAGATATTACATCTCTATTTTGTGATTCCCATATTTTGGATTTGGATGACACTATTGAGGACATTCATTTTCTATTTCATGACAATTTCTATGGTTGTTCTTCTTCAAATGATTTTATGGCACATTAAGACCCTTTTTTCTTTCTTTGCCTACATTTGCTTTTATAGTGACAATTTCTAACAATATTCATGAGTTGACATTTTTAACTCATTCATCATTGAAATCTAATGCAAAATTACTAGATTCCTATTTCTCTAGTTGTCTTGTCAATGGTGAGCATCATATATCCATGGTTAATGTACATAAATATTCTATGGTACCTGATCCATCACATCAACATTTATCACTATTTAGCATTGGCTTGGAGATCATTGAGCATCATTTGGAAAAGACATCTTCAAAGGAGGAATTTTCATGTTTGGGTCCTATTCTACATCAGTTCCACTTGGATTTGGATTATCATACTTCATCATCGACATGATGACACTTGAGTATCTTCTATAGACCTCATTCATCTTGATACTTATTTTCTCACATTACTTCTTATATTGGGATTTTATTCTACATCGACCATTGGACTTGTTTCTTCCCAAAGGGACAAATGCAGTTTGTTGATATTAGATCATCTTTAGCATGCATAGTTTAACATTCACCATTGGTACACGAGTTAATTCATTATGGTGGGACTCATAATCTTACACTTCCTCCCTAATTGTGAGGTTATTGATTTTATATCATGATTTATGTCCCACTTTTGAGGTCATGTTGATATCTCCTTCCATCATTTATTCATGTTTTTCATCTAATCTTCTCATGGGGGGGAGAGTTTTTACCATTGTGTTTTATCCTTCTCCTCTTTTTTGAGGGATTTTTTTTGTATTTTACATGGGTTCATTATAATTTATAGTTGTTGGGACCCATTCTTGTTTTCTTTTATAGGTTTTTTCCCAAATTTGCACTTAATGGGGGGCGTTAGTGTAAAAGGTTTCTCTTCATGTCTAGTACCTTCATGAACTCCTTTTCTCACTTTCTAGTGTGAAAAGGGTTATTCCCCTAATTGGCTCCATCATTTAGACCTTTTAACATTTACTTAAGCTTAATTTGGGGGTTTTTTATTTTATCCCACATTTCATGTGTTATTAGTATCTTAGGTGGTATATCCTATATAATCACCTCTAGCTCTCATTATAGATATATAGAATCATGTGAAGACTTTGTATTAGCATTCATATTGAATATAATATAATTTATTCTATCAATTCTAGTTTCCTTGCTATGCTTTATTTTCACTCATTTTGATTCTTAAATGAATTTTCAACCAAATCTTACATGAAAAGGGTTTTGACCCAAAATGGTTTAACCTTTGGGTTCCTTTCACACTTATTCACTCTAAGATTATTTAGGAATTAATAGTGTGCACATATGTTTAGTTCATAATTAGATGTTTAATTATGCATACATGTGTTTTTGAATAATCTAGTCACTCGACTATGAGTGGACCACACTCTACTATGGGTTGTCTACCACTTTATCCTTGACTTTAGTGTGTGCACATGGTGTTGACATACCCTAATTTAGTGTGTGCACATGGTGTTGATATACCAAATATGGGTTGTCCACCCCACTCTCTCTTTCCTATATATTGTACGCTCCAGTAGTGCATTTTTTATTTAAAATGTGAAATATGTAAGGTATAATGTGGATTATATGGAACTATTGATTCGATTTGAATAAATTCCATTAAATTGTATTTGTGTTGCATGATTTTTATATTCTTTGATAGAATCTTGTATATTCTTCAGGCTCATTCTCTAGCATATGAGCACTTCCATTAGGCCTTAGAATCCCATTATACTATCTTATCCAAATATTAAATGGTATTAGAGTGAGTGAAGAGCCTTTGGGTATCCTCTTAGGATATATTATTGCCATAACAAGTATCTCTTCTTTTACATCCTCTTTGGGTGGTCCTGAGAATCAAAAAGGTGTGTAATGAATTCTAGTTTTTGGGAGGGTTTATTATTTGTGTATTTTTTTTGTAGGAACATTTTTGAAAATTCATAGATCAAATATAATTTATCAATTTCATCTAGAGTGTATGAAAAATTTAGATATAGATATTATTTTTTCCCATTTAGACATTTGAAGCCAGATCTGCTAGTTACAAATATGGATTTAATTTTTTATCAAAAAATATGTATGTTCTTATTCACACAAATATCGAATGGTAATAAATTACTCAAAACTATTTATGAGTTTTGTGCTTCCCATTCTCATATTTCTATAATTTTTTGAAATTATATTTTTAATTGCATAATGCAAAAGATATCATAGTTTAACTACTATTCACAAAAAAGGATTTTTTTTAGTTTAAAAAAAGTTGTGTGATTTTTTTATTATTTTATTCTCACATATATATTAAAAAAGTAAAAAATTCGAGTTTTTGATTTTTTTTCTAAAATATTCTTAAAAGAAAACTATTAAAAAAAAAACTAGAGTTTTTCGTAGTTTTTTTCTTGCACAAAAATAAATTTGATTTTTTTGAAATTTTTTTCTCATGTCAAAAATAAAATTACACATGTGTCCACCTATTTTAGTCACCCAAGGATGAAAGTACCTCTTCACTCTATGGACCATAATCTCATTGGCAAATCCCAATAGGTGAGGTTCAGTCCGATAGGTCGTCTGACCCCCTCATAGAAAAACTTGTATTTTTATACATCAATGTTCCTCATTAGTATACATGCCCAATTGGCATTGTCAACTTCATCTAGCATTCAAATTATGACTGGACCATCCTTTATTCAACATATTCCTATAGAGTTTATGTCTCCTTAGGTCCCTTTCTTAACACTTACATTATTTAGTGGACACATATCAAGGCCCCTTTCTTAGAGCCTAGAATTTTTGTATATAATTTTTGTCATGACAAAAAATTAATACTCCATTGTAAATGGATATATTATCAAGAATTTATATGTCATAACCTATCTAAGGACCATTTCATGTCATATTGGCATAACATTCAATTGTATTTTCCTTGCTTGTATCTTCAACACATGTATCACCTGTTGAAATTATCTAGTAGTTTCATAGATATTATAGCATGTACCAATATTCATAGGGTGATGTTTAATTATTGGTTATGTCCACTCGTACATATCTTATTTTGTGTACTTCTTGGCATTGTTTTGGTTTTTTATTTGATTTACAAGATAGTTTCTCTGACCATGTTATGGATCCATTATAATTTGAAGTTCTTCTTCATATCTTGGTGGCCTTTTTTTAGTGACACCATCTTTTTGTTCACTTGTCACCACTTCTTCTAGATACATCATAAGAGATATGTATTTCCACCTTCCCCAGTTCAACATTAGGGAGGGTATTTAGACAATGCTTCCTTGGGTTCATTTCACTACCCATTTTTTTAGCATTTAGTGTTTCATTTGAGTGATTAGCATATTCAACACCATTTCCTACATCACTTGGTAGTTATAGTGACTTGACATACATTTAATCTGATAAGATGGGTTGGCATCCATAGGGACACTCAACTTCAACACTACTTCAAGGAGAGTCACATGCCTTTATTTTTTCATCCTCTCATAGGTGGGAGTTTTTTCCTATGGGTTTTTTGCATCTCTCTTGAGCTTGAGGGGATCATTTTGTACATGGGTGCCTTATTAGGCCTTGTATCTAGGACCCATTATTTTTTTTCATGTTTTTAATTTGATTTCCTCCTAAGTTTTACTTAAGGGGGTGTTGGTGTGAAAAGGTTTATCACCAACAATTAAACTTTAACTTTTGTAAATACCTTAAACTATGCTAATTTACCTTAAACAATGCTAAAGTCTTCATATATGACCATGTGCAAGGTTAGATAAATAAAAATATTGTTTGAACATACCATGATCAAGGGTGGCTAAATTAGCCAACATAGTCATAGAGACCTTCTACGCTATGCCTATGATTTGTATGAAGAATTTTACATAAAAAGCTTTGCATGTTTTTCTTGAATCATCAATAAAATGTTAGAACAACTCTGCTTTAGGCCTATTTGTAGTTTTACCTAGGTTTTTGGATGATCTTACAGGCCTGCTGAAGCTCCTAAGATCAAAAAAATATTTAAATCTTGGTATTATATACCTATAGTTGGAAGCATTATAAAATATTACTCTTAAGACCTCACATCATAGATAAATTTTTGGAACTCTATCAAAAACTTGTCAACCTTGTTTCTTCATCTTGAAATCTTGTAAATGCTCTTATATGAGCTTCTAAAACCTTTTTTCTTCACCTCACAAGCTTGAAATAGTCAAAAATTGAAAAACTTTATTTAATGTATTATCAACTTATCCATAGCCAAATATGCATTCTGTTGGGAGAATATTTTGTCAATTAATGTACTGATCAACAAAATAGGTTTGATCAACCATAGCAAGAAGATTAGTCAGCCAGGTGTGTAGCTTTACTACATCAACCTGAGACAAATCTCTCCTCTCATTAAGGGGAGGTTCCCTATTGAATATGCAGAGGTTATATACTATATATATATAAGTAGAAAGTAAGACACAGGGATAGGATAAACCATCCATCTCTCTTTTTTCAGAGATGATGCTAATAAATAAGAAATAAATCTTGGGTGATGGCAAAGGTACTTCTCTTCTTTCAGAAGCAACTTTCAACCAAGAGCCAGATTCCTTCCTAAATAGTATAAATCCTAGTGCAATGACAGAAGACACTTCTCTTCTTTTAGAAGTGTTCTTCAGTAGGCAGTAGGAATCTTTTAGGTAGCAAGTAACCGGTAATGGGGTTACTGAGTGACCATCAACCTGAGAGAGAAAAATGAAGAACAATGGGGGCACCACATCACCCTAAGGATCTTTACAAAGGAAAGGAAAAATGCAAACACACTGAAGGTACTTATGGGGGCACAACATCATCCCAAAATTGGCCTTCAGGACACCTTCTTGATCACCTCCACTAGTTTTGCTTGTTCAATCAATTGGACAAGAAAGCTCCTAGGAAATAGACATACAAATATTCTCTTAAGATAACACAAGCTATAATAGCACAAAGTCTGCAAGTAACTTATTTTCTCATTTAGATAAAATAATATGAATTACAATCTGAGCTCAAAGTCTCAGTAATGCCTTTCAATTTGGGGAGAGTTTCACTTCTGGTAAAGGGAAGATCTCCCTTTCAATGACACAAGAGATGACAATATATAGAGGCCTCTAGGGAAGCTTGGCACTTTCTCCCAATGAAGTGACCCATTTGGCACATTCAATGCTTTAGACACATTTTTGGTTTTTGTTAGGAAGGGCCATGCTGGAGTAGGGTGGCTGCCTTGACTGTGGAATGTCGATTCATCTCTAGTGCCTCCTTCTAAGCTTGAATCTCTCATTCCATCACCTACTTAGCCATGCAACTATCTATTCTTCCTTTATCTCATAGGGGACAAATAAACAATGCTTTTAATGTTTACAGGACCTAAATATCTATCTGGTGAACTGCTCCACCTACTAGAAATAACTCCCATTAAGTTTCCCTCTTTGTCCCTTCCTTTTCTTGGTCTGGTCTTAGGCTTTTCAAATGCATTTAGGTCTGCACCTTGAGTCTTTTGGAATCGATAGACACTTCATTGCGACAAATTTGACATTTGTGGGCCCATCATATATCCTAACAACTCCTTCACGTCTTTCTTGCTTCCCATGGTCGCTTCCTACTATGATGTAGGTGAGGACATGTGGCGAGATCTACAGCTTTGAGATAGGCTTATCAAAATAAGCTTTGAAAATAATTTGTGACTGAGGGGGGTGTGGATGTAGACACATGGCAGCTTCCACTGCATTGGGTCAAGACACTTGGCTGGTTTTGCTTTATGAAGCTTTATTTGAAACTGTGTCTCAACTTGTGACACTTGGCAACTTCCACAGCCCTTTGAGGCTCAAACCTTTCCCAAAGGAAACTTGCCCTTCAAGGTCTCCTTGGTGGCCTTTAATTTTGATTCTTTGGTGGGCTATCATCCCATTCATTTCCTTCGAATAAAATGTCTGAAGTAATTCCTTCAAATAATTCATCTAAAGGAAACCTTTCCTTGGCTCTATATGTGCCTTTATATTGTGAGTGCCCCTTTCCTTTGACACATGGCACCTTTCACTCTTTAAAAAAGTGCCACATGACATCTTCCATAGGAATAGGTGAGGACACATGGCATCTTCCACTATTGACACTTGGCAACATCTACCTCCTCAGGCCTTTGCGACATCATAGAAATGTTTGGGGCTTAGTCAGGCTCTTGTAGACGATGACACTTGCTAGCCTCCACCGATCTATGCAAGGGACACGTGGTGTGGTCTGAATACATTTGTTAGTCATGCAAATGCAAACACTTGGTGCATTCTACTTTGACCCACCAGGGATATGTGGTATCTTTTAGTGTTTTTTGGGAATCATGTGGACGATGACAAGTGGTGGATTCCATTGAGTTCTAGCGAGACTGTAGAGATCAAAAGTATTTATTTAGACCATCTCAGATGGTGACACATGGCATGTTTTGCTCACTTTGATGACTTACCCAAGGCTCACCATGGTCTTTAATGAAAATAAAAAGTAGAAGAAAGAAGCCACGGATAATGACGCTTGTCAGCTTCTATTGAGCTTTGGAGGGGACACGTGCAATGTTCCACTACTTTTAGATGAATACACTGGGGCCTTCAGTAGTTTCCACTTGTCACCCTCTATAAGACTCTAAGAAACTTATCAAAAGAAGCTTTGCAACTTATGTAAAGGCTGGAGATGTAGACATTGACACTTGTCATGCTCCATGGAACTTTAATGGGACACATGGCAACTTCTACGGGCTTTTTCTTGAACCCATTGATTGAACTTGTAGATCAAACCAACTGTTTGAACCAACTATTCACTACTTCTTTCTTTGACTAAGGCCACCTTTGAATTTCTTAAACCTTTGAACCTTTGAACTTTGAACCCAAGCGGTTCAAGGTTCAATGGTTCATTGGTTCATTTGATTAGGAGATTGTTGATGACCCTTTTTCAGTTGAACCAAAGTGTTGAACCTATCCCAAAAGTGTCCAAGTGCAAGAAACTAGTCCCTTCTGATTGAACTCACCCATAGAATCCTTTGAACATGTTGAACCTATTAGTCTCTTTACCAAAAAGTTTGAGAAAATGACAAAATTGAATGTTTCAGAAAAAAATTGGAAAGGGGAGGAACAATTTTGGCCATGTAGGACCAAAATAGTCCTATGTTGTCTGAAAAATGAGGAATCACTTTTCAAGGACAACAACTAGCTCCTGGTTAGGAACTTCCTTCAGATGACAACTCAAAATAGCTGAGGGGAGTAGAAACTAGAATCTCTAGTGCCTTGAAGTGTGCCATTGGGCTACGGAGTCCTACTACCTAAAAAATAAAGGCTCTAAAAAACAAAAAAAATGAACAAAATAGAACAACAGACTATACAAATATACATATGTACAAGGGAACTCATCTAATACTTCAAGAGTTGAAGTGCTTCAAATGTTGCCCATTATGAGGAAGAGAAAATAGCATGCCATCTTGATACTTTAATAAGAAACTATTTTTACCATTGAGCTGATGAATAGTAAAAGGGACCCTCCACAGGGAATCAAACTTTCTATGCATCCCCTTTGGTTCTCTTCTCTTGTCCCACAGCAAGACTTGATCTCCAATCTAGAAATCATGATTCTTTGCTTTTTGGTCAAAGAGCTTCTTCACTAGACTTTGATGGGTGGAAACTCTATCCACCACTGCAGTTCTCTACTCATTCAGCTCAGCAAGGCACATGATCCTCTTCTCAAGTGAGCTCTCATACATTTGATCTTCAATCACCTTAGCCAATTTTAATGCTGTAAATTCAAAGGTGATTGGTATCTCAGCATTTGCACCATAAAGAAGTTGGAATGGAGACATACCAATTGCTCTCTTTGGTATAATTCTATCCACCCATAGAGCATCAACCAATGCCTTATGCCAAGTCCTTTGGTTATCATCTACCAACTTCTTAATGATAGTCACCAGGTTTTTATTGCTTGACTCAGCCTGTCCATTCCCTTGTGGGAAGTAATCAGAGGAATGGGAGAGTGTAATTTTGTAGTAAAAGTAGAATTGAGTAATCTCCTAGAAAGTGAAGTAGGCAGCATTATTAGTGACAATTTTGATTGGGACCTCAAACCTGGACATGATGTTTTCTTTGAGAAAATTGCATACTACTTCTGAATTAGCATGTTTGGTTGGAACTACTTCCACCCATTTGGTGAAGTAATCTATTGATGTAAGGACATAATCATGTCTAGCACTCGATGATAGGTTCATAACACCAATAAAGTCAATTCCCCATTACTAGAAAGTCTCCTCTATGACCACTAGTTTGAGAGGTAGGGCAGCTAGCTTGGGCCTTCCATCAAACTGCTGGCACAGTTAACATCTCCTGACCCACTTGTATGCATCTCAAAAGAGAGTTGGCCAATAGTACCTGGATCGCAAGATCTTATGGGTAGTCACTAGGGCAAAAAAATGTCCTCTATAGGCCAAATTGTGGAAGGACTTCAGAAGTCATCTTTGCTGCTCCTTGTCCACATAGAGAAGGAACATTCCATCAAGGTGCCTGTTGTAAAGGCCATTGTCCTAGAGGACAAAATTAGTAGCTTTTAGCTTGATGGTTCTCCTTTCATTATAAGATAGGTGAGCAGGACATTCACCATAAGTAAGGAAATGATCAATACCTGAATACCACTCATTTGTGGTGGAGACAAAGAGGACTATTAGTGTGTCATCCTCATCCACTTCTAGTTCTTCATTATGTGCTCCTCTTGGATTGCTATCAACAATTAGTTGGTAGAGCCCCTTTCCATGTACCAACTTTGTTGGCTTGATGATTAGATCAAACTCCTAGATTTTTGCAACCTAATTGTTTCTCTATATTTTTTGCTAATTACATTCAGAAGAAAGAAGAAACTAAGGTTCAAGGTCTTGGGTTTGATGTTACCCAGATTAAGTGCACACTGTATCCAAGCATTGTGGGAGATCCTCTTTAGCTGTGGAGGAAACACCTATAATAAGAGAGAGACTTAAATAAAGAAAATGTTAGAGGAGGATATGGTGAACTACCAAGCTACATGCTTAGTCCTAGAAGCATAACGCTCCCTAAGGGATGATAGTCCACTATTTAAAGAAAAGAGTGTTGTATAAAAAGAAATGATAAAAAGACTTAAAGAAATGAAAAGGTAGAATGTTGTGTACCTATTCCTTGATTATAGTCTGTGTGTCTCTAAATGTTGTAGAAAGTTGGCTAAAGGTTTTGTTTGGCCTATGGGTTGTTTGTATAAGTTTTTTAGTTTGTTGTTCCAGAATACAATCACGGATGTTGGTTTGTCTGTTGAGGTCAGTGGGTAAAAGGTGCTAATGTCGGTTATGTTGCCAATGTCAAAAGGGGCAGTATGCCTTGCATGGGTTTTGGAATATTTTTGTGATGGACAAAAGAGTTTCTAGAAATTAGGAGGTTTATGCAGGGTTGCAGGAAGATGAATAAGGTTTGAGGAAAGGTAAGGTAGAGGATAGGTGTGAGAAGAGGATAAGAATAAGAGGAAGGCCTTTCAGCCTCTCCATAGAGGAAGTCAAGTCTCTTAATAGTATTTACAAATATCAAATGGAAACCAATTAACAATGTGTTCTAAAATACTAAAATGAGAAGCAGAATACTTAGCTCTATTAGTTAAAGAACTAGAGGTGTCAGGATGCTTATTCTCATTGTGGCTAATGTTGAGGTCCTCATACAGTGTTTCAATCCAATCTCTGGAATGACTTGTGTAGAGCTTCGATAGCCAGGAGGATGATAGTTGATTTTTGATGCTTGAGATCAGAGTGTGCATGTCAATCTACAAAGAGGCGGGGGGGCAGCTCAATGTTGGAGCTAGGCTTATGTAATCGATATCAAAGGTTCTGTTGGAATCGATCGAGGGTTGATTGACATTGGTGGAGGGAGAATAGGTAAAAGGGAGCTCTTGGCCCATTTTTCCATCTTCTAAGTACCTTTTCTATTGGAGAATAGTCAAAACATAGGCTTATGAGGCATGAGAGTTGGTTAGGAGGTTAGGATGGAGTGAGAATATGTCATGGGTAGTTAGGATTTAGATGACCTAGTCTCAAGGTGACTCATAGGGTAAGAAATGGTCTTAGGGTGAGGTGTCTAGGTGAGGTGTCCAAGGTAAAAGGGGTGAGGTGTCCAAGGTGAAAGGGGTTTAAGTATGGGTTAGGAGTGATAACATATAGAAAGGGACCAAGGGGGGGTTGACACGATATTGGTGTCTACATTTTCCCCTTTTTGTCTTGTGGTTTGTCTTGACGAACTGCAAGACAAAAGTAGATGTAGGTTACCCCAGGTATGGGATGAGGTATTCCCCCCTCAAAGTGGGAGTCAAGAGAAGGGAATATAAAATTTAGTACTGATTTGATAGGTAGTAGATGGGTAGGGTGAGGTTGGAGTGTGAATGCTGCAATAGTTGAGATTGCACGTATACCACTTCACTTGATAGGCAGGTCAAATTGTCGCAGGCAAGGTTGAGGAGGACTAAAATTGAAATAACTGGTCCCCAACTTATTATTGGTAGCTGATTGGGTTAAACAATCAAAGCTATAGCTCTAATGGTTGAGGAGGACTAAAATCAAACTAACTGGTCCCTAGTTTATTAGTGGTAGTTGATTGGGTTAGATCGATCAAAGTTGTAGCTCTAATGGTCGTTGTGTTCCAAGTATCCGGGCTAGGAAGTGCTCTTAGAAAACATGAAAATGCCATAGATATTGGGGATCAACTTGGTCGCAATCCGATAATATGTGTGAGGGGCACGTACAATTTTCTAAATATTTGTGAGGTAGCATATGCAATCAAAACAACTAAGGCAAAGTTGTCTCAAAAGTGGTTATGGTCTGAGGAGATAATTGCGACCTCCAAGGTCATTTGTCAAGTTGGGCTGAGATATAAGTGATCTTGAGTGTTGTTTGTTGTAGTTAGGTAGATGTATGTGATCTCTAATGTGCCCCATGAGAAGTCTAAGTGATTTCTATAGTGTCAGGGCTGGTTGTTTGGTCATAATTTTGGGCAGTTTTAGGTCAAATAGTTGGTCCATTGGGTAGACAGACAGTCAAATGGCCGAGCTAACCTTAGAAGACCCCATGTCGACTAAGTGCTACCTACATAGCCCCTATTTTAAGGGCCTCAAGCCAATGTAGTTTTCCCAAAAATGGAAAGTGGAGGGTAGATCATGGATTGGGTTTGACTAGGTTAGGTCATGGTTAAAGGTTAGATGGTTAAAAAATGATGTAGTTTAGGATAGGCGGTGAGCCTAGGGTTCAGAGTAGGCAATGAGCCTAAGGTTTAGATAGTTTGTCCATTAGGTAAATGAATGAATGAATGGCTAAGCTAACCTTAGAAGATCCCATGTCAACTAAGTGCTGCCTACATAGCCCCTATTTTAAGGGCCTCAGACCAATGTAGTTCTCCCAAAAAGGGAGAGTGGAGGGTAGGTTATGGATTAGGTTTGACTAGGTTAGGTTATGGTTAAAGGTTAGATGGTTAAAAAGTGAGGTAGTCTAGTATAGGTGGTGAGCCTAGGGTTCAGGGTCGGTAGTGAGCCTTATGTTTAGATAGTTGTTCCATTGGGTAAATAAAATAACAAATGGCCAAGCTAACCTCAAAAGATGCCATGTCAACTGAGTGCTGCCTACATAGCCCATGTGAGGGGCCTCAGGCCAATATAGTTCTCCCATAAAGGGAAGAAGAGTCAAAGAGGTTGATAGTTATTTTGGTACATGCTTGAAATGATGAATATAAAAAGATGTTATAGACTTTTCCATAATGTGTAATGGTGTATGCTATAACATAGGTTACGTGGTTTTTCATCCTTAGCAATTTTCCATATTGGTGATGGTGTATGCTAAAAATGAAATGATTTTATTTATGCTTTGGCAGGTTTCCATATTGGTGATGGTATATGCTGGACATAAATTGTGTTTGGTTGATAGTTTCCATGTGTATTATTTTCCATAGAAACTAATGTGAATGGGATATGATAATTTAAATAACAAAAATTGGTATTCACATTTAAATAAATCATGATGTTATGCTAGTGGTTAGAAAATGTGTGGGTTGTGATGTTATTGGCAAGTGACGAAGGTGTGTAAGAAGTGAAAGGTGCATTGCTCTTTCATTGGCAAGGACTATAATGATAACATAGAGAGGGTTTTTGGAAACAAAATCCCCATTCATACATTACATCATTGACCATTAGTTTTTGTTAGAGAAGTATGCTAATCACTTGACATTAAATGAGCTCAAAATCCCTTGGGTATATTGGGGTAATAGGTATGATTATGTAATATGTAAGGATAGCGTAACCCTTTTTAGCAGGGATAACTTTTCCCCCTTTATATGTGACCCTAAAAATGACTATAGGCAAGTCCATGACTTAATAGTTTGTCAGTCAATTTTTTTTTGGGTAGACTGATCAATGTGGGAAGTCTACTTTGGGATGTTGTTTTGTTTTGTGGTCATGTGAAGTTGATCGATGCGAGAAGCTTCTAAGAGGGTGCTGTGTTTGTAGCAAAATTTGGGCATCACCATCCTTCGAGGGAGTGGTCTATATTTTGTTTTGTATGTTTTGAGGTCTTTGCATAGTTGTCCTTCAAGGGAGTAGTCTATTAATTACAGAAATAATGTAGCTGTCCTTCGAGGGATCAGTCTACATTTATAGTTTATGACCTTTTGTTAGGCATCCCAATTTTATGTTTTGTTTATTGACTAAACTTTTAGTCATGGAATAGACTATAGAGGTTTATGGGTTTCCCTTTTATTAGGACAAAGCATTAATGCTTAAAAAAGGGTTAACTAATTTTTGTAGGGAAAAAGGGTTGAAAGGAATAGGAATGAGGATGACGGGGGTTGCTCAAGGGATGAGCTCAAGTTAAACATCAAGTGAATGATTACTTGGTTAACAGTAGATGGTCATAGATGTAAGGCATTAAGGGGCTCAAGTTCTAGTTGGCCTTCGAGAGAAGACAGGGTATAAGTACCTAATCCATACTTGTGCATTATTATATAAGGTCCGAGCTAATTAGGAGAAAACTTGCATCATTGGCTTATTTCCATATTGGTCACGTGTTGGTTTTCTTTAAGGATGAGATCTTTGATTTTGAAATCTCACTCTTTTAGATTTTTGTTGTAGGCATGCTTGATGTGATGTTGGATGTGAAGTAGGTTAGCATGTTGCTAGCATTTGATGCAATGCCAAACATAGTTACTACAGTCTTGGTGAAGAGTGGGCCAATAATAGCCCAAGTGGAGGATGCACTTTGCAACCACATTATCACTGAAATGTCCTCCACAAATTCCATCATGGACTTGTTTGATGATAGGAGATGTCTCAGTGGTGGTTAGGCATTAGAGAAGGAGGCTGTTGAGACCTTGTTTGTAGAGAAGACCCCCTAGCATGGTGTATCAAGCAGTACTCTTGATAAAATCTTACTGTCCATTACTAGAGAGGTTAAGAGGAATGATAGAATAAGTCAAGTAGTCAACAAGTTATTTGTACCAAACATCATGTGGACTAGAGAGATTAGGAGGAATTTCCCCTGAAGATGTTGGTTGAGATGTGCCCAAGATAAAAATCTTGGGTTTTGGTGGTTGAGAAGGCTTGGCGAATGGATATGTCCAAGGGGTAAAAACCTACTCTTTTCCCTTATCCTTTAGGGTTTAGGACCTGATGGCCACATTAATAGTGTTGATTTCAAATAAAGGGGGAGAAGGTGGTAGAGGGACCATAATCTCGCATTGGGATCCCGATTCAAGTAAGGAGGTTTGGGAGGCATGGGATGGTGTTGATAGTTTATTAAATGGGTGGTCAAGAGAATCCTTAATGAGAAGGGTGTCTTTTTCTAGGTGTTATGAATGACAACCTTAAGAGCACAACAATTCTTAGTATCATGCCCAGGTGTGTGATGATACACAAAGATTTTAGTGTCATCGAACCAAGATGGTTTTGGTTTGAGAGGTTGGTATGGCTTAATTGGTGGGAGAATGATGCTAGAAGAATGTAACAATTAGTGTAACAACGAAGCATAAGAACCGATTAATGGGTTTGCACTCATTGTTGTAGTAGGGGTTGACAACTTCTGTTTAGGAGTTATAGAGGGATTTTTTTGTACCACCTTTTTGGTTAGTGGTGTGGCCATACACGTAGATGACACTTTCTTGATGACAGGTGTCAAATTTTTTGGAGGAAATATATGTTTGATAGGTAGAGGGAGTAATGGAGGTAGTTTGTTTTTGTGAGGTGTTGGAATAGGGAGCAATCCTGTTAAAGTAGAAAGATGTGGACCCAAGATAGAGGTCAATGGTGAAGGTGGGGGAGGAGTTCTCTGACATGGTTTAACATCCTTCTTCAATTTGGTGTGAGGACCACTATTATGTGGGGTGAGGTTTAAATCTAACTTCACTTGTGGGTGAGTGAGGTTTGATACAGGGCAAACACTGAGAGATTTAATCTATTTCAGCATGGTGAATGCCTATGAGGGTTTGGGTTTAAACGTGGAAGGCTGAACTTCTAAAAATTTAGAAGTGGAAGCCCAATTTTTATTAAAGACTTTGGGGTAATTTGTTGTAGAAGGGTCAGTAGTATAAGATGAAGTGGGATGTGCAAGATAAGGAGCCTTAAGTCACTCCCATAATGCCTCATGTTCTAGGTTCCTAGAATGGAGAAATCCTAAGTTTTCTACCAATTGTGAGAAGGGTTTAGATGATGTCAAGCAAGGTCTTACAATGGGTCTTTTGGAGGATTTGGGTGATTGTGAAAGCGGATATGTGTGGGATGCAGCAATCACAGGCCAAAGGCGAGAGAGAAACATCACTGAATCTTCCTCGACTGAAGTGGGTGAGGTGGTGAGTTCCTCTCTCGATGGAGAAGGGATTGGAGAATTTGGATCTTCAAGCGGATAGAGCACATGGATGATCATGCCTTCCATGTGTGGTCTAGGAGTGGGGAAAGTATGATCCTCTAGTGGTGATAGGAAGGATGAGGGCAGGGCCACCGGCGTTGGTGCCATCAAAGCATCCTCTAATATGGGAGAGATCAAAGTAGACTCTCCTACGTGTGAAAGGGGGGTGGATGGAGGACTATCCTCCATCATTGGAGGATAAATAGGAGAGGAAGGCTCCTCTAAAAGGTGAAGTAGAGGGATGATGGCCCCTTTTACATGAGGGTGTGGGGTATGAATGGTAATTTATTCCAATGGTAGAAGAGGGAAGGTGGAGGCAAGAGGAATAGGTAATACAAGATCTTCACAAGGTAGAAGAATGGGTAGAGGAGGTGTTTGATGTCATGGGGATGATATGGGTGAGACGGGTTCATCCACACAAGGAAGAGGGTGAGGCAAAGGGAGCTCTTCATTGCGTGGGGTTGGTATGGGTAAAATAGGCTCTTCTACTCGTGGTGGAGAAATGGGTTGACCAACCTCTTCAAATTGTGGGAGAGGTTGGATAGGAATAAAAGGAAAGATTGTGTTGACCGTCCATATGTTGCATTCTTGAGGGTCATTGGCCATGGTCTGAACATTATTTTGACTTGGGGGATGGTTAGAAAAAGGTTGTCTAAAGACATCCATATTTTGGTTGGCTGGGGCATTAGGGTTCTAGCATGTCTTGAACAACATTTTTGAAGGTTTTACAATTATCTGTGTCATGACCCTTGACACGATGGTAGTTACAAAAGTCATTTTCCCTATACAATGTAGGGATGGATCGTGAGGGGTCAAATTAGATAGGTCAAATTTGAGGGAGGTTGAGGACTCCCTAGTTTACTAGTTTATCTAATATGAAAGCATATGATTCTCCTATTGGAGTGTATCGTTGATGTTCATACCATTGTTGGAATTGTCTTGTGATGTTTTGTGAAGTAGAGGGCTTAGATTGGTTGGTTGTGATAGAAGATGGTGACCTAAGGACCACATCGTTCACCGATCTCTTGGAATTGGAGTGGGAAGAAGAAGCTCTGGAAGAAGATGGGTCATTAGATTTTACATTGGTATTTTTGCTATGCAATTTGACCCTATCTTCTTCGACTATGTGGAGTTCAAGATTTTGGGCCATAGTGAAAGCTTCATCGAATGTGCAGAAAGTTTGAACCCATAGAGTGGACGAGATGTACTTGGCACATGCTCTTGAAAAGAGCTCAATGAGCTCAGGTTAAGGTAGTGAGAATGAGAGTTGGTTGATTAAACTTCTCCAGCAGGCAACAAAGTCAGCTATTGACTCATCCTCAAATTGTATAATGGAATAAAGGTCTGTGATGGAGACATTATTGGTAATATTGATTGAGAAATGGTTGAGGAATTGCTGAGTGATTTGAGTGAAGGTGAAGAGAGAATGACTGGTAATGGAGCTATACTAGTCAAGGGCAGCACCAAAAAGTGACATGGAGAATGTGCAAAGTAATAACGCATCATCATGGGCTATGAGGTAGCAAGCGTGTCTAAATGCTCGCAAATGTTGTTGCAGGTCCTCTTTAGTCTAAAAGTGAGTAAATTTTGGGAGTTCCCACTGGGTAGGGTATGGTCAAATGGGAACTAAAGGGTGAATGGGTTCATTACAGATTTGTTCATACGAAAGAACACTCCTTAAACTTGAAATAGATGTCTCAAGGTTGGACATGTTATCCATTAGTATCTTAATTAGATCGGTAGATGGATTGGCATGAGGGGTACCCCCTAAGTTATAAGGTACCTGGAAGGCATTGGGAGGGGCATATGACATACTTGGTTGCATTTGTATAGATGAAACATACTGATAGTTTGTCATAGGGGCCAATGTCGAGGCCAAGGGGACTTGTGCCATAGAGTTAGAGGGCACAATTTGACTAGATGCCACTAAGGGTGGTTGAATGGCAGTGACACTGGTTAAAGGGTAAGTGGTCACTCGTGTTTATGGGCACAAGAGAGGATGGGATAGAGACAATCAAGTTCTGGAAAGGTGTCAAACTTGGTTGAATTGTTTGTGGTTGAGGGGGTATGGAAACCCTGATGGAGGTAGGGCCAGAAAAGATAGAAGGGGAGGACAAATCTTGAACATTGGCCATGGTTGAGTTACTGGTTGAGGCAATGGCCTGAGTGACCATAGGTTGGGTAGAAAATGTTGTTGATATCATTTCTACTTCAACCAAAGAAGGTGGCATCCCATAAATAGGATTACCTAAAGGATCTCACATTTGGCTTCTAGTGAGATAATGTTGGAGAGCCTTGACATTATGGTCAAGGAATCTCTCAAAATCTTGATCCCCTTCAAGAACAATAGGAGGTTGATCAAGGGTAGGTTGGATAGGAGTATGCTTGGTGTCTGAAGTGTACTCCATTAGATGACTTGGCACGAAGGGCGAAGGTGGGAGTGGTTGTTGACTTGCGTGGTCAACAAGAGATTTGGCTTGACTGCGTGTTAGAAACATTCAAAGTGAAAGGGATTCAGGTTCCAAAAACTATGTGTTTCAGTTTTAGAAAACTAGAATTTGTGTTGAATAGCAAGAAATTTGGGTTTTAAGCTTGCTGTTTGGAAAGAAAATTTATTGATAGTGACCGATGTCAGTTGTTTAGCCAATATCGATTAGAAAATGTTGCCGACGTAAGTGGACAAACTAATGTCGGTTTTTGTGTAATTCTAGAAATACAAAAAATTGATAGTTTTTGGAAGAAAAAGATATTTTGAGTTGTTTTTAGACTTCAAAATGATGCGACCTTACCAGTTCAAATAATCAGATAAAAATAATAGAATAGATGATTAGGAAAACAACCTTTAAAATGTTAAATTCCTAAGAATGAGTTTTAAAGTCATGGTGGCTTATGCCTTAAGAGAGTGTGTTGGGAATTGGGCTTGTAGAATATGTCCTAGAGAGGAAGTCTATGGCTGGTTTTAGGTTATGTTATGGTGCTCAAAGATCTATGTTAGGGTCAGTACGTGGCCTGGTGTTGGGGCTTGCTCCCTTCACTTCACGAACCCAAAGCCGAGCTGGGTCGCTTAGCCAAAATATACCTTCCCTATAGTTTATACTCTGCCAGAGAATAGAGTGGGTCCTCCTCTTGGTGGTGAAATCCAAGTATGATCGCCAGGTGGGGTAAGGTATCTTGTAGGTGATGAAATCTTAGACGAGCCTTGTCTCAAGTAAGTTTTTGTGTTTAATTTGAAGTGATTGTGGTTTGGTTGTGTAACATTTGTGCACTCTGATTTATTCATAATGCTTTAAATACTAAGTGGGCTAAGTATGCATTCAAGCAAGAATGAAATGTAGTAGTTTTAAACCCAAATTGAAATATGTTATTGAAATGTAAACAAATGGAGAAGAGGTAAAGAGTATGAGCTTTTCACTACTCTATGATGCATGCAAGGAGTAACAAGAAGAAAAAGGGATGTTCTTTTTAACTTCTGCTAATGGTTTCCTTTTGAAATAAAGATAGAAGAGGGGATGCAAGAAGATAATATTTTTCTAATGCACCTATATGAAAGTTTGATTTTTTAAAAGAAGAAGAATGAACCCAAGGAAAACTCCAAATGTCCCATCGGGCGTGCCAGAATGTTTCTCTATATTTTTTCACTGATTACATTTAGAAGAAAGAAGAAACTAAGGTTAAAGGTCTTGGGTTTGACATTACTCGGATTAAGTACACACCGTATCCAAACATTGTGGGAGCTCCTCTTTGGCTGTGGAGGAAACACCTGCAATAAGAGAGAGACTTAAACAAAGAAAATGTTAGAGGAGGATATGGTGGACTGCCAAGCTACACGCTCGGTCCCAAAAGCGTAAAGCTCCTTAAGGGATGGTAGTCCAATATTTAAAGAAAAGAGTGTTGTATAAAAATAAATGATAAAAAGACTTAAAGAAATAAAAAGGTAGAATGTTGTGTACCTATTCCCTGATTGCAGTCTGTGTGTCTCTAAATATTGCAGAAATCTGGCCAAAGGTTTTGTTTGGTATATGGGCTATTTGTATAAGTTTTCTAGTTTGCTAGTCCAGAATATAGTCACCGACGTCAGTTTGTCTACTGAGGTTGGTGGGTAAAAGGTGTCGATGTCAGTTATGTTGCTGATGTTGAAAGGGGCAATAGGCCTTGGATGGGTTTTAGAATATTTCTATGATGGACAGAAGAGTTTCTAGAAATGAGGAGGTTTATGTAGGTTTGTAGGAAGGTGAATAAGGTTTGAGGAAAGATAAGGTAGAGGATTGGTGTGAGACGAGGATAAGAAGAAGAGGAAGGCCTTTCAACCTCTCCATAGAGGAAGTTAGGTCTCTTAATAGTATTTACAAATATCAAATGGAAACCAAGTAACAATGTGTTCTAAAATACTAAAATGAGAAGAAAAATACTTAGCTCTATTAGTTAAAGAACCAGAGGTGTCAAGATGCTTATTCTCATTATGGCTGATGTTAAGGTCCTCATACAGTGTTTCAATCCAATCTCTAGAATGACTTGTGCAGAGCTTCGGTAGCCAGGAAGATAATAGTTGAGTTTTGATGCTTGAGATCAGAGTGTGTGCATCAATCTGCAAAGAGGTGAGGGGGGGAAGCTCAATGTTGGAGCTAGGCTTATGTAACCAATGTTGGTGGTTCCACTGGCATTGGCTGAGGGTTGACTGACATTGGTGGAGGGAGAATAGGTAAAAGGGAGCTCTTGGCCCATTTCTCCATCCACCAAGTGCCTTTTTCATTGGAGAATAGTCAGAACATGGCTTATGAGGCATGAGAGTTGGTTAGGAGGTTAAGATGGAGTGAGAATAAGTCATGGGTAGTTAGGATTTAGATGACCTAGTCTCAGGGTGACTCATAGGGTAAGAAATGGTCTTAGGGTGAGGTGTCTAGGTGAGGTGTCCAAGGTAAAAGGGGTGAGGTGTCCAAGGTGAAAAGGGTTCAAGTGTGGGTTAAGAGTGTTAACATTTAGAAAGGGACCAAGGGGGGTTGAAACGATATTGGTGTCTACACCAATTGCCTCTTTTTGTCCCAAACTCTTGCTAATTCAGTATAGATTTCACTGTAGTGTCAGGGACCAAGGCAGTAACTTAAGAATTGAAGATGTAGAAATGAAAATGTTTCACAGCCTTCACCACTGCATAAGCATGCTTCTCCATATTTGAGTACTTTAGCTCATAAGCTTTGAGAGGATAGCTCATGAAGGAAATGGGAGATTCTATACCTTCTTTATTCTGTTGAACTAGAATTGTTGAAAGCATATGTTCTAAAGCATAGCTATAAATAGTGAACTCTTTGCTATAGTCTGTGTAGGCTAGAATTGGAGCATGGGCAATGGCAGTCTTGACATCCTCAAAGGCTGACTTGCCTTCTTTGGTCTAGCTAAAGGTGGCTTTTCTTTTCATCATGTTTATAATGTGCCTAGTCTTCTTGGCAAACTCAGGGATGAACCTCTGTAAGAAATTCACCTTCCCAAAGAAAGAGTGAACAATAGTCTTGCTTGTGGGCAAGGAAAGTTATTGGATAGACTTGATTCTATTTGAGTCAATCTTTATGCCTCCTTTAGACATAATGAGTCCAAGAAGTTTCCCCTCTGTTACTCCAAAAATTGACTTCTTGGGGTTCAAGGAAATGCCATTCTATTGGTGGCATTCTAGCACTTGATGAAAATGGCTCACATGATTTAGGTGATGCTTAGAGAAAATAGTCAAGTCATTAAGATAAACTATGATGAACTTACCCATCTCATCCTTGAAGGCAAGGTCCATTTCTCTTTAGAAGGTGTCACCAACATTTATCAAGCCAAAAGGCATCCTTTTATAGACAAATGTGCCCCAAGGTGTGGTGAAAGTGGTCTTATGCTGGTCTGCTTCACCAACATCGACTTGATTGTATCTTGAGAAGCCATCTAGCATTGATAACATCTTCGAGCCCGTCACTATTTGTAGCACTTGATCCATGATTGGAAAAGGATAATTATCCTTCAAGGATGCCTGATTCAAATTTCTAAAATCCACACAGAGGTGAATTTCACCATTCTTCTTCCTTATCGGTACTATATTGGCAATCAAGGTGGAATGATGGATTGGGAAGATTATCCTAGCATTTAGCATTTATGAATCCCTGACAAAATAGTACCTAATATTTTTAGATTATAATGCTGGGACTTTTACCTATAAGGTGTTAAATCAACCTTGAGACGAATGTTGTGTCAGATTTCATCAAGCTAGAGTGATTTTAGGTCATCATAGGAGTATGCTAGGACATCCATGTATTTGTTAAGCAAAGTGGTGAACTTGAAACATTCTTTAGGAGTACAACACTTCCCAATGTTCACCATCTTGGGGTCTGTCTCAGTTCCCAGATTTACTTGATCAAACTCTTGGGAGGAGCTTGAATCCATTTATTGCTATTTGATGAATCTATCATGCTTATCAAATAGCTTCTCAAGGGAAATAAGGCCTTTGGGAATTTTATTCCCTTTCAATTGCAATAACTCCCCACCTATGCTTGAAATCGATTCAGGAGTCAATTCAGGGTCTTGAGGTTCACTGCCTTCATAATGCAACCATTCGAAGCTATCTTTTTACTCCAGGAAGGTAATTATTTGATCATCATTATCGAATACCTGCCAATGACTAGCATTATCAAGCATGCTTGGTCTAAAGACTAACTCAATAGTGTACCTATCTCCTTTGAAGTCTAGGTGGGGGATCAAGAGGGTGGCTAAAATAGCTAGTGCATCAGCCTAATCATTGAATCCTTTGGGAACTACAGAGATGTTGAAAGCATCAAAGTTTTTGAGTTGATCCTAGACTAGATTATGGTAGTGGCACAATATTTCATTCTTGGTTTGATATAGGCTTCTCACTTGACAAACCACTAGTTTGACATCTCCTTTAGCATGAAGGAGCTTGATGCCTTTGTCCTTAGCAACTTTTAATCCTAGCAATAGAGATTCATACTCAGCTATGTTATTGGTGTTGTTAAATTGAAACTTATAAGATGAAGGAAAAATATCTCCTTGAGGAGATATTAACACAACCCCAGCTCCTGAACTGGTGGAGGAGCAGTTGCCATCAAATTCAAGAATCCATACCTCATTTGGTGCTGATTTTCCTTGGGGTTCTTCTTTATTCTGAGGAGGGGGTTCTTCCATAATTACATTGGGCTCAACCAATTCTTTTTCTATTCTACTTGATTGCATTTCTAGGATGTCACATGTAGGAGCTTCATCAGATGCTTCATGAACTTCATTCATGGACAAAAAGTAGTTACCCAGGCTTGAAGACTCAAATAGGATTTGAGCTTCAGGTGCTGAGGTCTAGGTAACTACATATTTTACTTCCTTTTTAGGAAGCAGCCTCTTCATGACACCTTTGACTAGAATCCTTGCCTCTAATAAATCCATGCTCAATTCACCACCAACATCCCTATAGAAATTCCACCCAAGAAGGATACCATATGATGTTAGGACGTCTGCTACCAAGATAGTCATCTTGATCCTTTTGTCTGGAAAGGTAGCAAAGGCAAATTGGGTGTCTTTTATTTTCCCCAGTAGTGGCACTTGTTTATTTTCCATGGAGAAGAACCTACCAAATGTCTTGGTCAGTGTGAGATTAAGGGATTTAGCTACTTTAGTAGGCATGACATTGTCTAAAGCTCCAAAGTCAATAATGCAATTATTCAACTGCCTTCCATTTATTAGCAATGAGACATAAAAAGGTTCAGTCCTATTAGGAGTGGTAGGAGGGGAAATGACAAGATTGTTCCTAGTGGATGCATCCTTGAGGGGATCATGAGTCACTTTGGGAACTGCTTGTTCAATAGGGACATTCTAGTTTTTGACATACTGAACCAATTTATCTAATTGTTCAGGATGGGACTACAGGAATTCAAATTTAGACATTTGAATCTTGGTTTTCTTAATATGATCAATTATGTCAAATGCTATAAATGAACTAGGTACAAAGGATGAGAGCTCATCTTTTTGAGTTTTAGGGGGGGAAGAACTAGACTACGAGTTTGAAGTGAAAGGCATGGGGGAATTTAGGGTACTTACCTTTCTTGCAATCACCAAGCCCTTTGGCTAGAAAGGGAGAGTGGATCCTTTCTTAGCAATTGAAACTTGTAGTTGAGGTTGATCCTCTACTTTCTCTTTATTAGCTTGTTGATCTGATTGATTCTTAGACTAGGTGAATATAGCATATGACCCCTCAGTTGCATTGCTTTTACTCCTGGGTTCATCTTGATAGTTTAGGAAACCAATATGGGAGTCGCTAGCTAATTCTTCTTCTTCCTCAGTGAAGATATTAGCATCATCTTCAAGATTCAACTTAGGCTAGGATGAGAAGTCTGATTCAGCTTCAAGACATCCAACTTTTGAGTCAGTTGGATGTGCTTTAAGGGCGAGATTCCTCTACAGAGGAGGAAGGTGATTTTGTTGTCCCTGATTTTTGGCAGCGTTGCCTTGGTATGCCTGATTCTAAAAAGTCCTCTTGGGTACATCTCTATATGCAGGAGTAGATGACATTCCTTATGCCACTTGCCTTTTGAGAGCTAGCACTTCATTTTCTAGCTTTTGCATCATAGGATTAGTTGTGGCGGAAGGGGAATACTCTAAAGAAGAAGAAGATTTACCTTTATTTGGGTCCTTCCTTATCTTTCCTACTAAGACAAGGTCATCTTCGACTTCGGTAGCCAAATCTTAAGTAGATTTAAGGTCTATGTGACTGGCTCTTCTTAGCAGGAAACTCACTTCAGGTAGTTTTGAGTTAATGAAGAAGCATTTAAGTTTTTTAGGGGTCGACTGAGCAATAACAAGAATCTAGTTCCTTAGCTTATCAAACTTTGCTATGAAATCCCTCATAGGCTCATGGGGCTCCTTCTTCATTTTTGTGAGCTGGGCTAACAGGGCATGTGCATCCTCCGTAGGTTTGAATCTGGACTCAAATTCGGATTTGAGTGTCTTAATCAGTCACTAATTGGGCTTATAGGTGGTAAAACTAGTCTACAATAGCACCTTGTAGTGTTTCCATGAAAAGCTTAACTATCACGTCCTCAAATTCCATGCCTATCATGCCATAGGATATGCTGAAGGTAGCAATGTGTTCATCAAGATGGACTTTTCCATCCCCAAAGAATTTGGGAAAATTATTTCTCAAGCTTTGTGGAAGTTCATGTAGGGGTGGAGTTAAATTAAGCAGGCCAAAAGAGTTACCCCAAGGGCCTCAAGCTACCATGATAGGATTAATGAAAGTAGGGATAACAAATTTGGGTAGAATTTGGATGGGCAAGGCTCTGCTAACCATAGGAAAAGTAGATCTACCTTGTGTTGGTGTCCTGGTATGGGTAGGAGGGACACTCTTAGATCATTAAACTTAAGGTTGGGGAGAAAGCAAGTCAAAATCTCTTTGTTGTGCCAACTCAAAGATAGGATCAATAACACCTTGAGCTCTCTGGCTTTTGGTATAGTGTAGGGTTGCCAAATTGTGAATCAACAGTGGAAAGGGATTGGTCACACTTCAGTTTGAAGCTTGAGGCTTCAAACTACTTGTCCTTCCCCAATAGAGTCACCAAAAAACTGTTGGGTGAATATTTTGTCAATCAATGTACTGATAAAAAAATAGGTCTAATCAACCACAACATGAAGATTGGTTGGCCAGGTGTGTAGCTTAACTACATCAATCAGAGACAAATCTCTCCTCTCATCAAGTGGAGATTCCCTATTGAATATGTGGAGGTTATATACTATATATATAAGCAGAAAGTAACACATAGGGGTAGGATAAACCATCCATCTCTCTTTTTTTAGAGATGATGCTGATAAACAAGGAAGAAATTATAGGTGATGGGAAAGGTACTTCTCTTCTTTCAAAAGAAACTTTCAGCCAAGAGCCATATTGCTTCCTAAATAGTAAAAATCTTGGTGCAATGATAGAAGACACTTCTCTTCTTTTAAAAGTGTTCTTCAGTAGGCAGTAGGGATCTTTTAGGTAGCAAGTAACTGATAACGAGGGTATGAAGTGACTAGCAACCTGAGAGAGAGAAAAATGAAGAAAAATGGGGGCACCATGTCATCCCAAGGCTCTTTACATAGGAAAGGAAAACTGCAAACACATTGAAGGTACTTATGGGGGCACAATGTCATCCCAGAGTTGGCCTTCAGGACACCTTCTTGATCACCTCCACTAGTTCTGCTTATTCAATCAAATGGATAAGAAAGCTCCTAGGAAATAGACATACAAACAATCTTCTAAGATAGCACAAGTTATAACAGCACAAAGTCTGCAAGTAACTTATTTTCTCATTCAGATAAAATAATATGAATTACAATTTGAGCTCAAAGTCTTAGTAATGCCTTTCAATTTGGGTAGAGTTTCACTTCTGGTAAGGGGAAGATCTCCCCTTCAATGACACAAGAGATTACAATATATAGAGGCCTCTAGGGAAGCTTGGCACTTTCTCCCAATGAAGTGACCCATTCAACACATTCAATGCCTTGGATGCATTCTTGGTTTTTGTCAAGAAGGACCATGTTGGAGTAGGGTGGCTACCTTGACTGTGGCATGTCAATTCATCTCTAGTGCCTCCTTTCGATCCTGAATCTCTCATTCCATCACCTGCTTAGCCACACAACTATCTATTCTACCTTTATCTCATAGGGGATAAACAGACGGTGCTTTCAATGTTTGCAGGCCCTAAATATCTACCTAGTGAGCTACTCCACCTACTAGAAATAACTCTTGCTAAGTTTCCCTCTTTGTCTCTTCCTTCTCTTGGTCTAGCCTTAGGCTTTTCAAATGCATTTAGGTCTGTGCCTTGAGTCTATTAGAATTGATAGATAGTTCATTGCGACAAAATTGACATTTACAGGCCCATCATGTTTCCTAGCAACTCCTTCATGTCTTTCTCACTTGCCATGGTCACTTTTCATTGTGACACAGGTGAGGACATGTGGCGAGATCCATAGCTTCGAGATAGGATTATCGAAATAAGCTTTGAAACTGATTAGCGGTTGAGGGGGGTATGGATGTAGACATGTGGTAGCTTATATTGCATTGGGTTAGGACACGTGATGGGTTCCACTCTATGAAGCTTTATTCAAAACTACATCTCAGCTTGTGACACTTGGTAGCTTCCATAACCTTCTAAGGCTCAAACCTTTCCTGAAAGGAAATTTCCCTTCAAGGTCTTCTTAGTGGCCTTTGGCTTTGATTCTTTAGTGGGCTGTCATTCCCTTCATTTCCTTCAGACAAAATGACTGAAGGAATTCCTTTAGACAATTCATCTGAAGGAAACATTTCCTTGGCTCTATATGTGCCTTTATATTGTGAGTGCCCCTTTCCTTCAACACATGGCACCTTCTACTCTTTGAACAAGTGCCACACGACATCTTCTATAGGAATAGGTGAAGACACGTGGCATCTTCTACTATTGACACTTGGTAGCATCCACCTCCTCAGGCCTTTGCAACATCATAGAAATGTTTGGGGCTCAGTCAGGCTCTCATAGACAATGACACTTACCAACCTCTACTAATCTATGTAAGGGACATGTGGCATGGTTTGAAGTCATTTTTTAGTCATGCAAATGTAAAAACTTGGCACATTTCACTTCGACCCACTAGGGATATGTGGTAGATTTCAGTGTTTTTTGGGAATCATGCAGACGATGACAAGTGGTGGCTTCCACCGAGTTCTAGCGAGACTGTGGAGATCAAAACGAATTATTTGGACCATCTCAGATAGTGACACGTTGCATTTTCTACTCACTTCTATGACTTACTCAGGGCTCGCCATGGTCTTTAATGAAAACAAAAGGTAGAAGAAAGAATCTGTAGATAATGATGCTTGTCAACTTTCACCAAGCTTTGGATGGGACACGTGGCATGTTCTGCTACTCTTAGATGAATACATTGGGGCCTTCAACAGTTTCCACTTGTCACCCTCTGTAGGACTCTAAGAAACTTATTGAAAGAAGCTTTGTAGCTTATGGAAAGGCTGGAGACGTGAACACTGACACTTGTCGTGCTCTGTGAAACTTTAATGGGACACATGGCAGCTTCTATGTGCTTTTTCTTGAACCCATTAATTGAGCTTGCAGATCGAACCAACCATTTGAACCAACTATTTGTTGCTTCTTTCTTTGACTAAGGCCACCTTTGAATTGTTTGAACCTTTAAACCTTTAAACTTTGAACCCAAGCAGTTCAAGGTTCAATGGTTCATTGGTTCATTTGACTAGGAGATTGCTGATGACCCTTTTTCAGTTGAACCAAAGCATTGAACCTGTCCCAAAAGTGTCCAAGTGTGAGAAACTAGTCCCTTCTAATTGAACTCACCCATATAAGCCTTTGAACCTGTTGAACCTGTTAGTCCCTTTACCAAAAAGTTTGAGAAAATGATGAAATTGAATGTTTCAGAACAAATTTTTCGAAAGGGGAGGAATAATTTTGGCCATGTAGGACAAAAAAAGTCCTATGTTGTTTGAAAAATGAGGAATCACTTTTTAGGGACAACACATTCCACCATATTTACTAATAATAGTGTTAGCTAGGAAATTACTTTATGATCTAAACTTCATCCATAATTATAATGGGGAAATTAGGGTTCCATACTAAAGTAAATTATTTTCAAAATACCATCAATATAACATAATGATAACTTATTTAATACCATTAAGAATGAATTTTTTCTTAATATTTTAAGCTAACTATCGAATAAAAATCATAACTATAGTAGTTAATGAAGATAACTCAAGAGATCATCCTTTTATGTCGATTATAACACTTTAACTAAGATCTATAACTTCACTAAATTCTAGAATATATTAAGAACCATTACATTCTAGAATATATTAAATTCAACTAAAACATAAAGAAAACATTCAATTTAATTAGAGTTTAAGATATTAATTACAACTTGTGAATAAAACATAGTCATAATAATTAAGCTCATCCATTATCCAACATTTCTAGTCTACCATATTATTACTCAGGTTCATAGGACTATACCCGAACTCAAAGGATTTCATTTCTCCATTTTTATTATATTAAGATACAACATCAAAAGAACATTACACTTGAATTTACAATAGTTCTCAAGGACAACCTAAATTGGTATGTAAATAATCAAAAGAGACACATTGAAATGAAATGAAATTAATTTAACTTAAATGTATCAGTTCAAAATTTAAGGTAAGACAAAATCATCAAAAGTATATTTTTTTTTACAATACAATAACTCATAACTAATATATATAAGATGTAAATCACATGAAGATATGTAATGTACCTATATTCTAAACATGGTTACTTAAGTCATAGTATAACATCATTCCAAACAAAGCCTTAGTTCATAACAAAATATACAGAGTACCCAAAATTCATAGTCATCTAGTTCTATTATTTAAATTAGGAAAACATCTAATATAGTTATTGATGAAAAAACATAGTTACTAGTTCTTAGGTGAATACTATCGAAAAGTAAGTAAAATTATGTGTGTGTGCATGCATGCATGCATGAGTTCTTGTATAGGTGCATGTGTGCATGCACATACACATGTGTGGGGTGTGTGTGTGTGTGTGTGTGTGTGTGTGTGTGTGTGTGTGTGTGTGTGTGTGTGTGTGTGTGTGTGTGTGTGTGTGTGTGTGTGTGTGTGTGTGTGTGTGTGTGTGTGATTATTTATATAGATGAGTAGAAACATGCAAAGGAATCGTTTATATTAAAATGATTAAATTACATGTAAGTAACAATAAATTCATTGAGAATCCCATGTAATAAATAACGAAAATTATCCAACTTGGATTCCAAAGTCATAAACACCATCTTATGCATCTATTTATATGTCATTCCCTCTATATGTTAAAATTATTTTAACTCATTAGGGTTATTACTGGAAATAAAACTCAGAATACTCATGCCAGTATATCAAAGTATTTTTCAAATATATTCACATAATAATTATTCTTCACATTATTTTGAATAGGTTATATCTATTAAAATTATATCTATCTCTTAACCACTAATTAATTCATAGAGACATTATTTCCTTTCTCAACATGTTTAAACTAACTCAATACAACTTCACTAAACTATGCCTTTCAATAAAAATCAAGAGAGTTAATAAGGGAAATAAAATAATTAATATTCTTCCATGTAAATGACTAATCATAATATTTTTCAAGCTGACATAATATAATTATCAGAAGCTTAAGTAATAATGAAATCATCCATAAAAATATGAATACAAACATTCAACTAAACACCAAATGCATAGACATAAATAATCTACTTAATCAATTATAGGAACCTATATAGTAACCATTATACTCTCAAGAGTCACATATATATTATAGCTAAAACAATTGATTTTATTAGAACAAAAGTAGACATAATAAAGTAATATATTATCAAAATTAAACCAAATAAAATCCATTATATACCATTACAATGTAAGAACAAAATATATGTTAAATTCTAAATCAATTTTCTATAATTTTAGAAAAGCATAACAAGGTGACTTAAAAAGTCAATAGGAACATTCTTTGTTTTTGGCAAACAAGGGCTACATCATTATAGGTAACAATGTTTTGAATTGAACCACAATCTTGGGATCAATGCTAGGCATGTCAATCTAGTCAAAAGAAAATATTTTTGTGTTTCATAAGTAAAGACTTTGTAAATTTATTCTTATTCTTGAGAAATGGATAACCCAATATTAACAATGCAAGGTTGTTTTCAATACCTAATCTAATTTCAGTGGTATCCTCAACTAGCATGTCATTTCCATCTTCAAAATGGTATGGGATTGGTGATCATTTTTGAATACCTTATCATAGGAATTAATAGTGGAAATGAAGTGATAAAAAATGTATGGGTTCCATTAAAACATGCCTCAACTAATTATGTTGTCTAGGACATTTATCTTTACTAGCATTAAGGATATTTACAATAACCTTATCACTAGGTATACACCATCATACTCAATGTTGACCTCAAATCCAATGCATGGTTCACTAGAAGATATTTTTTCTTGGCTAATTTGATGAATATATAATTGGTTTGGATCTTGTATGACCTCATGTGTTATATAAATAATGTTTGGTAGAGGGTTATGAATATTTTGAAGGTGACTATTTATAATTCTAAGTATGGGTGACAATTTCAACCATGGTAGAAAGAGTATTTATAGTTTGACATTGGCCAAAACTATGATTATATCACATGATGCTAAATCTAAGGCTAATAATTCACTTGATGTGTGATATGATTGTCAAGAATATGATTTTCTAAGAATTTAGTGATATTTTGAATGATAAAGTTTGAATATTCTAAAAATGGGTTGGTTGATGCAACATATTGGGATTATAAAATGTAGGCCCTAATGGCCTAAATCAAGTTATATCATATTGGATTTCCTATAGAAATGTTTATGTTTGTGTTTAATAATTTTTTTTAGCTAATAATATTGAATTGTTTTCCCTATCATGTGCAAGCATGTAATCATTGCCATAGGAATTGGAAATTATGAAATCTTTTTTGTTCATGAGTTATTTTTGGGATACTTTAACAAGAGAGATAAATGTTTTATCTTGGAATAAATTGGTTATACCATTGTCATCACAATCAAATAAGGTATCATCAAAGCTAACTCTGTACACATTGATAACTTGAATTTCATCTTCATCACTACAATCTTCTTGGAGAGGTCCTTGCTTAGAATTTGGATATAAGGATGATGGTAACCAATCACTTATGAAATTTATAAATTACAAGTATTTAACTTTAATTTGTAGGTCATTGGGCTCATTATCATATGAATCAACTAACATATCATGACTATTATGTGTATCTTCATAACTTTTGAAAGAGGTACTACTAGTATATAATTTCATGTAGGAGCCCTATATTCGACTATATTATTAGGCATGTCAAGAGTCCAAGGGTTTGTATCACTCTATTGGGTGAATAATTTGTCACCAACTAACTGAAGACAAAATTATTATATCAACCATAGCATGATGAGATAAATCTCTCCTCTCAGCAACGGGAGGCTCCTGATAAACTATTATAAACTAGACCTATACTAATAATAACTTAGGGGTAGAATCACACCATCCATTTCTCTTTTTTTATAAATTATGTTCACAAAACAAAGGACAAACTTCCTAGGTAGTAACTGAATCCAAAAGTAACCCATGAAAGCACAAAGTCTTTCATTGCTTCTCTTACTGATTAAGTACATAGGACACCCTAGAATGAAGTGTAGCCCAAATTCTCCACAACAAACTAAAATAGGATAAGACAATAGAAGATATAGGTAGTTCAAAGCCTTTTCCAATATCCTCTATTCTAAGGCACAAAAACATAGACTAAAGATAATTATGTAGCACAAAGTCTCCACAATTAGCTTCAGAACATCTCCTAGATTATCTTCACTTGCTCTACTTATTTGATCAGACAAATAAGATGATATAAGGAAAAAGACATAAGAAAAATTTCTTATATAACAAAATATATCTCAACACAAATTTTAAAAGGTCACTTGCTTTCTCATTAAAATTGTAAAATTTGATTAACAATCTGAGCTCAAAGTCTCAAAAATGCCTTTCAATTTTGGGTAGAGTTTTATTTTCGATAACTCAGAGATCCTCCTCATTCCAAAAATGAAAGATTACAATATATATTATTCTCTCAAATACTTGGGCACTCCTTTATACAAGTATTCCATGCTAATTTTAATGCATTGGAAAGAGAAAGTCCTATAAAGAGGCCATGTTGGAGGCATTTAAATCATATTTAATGTCCCTTCAGAGGCATGGGTTGTCTAGTCTTCTGAGAGGCAAGGCCGCTCATCTTTATGATACTTATATGACTTTCCACTTGCCTTTATGCAATTGAATAAAAATAGGTCATGCCATTAAATGCTAATACTCTCTGATATCCACCTAGTGGACTATTCCATCCACTAAAATAACTCTTCTGTCGACACTTCTAGATTCCTGTCATGTTCCCTCTTCCTTTACTATAGTTTTTCCATTCCTCATGTTCTGAGCTCTCAGGGCCATCTTCTCACCTTCTACTAGCTTTTCCAGCTCCTTTCTTGGTAGGGCACTAAATTTGTCTTTGGTTTTGTGCTATTTGAAAATCAACAGTTATTCCATTTCTCTAAATTTGATGTCCATGGGGACATCACTGGTCACTTAAACCTCTTGAACCTTGAACCATTCTTTTAGAGTTCATTAGTTCAACAGTTCAATGGTTCAATGGCTCAACACTTATGTTTTTCAAAGAGTCACATATATTTAGTCTTCTTATGAGTTCAATGTATCCCTTGAGCCAACCGATTTGAACTTCCCAGTCGATCCTTCAGCTTAAATCTTTTGGTTAAACTATTCAGTTGAACCTTGAACCTTGAAGTGGAGTTTAAAGGTTCAATGGTCAGTCTCTATAGTTTATTTCATCTCATTGAACCTCACTGATGAACCATGTATAATTGAACTCTGATGTTGAGTCTTATTCAACAATTCTTAAGAAATGTCTTCAAGTCTTTTGAATTGTTCCTTGTTCATTTTCTCGACTGAAAACCCTTTGAAAATGAGAGATTTCCTTTGTCAAAAAGACTTGGGTAATTGGATAACTTGAATGCTTAGAATATTTTTAAGAAGGAAGGAAACAATTTTTTGGCCTACAAGACCAAAATAGTTAACATGTTGACTACCAAAATGAGTCGCTGATTTTGGGGACAATAGTGGGCTCTAGTTGGGGAACTTCCATCGATTGTACTTTAAAACAATTGAAGGGAGTAGAAACCAGAATCCAAGTGCCTTTTTTCATGCCATTGGACCATGTAGTCATGCCACCAAAAAAAGAAATATGCCCAAAAATTAAATGAACAACACAAAATAAAATAAATAAATATTTTACAAATGTACAAATGAACTTAGATGATACTTCAAGAATTTAAGTGCTTCAGATGTTGCCCACTACAAGGTAGTGAGAATGGAATTCCATCTTGATATCTCAATAAGAAACTATTATCACCACTGAATTGATGGATGGCAAATGGACCTCTACACAAGGAATCAAAATTTTTGTGCATTCCTTTGGTTCTCTCCTCTTATCCCATAACAAGACTTGATCTCTAATCTGAAACTCGTGAATCCTTACTTTCTAGTCAAAAAGTTTCTTCACCTGATTTTTGATGTTCAGCAATATGGTCCACTACTATAGTTCTTTGCCCTTCTAACTCAGTCAAACACATGATTCTTTTGTCAATAGAATTTTCAAAAGTTGAATCTTCTACTGCCTTTGCCAACTTCAATGCTGGTAATTCCAAGGTAATGGGTATTTATGCATTTAGACCATACAAAAGTTGGAATGGGGGCATACCTATTGCCCTCTTAGGAATAATCCTATCTACCTATAAAGCATCAAACAATGCTTTATGACAAATCCTCTGATTGTCATCAACCAGTTTCTTAATGATAGTAACTAGATTTTTGTTACTTGATTTTGCCTGACCATTTCCTTGTAGATAATAGTCTGAAGAGTGAGAAATAATAATTATGTGATTGTAGAAATAGTTAGTAATCTCCTAATAAGAGAAACATGAGGCATTTCCTATTATAATCTTGTTTGGAACTTCAAAATGGGAAATAATATTTTCCTTCAGGAAATTACACACCACTTCTAAAGTGGCATGCTTGACTAGAATGGCTTCCACCCACTTAGTAAAATAGTTTGTTGTGGTGAGGATATAGTTATGTCCAACACTTGAGGATGGGTTCATGGTGATAATAAAGTCAATTCCCCATCGTTGAAAAGGTTCTTTGATCACCATAGGCTTGAGGGGTAATGTAGCCAACTTGGGTTTCCCAACGAACTGTTGACACAAATCAAATCTACTTACCCAATTGTATGCATCTTGAAATAGAGTAGGCCAATAGTATCTAGCTCATAGAATTTTATGAGAAGTCATGGGTGTAGAAACATTTCTTCCACAATCTAAGTTATGGAAAGACTCTAAAAGCTTGCTTTGTTGCACTTTATCCATGCAACGAGAAATACCCCATCAAGGCTTCTTTTGTACAAACCATTGTCCCACAAGACATAGTTAGCAGATTTCAACTTAACATTTATTTTTTATTTATGAGACAGATGAGTAGGACACTCACCATAGGTAAGCAAATGAGTGATATTGGAATACCACTCATCATTAGTGGTAACTATAGAGTAATTTTCTACTCTATGTCATATTCAATTACTTTTAGTCGAGCACTGCAATTTTGGTTCTTCGAGTGAAGCGGTAGAATTTTGAAGCAAAGGGCCAGTTCATTTTGCCTAAGTGTTGAGATGTAGTGGAAGCTACCAAGTGTCACCCTCCGAGTAGGTCTTTTTCCCCTTCTTGTTTCCTTCATCACATTTTTGCCCAGGTATTAGTTCAAGCAGATGCTACCAAGTGTCACTTTCTGAGAGACAAAGTAGATAGTTGGCATCCCCTGAGTCCCCTTTTTGTAACCTTTGAGAATCATGGACCATGCCACATACCCAGTAGTAGTTAAGCAGAACACACCACGTGTCAGCATCAACATCTCATATTAGTGTCTGCACTTCATTTAAAGACTTTCAACATAAGGCAACAGAGAAGGCAGAAAGTGCCAAGTGGCAGTTGCAGAGGCAATAAAATACCTTTTTGGAGAAAAATTGCAAGCCACCATGTGTCGTCATTCAGGAGACTTTGGTCTAATGATTTCATTCAACACATAAAGGTGTCCTTTCATTTTGCTTAAGTGCTAAGAGCAGTGGAGGCTACCAAGTGTCACTCTCTAATCCCTTTTTACCCCATCCTCAAAAGGCAACAGAAGGTGCCACATACCTTTAGATGAAGAAGTGGAAGATGCCACATATCTTCCCAAGAGAAGTAGAGATTTCCACATGTCAACGTCCAAGAGATCATCCTCAAGTTTCATTGTTGAATAAAGGTTGTGGTGGGCCTCGGGTATTACTTCAAAATCCATGGAAGCTACCAAGTGTCACCATCTATAAGAGCCTGTTATGAGTCCCAAATAAATCTACAGCATAGCCAAGGAAAGTGGAGAGATCTGCATGTCTTCAATGAATCGAGCAGAAAGTGCCAAGTGTCATTTTTTGATGCCTTCTAGGTGATCAAGGGGATTTTCATAAAATTGACTGTGTCCTCTCCCATTTAAAACATAGTAGAGTGTTCCATGTATTAGTTGCCAAAAGCAAAATGGAGGGAAAAGTGACTGGAGTTAATTTGAGTAGATGAAACAGTTCATCGAGAAGATTTTTGGAGCCACCCACAGCATTGAAGGCACCATCTATTTATCCCTTATGAGCGAAGGATGGAGAAGATTGTGTGGGAAAGAAAGTGATCAAAGGAGACATCCAAGGCTATATAAGCAAGATTGTAAAATCTAAGAAAAGAGGGAGGGAATTCTCATAGTTTTAGACTATTTGAAGTTTGTGGCCAATAATATCATTTGCTCTTGTCTCAATTTTCTTGAGTTTTAAAGTTTATGTAATCATGCATGTTTTTGTGCCCCTTATCTGGCTGAATGAATTGAGGAAATTTGAGCTTCATACCTTTATTGATGTTATCTGTGTTGTTTACAAAGTAGTCTATACTATAGATTTTCTAGTGCGGTGATTGGAAATGTTATTTGCTTTCGTCTCATTTTCTTGAATCTGAAGATTTGCATGTCTGTGCGTGACTTTTGTGCCTCATATGTGATTGGAAGATTCTATTTAGAATATTGAACACTATGCCTTTGTTGACAATTCTTGTATCTCAGCAAAAGACTCCCCTGTTGTGAGCCTCTATTTCTGTTATTCCAATCTTTTACATTGATCATGCACTTGTCTGCTCTTAAATGTAATAGAATTACATAATAGTTTCATTATGCTCAGGTTAGGATTAGGATTACTCTTAGATGCATCGCCATAGTTAGGTTTCAATTCCTACATTTTGTATTTCTATTTAGTCTCCTATCCCTTTTCCCCAACACCCAATACAAAAGAAGAGACCAACTTCATTAAAATCTGGAGGTTGTTTTCAAGCTGCATTGTCCCACAACTTGAAACTCCCCATTATTGTTGATTAAGATCTAGCACAATTTTAAGACATCAATTATTTTTAGAATGCCTGGTGGGACCAATCTTTCAAGGAGTTGAAGAATTTTGGTGTATTCTTTAGCCAATCTGCCTTTGAAGGTTTTTATCGACACCAACAATGACTCTGCATGACCAGCCAATCAAGCAGTATCATCAAGAAATCCCTTTGGTATGTATAACTCTATAACTCATAGCTATGAGTCTTATTCTCCTTCAAATATGTTTTATCAAGAAAAAGCTTCTCCTAGAATCACGTCAAGTAATGAGGATGCATATTGTTATGAGCCACATCAATCTTATGCCCAGTCCCCCTAATATGTCTCATCCCATTTTGAACATAACCTTATTTTCACTTTCAAAAAAGCATTGTTGGGATTTAAAAAATATATGTTAGAGCTTGACAGTAAAAGGGGATATGGCCAAGATATTCCTTATCATATCATCTATCAAGTAAGTGATGCAATAGACCTGATTAAAAGTGAGTGGGATACCATTGATAGGGCGAATTGGCAAGAACTTACATATGAGATATTAGAAGTGTGTGGATTGATTACGTTCCTAGAAGAGAGGCTAAGCGTTCATGAGAACCAGCCTTACCAAGTCTACCAAACTTCATACCCACCACCACAAATCCCATATCAAACATATGCCACCCCTGTTCGTGAACAAGGTCAAAATCATCAAGACCAATTCCCCAATAATGGAGAGTCTATGATAGCAGCAAGGGAAGACGATCTTGAACTCTCACTTTCCCCTCAAATTCCTTCCACCCTTACTCAAGAAGCTTCTTATTTTTCATCACAACCTTCTTCTTTCACCCTAGAAGAATATATTTTAAAGGAAGCAATTGAGTATGTAGAAGAATACGCTCAATTCATGTCCAAACAAGAAGATTACATCAGTACAGAAGAAGAGGAGATCACCATAGACTCCCCTTTTGATGAGCAAGAGGATAAGCCACAAGCTTTTTCCTTAAATTTTGATGAGGAGGAGATCATTTCAGATTTTTTCCTCACTCTGCAAGAGGATATGCAGGAATATGAACACTCCCTCGACAAAGTCATTGAGATAGGAGGTGCTGAGCTGGTTTCAGATGAAGAAGAAAGCCCTAAGATTCAAATGAGTATGCAAATGAGATGCTAGCTTTTTAATCCATCCTTGCAAGAGGATGAAGTCATCAAGGAGCATGATGATGAAATAAAGCTAGAATCTGAAGAAGATCTGCTGAAAGATAATGGATATCAAAAGGCACAGCATGAAGAACCAATAGCCCATGATTTCTTGATGACTCCCAACAACATGTAGAACCAGTATTCAATGGGAATTCAAGGACAAGAAGAGTTCATAGGTGTCAAATACATATTTTGCTTAGACTCATTCGATTTTAGGTAGACCTGTGTGGCTGGTGCAGAGAACATTCCATCAATGACATATCTATTGCAATCACTAGTATGGCAACGTAAGCTGGCTTGTCATAAAGAGGATGTGGAAAAGTTCATTTTTGATCTCAGAGAAAAATAAGGATTTGTAATTAATGTAGTTAGTTAGTTTCCATTTCCCCATTGCTTTGTTTTATTTTTTGCTTTCCCACTTTTCCTTTAAAATAAGCATTTTAAACGCAGAGTCAGTGTCTTAGAAATTCTTTAATTCTTTATTTTTGCCACAATAAATGCATCCCCAAATCTTTCAAAATCTCTAAGATACCTTGCACCACATAATGTGCCCACCTCACTATTTATTGAAGATTGAGTAGGATTTACTAATGGCTACCTTAATTTAATGCTTACAAACTCCCAAGCATTCCTGCAAAAATATCTTGCTCATTGTGATTACGGCACCTAGTGGAGTTTGCTATAGCAAGCGTGTTTTTATCTTGTGAAAGGTTCATACCAGGTTATTACACAAGAGATTTAGAGATGGTGGGAACATCAAAAACACCTAGGAAGAGAAGGGTCCAAGTGGACCCAGAAGAGGAAGAACAACCTTCGCAGCGCCCAGTGCAGAGCACTACAGCTTCTCCTCAGGTAGGAATTACTTCCCCTCCTCCCTCTCAATCCATGCCTCCACCTAGCCAAACGAACCTCTTCCCACTCCTGACATTCCTATTTCACAACTCACTTCATCATTGATGCCTCAAGCCTTAACATTACCCTATTTCCCCCCCTCCATTCCCAAAAAAATGCCCCTTCAACTCACCCCTAGCCAGCCAATGGCTCTCCAATATGGCCTGCCATAAGGATTTCCCTTCACAGGGGGATATATTGCATCCCCTTCCACTTTCTAGATGTAGGTTGATGCCGTAAGGAAGGTAAGAGAAGCCTGATTGGAGAAGAAGAGGACTAAAGAGAATAAAGCACTGGCGATGCCACATTTGAGGTCACAATTTGACCCTATTCAATAGTAGCTGACGGTGACCCATTTATCGCCCAACATTGCCAAGATGAGTGAACAAATGTGGCCAGAAGACTACACCATGAACGTAGTGCACATCGACATGTCCTTGTTCAGGCCTCAAGATAGAGTCGAGCTCATGACTGAATCCACTTTTGCGGTCATAAAAGATTATTTGAGGATATCAAGGAGACTACAAAAGATGAAGGCCGACCCGGCCATAGAAAAGGCAAACTACAATAGTTTGGCTAAACAAATAAACTAGAAGGATAATGAGATAGCTAGTCTATAGAAATAGTTGCAAAATACTATTTCCCTCCAGACTCAATGGGCAATTTAGGTCCAAAATGATTCTTTGAAAGTAGAGCTTGTATTTGCCAAGGATGCAATAACAGCTCTAAGACAGGAAAATGCAACATTATAGGGAAGAGTCAAAGGACTCTAATTGTAAGTTACCTAATCACAACAAAGGTTGTTAGAAGAACAGAACAAGGGTGCAACTTTTCAAGCCCAACTCCAGGCAGAGCAGCAGTAGACTGCACAACTAGCAATTGAGCTGGCCAATAGGCCAAGAGGTGTTAAAATGGTGCAGCTGGTGAAGAAACTCTATAAGTCAGCATGGGAGAGAATCTCTTTAGAGATTCTCTAGCTTGGGCTAATTTTCACCTTCCTCCTCAAAGCACAGTAGCTGTGTCAGAGGGTTGAGAATTTGGTATAGAGCACTCTGGCCACGATCTCCAAATGAGTTGCAGACTCTCATTTTTTACTAGAGAAGCTCTATAACTCAAGGGATGCAAAATTGGTAGCTATGGGGATTCTCGATAGAATGACCACCACAAAATGGGTCAATGAAGAGTTCAGTCATAATACCATAGCCAATAATTGCAGAAGCTATCTCGATGTCATTAAAGAAGGCATCGGTGAAATGAGGTAACACATTGAAGATTTGGTGTGACTGGGCCTTCCTTCCCCATTTTTGGATGTGAGGACAGTGCTGATGGTGGACCAAATCCAACCATTGATGCTAGCTAGACAAAGGGATCAAATAATTTTTTAGAGCTTGCAGGATGATTCTCCAACTTCTGAGGTCTAAACTATTCTAATTATTATTTTCTTGCTAGAATCCAAGCTGAAAACCATTGCCCAGGTCTTGCAATCCTTCTCACACAAGGATCTCATTAGCTTGGATTTGGATTTTGATGAGTTGCAGAACAAGCAAGGATTATTTGACTATGAGTGGTCTATCTTTTAGATAACTCTTTTGAAGCTGTAAATTTTGAAATTTTGATCGAGCGAGAGTCGGGTTCTTTTTTAGCAGGCTCAAAAGCCCTGATGGTCACCAATAACTGTAGAGTAATTTCCTACTCTACATAGTATTGAATTATTTTTAGTTAAGCACTACAATTTTGGTTCTTTCAGCGAAGTGACAGAATTTTGAAGTAGAGGGCCGGTTCATTTTGCCTAAGTGTTGAGATGCAGCGGAAGCTACCAAGTGTCACCCTCTGAGCAGGTCCTTTTCCCCTTCTTATTTCCTTCATCTCATTTTTGCCTAAGTATTAGTTCAAGTAGATTCTGCCAAGTGTCACTTTCTAGAAGACAAAGCAGATAGTTGGTGTCCCCTGAGTCCCCTTCTTGTAACCTTCGAGAACCATGAATCGTGCCACATACCCAATAGTAGTTAAGCAAAATGCACCACGTGTCAGCATCCGCATCTCATATCAGCATCTACACTTCATTCAAAGAATTTCAACATAAGGTAGCAGAGAAGGGAGAAAGTGCCAAGTGGTAGTTGCAGAGGCCCTAAAATACCTTTTGGAGAAAAATCACAAGCCACCATGTGTCGTCATCTGGGAAACTTTGGTTCAACGATTTCATTCAACACATAAAGACATCCTTTCATTTTGCTTAAGTGCTAAGAGCAGCAGAGGCTTCCAAGTGTCACTCTCTGGTCCCTTTTTACCCCATCCCCAAAAGGCAGCAAAAGGCACCACGTACCTTTAGACAAAGAAGTGGAAGATGCCACGTATCTTCCCAGGAGCAGCAGAGATTTCCACATGTCAACATCCGAGGGATCATCCTTGAGTTTCATTACTGAATAAAGGTTTTGGTGGGCCTCAGGTGTTACTTCAAAATCCATGGAAGCTGCCAGGTGTCGCCATCCATAAGAGCCTGTTATGAGTCCCGCATAAATCTACAGCATAGCCAAGGAAAGCGGAGAGAGCCGCGTGTCTTCAATGAATCAGGCAGAAAGCACCAAGTGTCATTTTTCAGTGCCTTCTAGGTGATCAAGGGGATTTTTAGAAAATTAACTAAGTGTCTTCTCCCATTTAAAACATATCAGAGTGTTCTGTGTATCGGTTGCCAAAAGTGAAATGGAGGGAAAAGTGGCTGGAGTTAATTTGAGTAGATGAAATAGTTCATCGGGTAGATTTTTGGAGCCACCCATAACATTGAAGGTGCCGTCTGTTTGTCCCCTATGAGCAAAGGATAGAGAAGATTGCATGGGAAAGAAAGTGATCAAAGGAGACATCCAAGGCTATATAATCAAGATTGTAAAATCTAAGAAAAGAGGGGGGGAATTCTCATAGTTTTAGACTATCTAAAGTTTGTGGCCAATAATATCATTTGATCTTGTCTCAATTTTCTTGAGTTTTAAATTTTATGTAATCGTGCATATTTCTATGCCCCTTATGTGGCTGAATGAATTGAGGAAATTTGAGCTCCATGCCTTTGTTGATGTTATCTGTGTTGTTTGCAAAGTAGTCTATATTGTAGATTTTCTAGTGCGGTGATTGGAAATGTTATTTGCTTTTGTCTCATTTTCTTGAATCTGAATATTTACATGACTGTGCGTGACTTTTGTGCCTCCTATGTGATTGGAAGATTCTATTTAGAAGATTGAACACTATGCCTTTGTTGACAATTCTTGTATCTCAGCAAAAGACTCCCCTGTTGTGAGCCTCTATTTCTGTTATTCCAATCTTTTACATTGATCATGCACTTGTCTGCTCTTAAATGTAATATAATCACATAATAGTTTCATTATGCTCAGGTTAGGATTAGGATTACTCTCAGATGCATCGCCATAGTTAGGTTTCAATTCCTACATTTTGCATTTTTGTTTAGTCTCCTATCCCTTTTCCCCAACACCCAATACAAAAGAAGAGACCAACTTCTTTAAAATCTAGAGGTTGTTTTCAAGCCGCATTGTCCCACAGCTTGAAACTTCCCATTATTGTTGATTAAGATCTAGCACAATTTTAAGACATCGACAGTAATAAAAAGAACTATTGGCATGTCATCAATCTCTACCTCTACATGTCCTATTTCTTTTGATATGTTTTTAGAAATCAATTGACAGAGACATCTTCCCCACACTAGCTTAGTAGGCTTGATATCAAGATCAAACTCTAGAATTTTGGCAATCTAATTGCCCCTTTTTGTACTTAAATCTTACTAAGTTAAAATAACTATGGTATCAGGCACCATAACAATAGTCTATGAATTTAGGATATAGAACTAGAAATATTGTACCACCTTAACCACTGCATAAGCATGCTTCTCTATAATTGAATACGTCAATTCATGATCTTTGAGAGGGCAGCTCATAAATGATATGGGAAAATCCACACCTTCTTTGTCCTACTGAACCAAAATGGTTGAAAGTGTATGCTCAAAAGCATAACTATATACCATGAAGTCTTTGGTATAATCCAAACAAACCAAGATCAAGGCATGAGTAATAGCCTTCTTGATATCTTCAAATGTTGTTATGCCTTCTTTAGTCCATTAGAAAGTAGATTTACCCTTCATCATGTTGACAATGTGGTAATTTTTCTCTACAAATTTTGGGATGAACCTTCGTAGAAAATTCACCTTTCCAAAGAAAGAATGAACTGCAGATTTACTAGTAGGCAGAGTAAGATCTTGGATAGATCTAACTCTTTTTGAGTCAATTTTTATACCTTCTTAGGATAGAATGTGGCTGAGAAGTTTACTTTTTGTAACCCCAAAAAATGACTTCTTGAGATTAAGAGAAAGACCATTTTGCTGATAGCATTCTAACACATGTTGCAAATGATGCATATGATTTAGATGCTACTTGGCGAAGATAGTCAAGTCATCAATATATACCATGATGAACTTCCCTAATTCATCTCTAAAGGCAAGGTCCATTGCTCTCTGGAATTTGGTGCCAGTGTTGATCAAACCAAAAGGAATTATACAATATGCAAACATGACCCAAGGTGTAGTGAAAGTGGTTTTATGTTGATCTACTCCATCAACTTCTACTTGATTAAACCCAAAAAAACCATCTAACATTGACAACATCTTTGAGCTAGTTACTGTTTACAACACTTGATCCATGGTAGGTAGAAGCTAGTTGTCCTTTAGAGAAGACTGATTGAGACTCTTGAAATCCACACATATACAAATTTATCCATTCTTTTTCCTTACAGGAACTATGTTGGTGATCTAGGTGGAATAGTGAATTGGAAAAATTATCTTAGCATTCAACATCTTTTAAATCTCTGAAAGGATAGTACTTGATATCTTGGGATTGTATTGCCTTTGCTTCTACTTGTGAGGCAATGACCCAGTCTTGAGAGGAATTTCATGCCAAATTTCTTTACACTTAAAGGATTTCAAGTCATCATAGGAATATGCCAAAACATCAAAGTAATGGTGAAGAAGAGTAATGAATTTGAGCTTTTCATCAGTAGTGAAACATTTCCCAATGTTGACCATTTTGGGATTTTCTTTAGTATTTAGATTTACTTGATCAAACTCCTTGGATGAACTTGAATCCATTGGTTACTTCTTGATACACCTATCATGCTTATCAAATAGTTTCTCAAGAGAAACTAAACCCTTTGGGATTTTATTCCCTTTGAGTTGAAGAAACTCTTCACCAGTTCATGAACTTGTTTTGGGAACTAATTCCTATGCTGGAGAGGCACTACCTTTGAAATAGAGCTCCTCAAAACTATCCATCTTTTCTAAAAAAGTGACAATTTGATTCTCACCATTAAACACCTACCAATGGTCAGCATTGTCAGGTACACTTGGTTAAAAGACCAACTCAATAGGGTAATTGTTCCCTTTTAAATATTTATGAGGAACCATGAGGTTTACAGAGATAGCCAATGAGTCTGCATGATCGGTAAATTCTCTAGGCACTCTAGAAATGTTGAAAGCATCAAAACTTTCAATGTAGTCCCACACAAGATTGCGATAATATCATAGTCTTTCATTCTTGATTTAGTATAGGCTCTTCACTTGGTAGACCACCAATTCACCATCTCCCTGGGCATGAGGAACTTCAACACCTTTAACACAAGCAACTTGTAATTCAAGTAATAATGATTCATACTCAGAGGTGTTATTGGTATCGCTGAATTGCACCTTATATAAATAAGAGAAAATATCTCCCTATGGGGATATCAATATAATTCCAACTCTAGAACTGGTAGAAGAGTAGCTACCATCAAATTCTAAGATCCAAATATCATTAGGATTTGATCTTCTTAAATATTTCTCTTCATTAGTGAGAGGAAGATTCCTTTTCCCCTGAGATTTCCTCCACAAGTTCTTTTGATTTCCTATCTAAATTATCTAAGTTGTCACCTAGTGAACTTTGATCTGATGAAATAAGAACATCTTCAGTGGACAAAAAATAATTGCCCATTCCTAAAGATTTAAACAAAATTTGAGCCTCAGGGTCTAATGTCTGAGTAACAATGTACTTTGACTCTCTCTTAAGAAGCAACATTTTCATGATCCCTTTAATAGGTATCCTTGCTTTAGATAGGTCCTTATTCAACTATCCACCATCTTTTCAAAAATTTCATTCGAGTAGGATGCCATATGAAGCTAGAATATCAGCCACTAAGACTATCATCTTAATTCTCTTATCTGGAAAGGCTGCAAATGCAAATTGGGCATCTTTAATCTAACCCAAAAGTGGTACTTATTTGTTTTCCATGGAGAAACATCTCCCAAAAATATTAGTTAAGGTAAGACTAAGAGAATCTACTACCTTAGCAGGCATAACATTATCAGAGGCTCTAGAGTCTATTATACAATTACTCAACTTATGACCATTTATCAATAGAAAAACATAGAAAGGTTCTATTTTCCTAGGGGCAACTAGAGGAGTAGCAACAAGATTACTTTGTATGGATTTTTTATTTGGTGGATCATGAGTCACTTTAGAAGAATCTTGTCTTTCAGGGATGGTTTTATTTTTGATGCATTGAGCCAACCTATCTAACTACTCAGGATTGGCTTGTAGGTATTCAAACTTAGACATTTTGATCTTGGTCTTCTTAGCATGATCAATTATGTCAAATGACTGGAATGAATTAGAAATAGAGGAAAGAAGTCTATCCTTTTGATTTTTATTTGATATGACACTGGGCTGAGGGATAGAAGCAGAAGGGAGAAAATTGTTTGAGGTACTTACTTTCTTATTGGTCATCAAGTCCATTGATTGGAAAGATAGTGAAGCTCCCCATTTAGCAATTGAGATTATTAGCTGAGGATATTTTACTACTTTTCCCCTATCAGCTTTTTGAGTTGGCTGATTATGGGACCTAGTAAAAACAAAATATGCTTCATCAAACACTTCTCCCTTTTTTTAGCTTCATCTTGGTAATCCAAAAAACTAATATTGGAGTCACCAGCTAATTCTTCTTCTTCTAACACAAAGAGATTAGCATCATCTTCTTGGTCCATCTCAAGTTGGAAAGAGAAATTATGTTCAGCTTCATAGTAACTGACTACTAGGTTAACCTGCAATGCTTGAATGGCAAGCTTCCCCTATGTGGGAGGAAGTTGATTGGGTTGCCCTTGATTTTTGGTAGCATTTCCTAGATATGAATGGATAGGAAATGTCTTCCTTGGTATATCTTGATAAGAAGGAGAAGACATACCTTGGGCCATTTGCCTTTTAGATCTAGCAATTCATTTGCTAACTTTTACACCATAGGATCAGTAGTGCTTGTAGAAGAACTTTCAGCAGATGAGAAAATTTTATTTCTATTAGGATCTCTTCTTGTCTTACCTGTAAGGATATGATCATCTTCAACCTTGGTAGCCAAAATCTGAGCTATAGAAAGATCTATATGGCCATCCTGCCTTAATAGAAAAATTAGTTTGAGAAGTTGAGAATTAATAAAGAAGCACTTGAGATTCTCAGGTGTTGGCTGGGAAATTATAGGAATCCTATTCTTCAGCTTATCAAATTTGACAATGAAGTCTCGCATGGGCTCATGAGGCTCCTTATTCATTTGTGTAAGCTATGCCAATAAGGCGTGCACATCTTTTTCTAGTTTTAACCTAGTCTCAAACTTGGTCCTGAGAGTGTCCTAGTTGGTTACAGTATGAGCTTGAAGATGATAAAACCAATCTATGACAACACCTTGCAATTTTTCTACAAATAGTCTTACTGCTATATCTTCATATTCAACACCTATCACACCATAAGATATGTAAAAATCTACAATATGCTCATTAGGATGAACTTTTCCATCACCATAGAACTTGGGAAAATTCTTTTTTGAACTATGAGGTAGTTCATGTAAAGGTGGGGTTAGATTTAGGGGACCAAAAGTATTACCCCAAGGGCCTTATGCTGCCATGATATGACAATTGAAATGAGGGATAACAAAATTTTATGGAGTATGTATATATAAAGCTTTGCTAGAAAAGAAAGGAGAAGCTTCACCTGGTATTGGAGATCTGACGTTGGTAGGAGGGAAACTCTTAGTTCATTGAAGATGAGGTCGAGGAGGAAATAGATCAAATCTATTTTGCTACACTAACTCAAATACAGGGTCAACAATACCTTGAGCTCTCTGGCTTCATGTATACCATGGATTTGCCATAGTGTAGAATGGAAAATAATTGGAACTACCTCAACTTAAAGCGTGAGGCTTCAACTTGCATGTTCTTCCCCAACAGAGTTGCCAAAAAGCTGTTGAGTGAATATTTTGTCATCATCTAATTGAAGATAAAATTTATTATATCAACCATAGCATGAAGAGATAAATATCTCCTCTTAGCAAGGGGAGGCTCCCTATAACATTATAAATGAGACCTATAATAATACTAACTTAGGGGTAGAATCACACCATCCATTTCTCTTTTTTAGAAATGATGTTCACAAAATAGAGGATAAACTTCCCAAGTAGTAACTGAATCCACAAGAAACCCATGAAAGTACAAAGTCTTTTGTTGCTTCTCTTACTAATTAAGTACATAGGACACCCTAGAATGAAGTTAGCCCAACGTCTCCACTAAAAACTACAATAGGATAAGACAATAGAAGATATAGGTAGTTCAAAGCCTTTTCCAATATCCTCTATTCTAAGGCACAAAAACATAGACTAAATATAAATATGTAGCACAAAGTCTCCACAATCAACTTTGAAACATCTCCTAGATTATCTTCACTTGCTCTACTTATTTGATCAGATAGATAAGATGATATAAGCAAAAAGACATAAGAAAAATTTCCTATATAACACAAGCTATTTCAACACAAAGTTTGAAAGGTCACTTGCTTTCTCATTCAATTGGTAAAATTTGATTAACAATTTGAGCTCAAAGTCTCAAAAATTCCTTTCAATTTTGGGTAGAGTTTTATTTCCAATAACTCAAAGATCCCCCTCATTCCAAACATGAAAGATTACAATATATAGTATTCTCTCAAATACTTGGGCACTCCTTTTTCATAAGTAGCCCATGTTGCATTTAATGCATTGGAAAGATAAAGTCTTGTGAAGAGGCCATGCTGGAGGCATTTCAATATCCCTTCATAGGCATGGGTTGTCTAGTCTTTTTAGAGGTAAGGTTGCTCCTCTTTGTGATACTTACATGACTATCCACTCACCTTTACTCAATTAAAGAAAAATGGGCTATGCCATTGAATGTTAATGCTCTCTGATATCCACCTGGTGGACTGTTTAATCCACTGAAATAACTCTTTTACTGATGCTTCTAGATTCCTATCATGTTCCCTCTTCCTTTGCTATATTTTTTTGCTTCCTCATATTTTGAGCTCTCAAGGTCATCTTCACACCTTTTTCTAGCTTTTATAGCTCTTTTCTTGGCAGGGCACTAAATTTGTCTTTGGTTCTATGCTATTTGAAAATCAATAGTTATTCTATCACTCTAAATTTGACATCTATGGGGATGTCACTGGTCGCTTGAACCTATTAAACCTTGAACCATTCTTTTGGAGTTCATCAGTTCAATGGTTCAATGGTTCAATGGCTCAAGACTTATGTTTTTCAAAGAGTCACATTCATTCAGTCTTCTTATGAGTTCAATGTGTCGTTTGAGCCAACTGCTTTAAACTTCCCACTCAATCCTTCAGCTTGAATCTTTTGGTTGAACTATTTGGTTAAACCTTGAACCTTGAAGTGGAGTTCAAAGGTTCAATGGTCAGTCCCTATATTTTATTTCATCTCATTGAATCTCGCCAATGAACCATGTATAATTGAACTCTGATGTTGAACCTTACTTAGCAATTCTTAGGAAATGTCTTCAAGTCTTGAATTTTTCCTTCTTCATTTTCTTGACTGAAAACCATTTGAAAATGAGATATTTCCTTTGCTAAAATGACTTGGGTAATTGGATAACTTGACTACTCAGAACATTTTTAATAAGGAAGGAAACCATTTTTTGCCCTGCAGGACCAAAATAGTTAACATGTTGACTACCAAAATGAGTGGCCAATTTTGGGGACAACACACCCTAAATTACAAAATATAACCTTCATGTGTGTAATTTAACCCATTTTAAACCTAAAATAAGAAATTAATCTCATAGAGCATGGCCAATATCTCCATGAAATTAAATTCTATGATAGAGGAAAATGTAGGATCATAGTTTTGACTCTTAGGATTTTTGACCGAAATTTAATGGATAAATAAACAAAAGCCTTGGAATTTTGGAATATTTTTAAAAATTGTAGTACTTTAATATTTTTTAGTTTAATTTCATGCTTAGAATATCCTAGCTTCTTGATGATCCAAATCAAGGTGACACATATTCCTAATTCTGAAGTGAATGAGGTTTTCTTGATTTGAAAATCATGTATCATTATACTAATGAAGAGGATCTAAATTTGGATCCAAATGTTTTTAATGTTATAGGTATGCATAGAGGTTTTTGAGTTTTTAAAAGATATTTTTATCATGTTACCAATGGAAAACAAGGTTCCATGGTGTGAAAACCATCAAACAAGGCTATAAGAGAGAGTCTCACATGACCTAAATTATGATCTAGCTTCATACAAAGTTTTCAAGTAGAATTAGTATGTATCTAAGCATGATCCTTAAAAATTAGGTTGTCAAGGTCTAAAATCATGTTTCACTAGTTTCAAACTTCAAAGAGATAGAGATCAGAGGCCTCAAGGTAAGTTTTAAAAATATTTCTAGCATGGAGGTTGCAGATAGAGTTTACAAGTTGAAATCATAATCAAAATCCTCATGCAAACCATAGAAAAAGATAAGTGATTTCATGATCCAAACATTACCAAAACCCCTTAGACCTTCTTATATATTTTCAATTTATTTTTAAATTATGTAACATGTTCCAAGTTTTTTATGATGTAATGGTTGGTATGTCTGAACATGATGAAAACTCCTTAGACCTTCATATAGGTTTGCACATTGTTTGGAGAAATCAAGGCTATGAAGGTCTAAACATGAGAAAGGTATATGAGGATAAGTCAAGGATTAAAAGGTTCTTAGGGCCATCCATTATTATTTTAGTTATTTCAAGAAGGAAACATGAAGACTACATGTTGACTTTTTAGTGATCTTGATCTTACATCACCTTAGATGCTATTAGCTAGGTTTCTAGGTGAAGATTAGTTGATTATGAGTTAGTATTATTATCATGTGTTTGATATCATTACACCAAAATCAAGTATATGACAATTATTTAGTGGTGTCCCATACATTTATAGGATTAAATATAGTCTAATGGGCATATTTTTGATGTCATAAAGGTATGTTAGATTTTATCAAGGCCTAGTTGGGAGTAAAGACATAATAAAGTGTTTCTCAATGTATAAATAGATCAAAATAGGTCTTAAAACCATTTTGTTTGGTCATGAAGAGTGTTGAAACATTTCACAAGGGTTATAGGTCTTATTCATGGTTTGAAACTGTTTTGTAAACTGATTTAACTATTTTACGAATATTGGAGTATTATTCCTAATTTAGTTAAAGGTCTAAGTTGACTAAATTAGTAAATAATATTGAAATAAATAGAGTAATAATTTTTATAATTAGTTTGACCTTTGTGGCTTTCTAAAAATAGTAATGAAAGAGGAGAAATTTAACTTATCTTAGAACTAGGTTGATATGGCTGAGACATAAATTGATACTGATTGTGTAAGATTGGGATAGTGTCATGAATCTGGATCTAGCTTTTGTTTAGTGAAAGGATAGGAGCACCAAAAATAGGATAATTTAAGGTTTGACACTATAGTCCAAGTCCTACCACTATTTTCCAAATTAGTCACAAATATTTGAGGTTTTTAGGTTTTGTCCGTTGTCCCTATGTGAGCCTATTTATGAAAATTTGAGTCATGGATATCAATATAACTCTTTGTAGAGTAGATTTAATAGTTAAACCCTAGACCTTTAGTATGATTGAATTAAACTTGAGAAAGAGCGGGGGTTAGTGTGTGTAAGATGCAATAAATGTGTATCCACACCCCCTATATGGGCACATTTCCTACATACCAATACTCTAAAGAGGGATGAAGTCATATGTAGTGTCCCACTTGATGTGCTTTGTGAAATAGTGTTATGTAGATGAAAAAATGTCAAACTGAGAGTGATTGAGGTGGCTAGGGACTAGTGTGAGGATTTGAATGTGTTGGTAGTTATATTGGATGGTTATATGTAGAGAATAGTGAAATTTTCCTTAGTGGTCTTGCTTGTATTCTTACTTGCTTTTGTAATATTTACCAACCCATTATAAATGAACTTTGAATGGGCTTTTATAGAGATCTATTGGTCATGGGTTAAATGTATTCATACTAGGTTAACATAATGAAGAAGAGGAATCATAATGAAATGATCATTTGGGATCAAAATGTGATTGAATAAGAACACTAAAAATGGGACACCCTAGGGTCTAGCACTATAGTCTAAGTTTAACACTATTTTCCTATAGGTACGGGGCCTAGGTGATGGAATTAGCATGGGAAAATAGCCTGACTAAGCTAGAATCAGGTCTCAAAAGTCTATAGATGACTGGAAATAAGAAAAAAGGTGTTTAAAAGGGTCATGAGAGCATGAAAGAGGGACCTATGGGTTGGGTGTCACAAGCCACACTCAAGTTATCAATTTTGACATTTTATATGACTACATTCCCCCCCCTTTATTTTAGTGATGTAGCAAAGTGAAATACTAGGATAAATGAAAAGTATAAAGTGTACCTAAACTTACCTATAAGGGTGAATCCCATGAAGCTATGTGATGTTGGATGTTCATAAGGAGAGCACATTATGAAGTGTAAATCAGTTATGCAGACTAATACAAAACCTATTATGATGATGAACGATGTTGGATGTATGATGGGTATGTGATATACCAAAAGTAATATTATGAACAGAGTCGAGTGATCAATTCCCTAGAATTGGCTAAAGAATACAAAGGCTAGCCCTTTACTCCATCATCTCCTACTAAGTGAAGCTATGTAATCATGTGTTTGTTAATCAATGTTTGGATTATGTATCCAATCCTTCTATGTAGGTGGCTCAAGAATACAAGGGCTAGATAGTCCTTTGGCTCCATCATTTCCCATTAAATGAAGCTATGAATTGATACTGACATGAATACACATCATATGAAATGGATTTTGAAGCCCATGAATGCTTTAAAATCTAAAAATTTGGCATGGATAAATGAATGTGTAATAGAAACTAGGCCAATATTGGCCACTCTAGAAGGAGGAGATTAGGCTTGTATGAAAGCCACTCTAAAATTGGAAATTAGGCTTATGTGGAAGCCAATTGAGAATGTGGAGGTTAGGCTTGTATGAAATCCTCTTTGAAATTATGCCAATCACTTTTAGATGGAATAAATCACATAACTACTAAGAATTCCTAGTAATTTACTAAACTTATAAAGAAAAAAAATTCAAAGGTGCCATGCACATTACTCCCAATCACTGGTGTCTATAACATGGATTATGATCTAGAAGTTATACTAACTGCCCTAATATAAAAATGGAAGTTAGATCTATCATGCCACATATGATGCTCCCTACATCTGGATTCTCTAAGAAAAATTATGTTGAAATTATTAAATCTAAACTTATTTGTATCTAAAAAAACTATAGTTGAGCTAACCTTTCTACCCATTTCTAGAACATCTAAGTTTTTTGTTATTTAGACAAGAGCACTAAAAATAAGACACCCTACTATTTAGAATTGTTTTCCATGTTCAGTGTTATTGTCCTTTGATAAAATTGATGATTGTTTTATAATCATCATTATTTTTTTGTTTACTCTACATGGTTTGACCTTTGATTGTTGTTCTGAGTGTTCTAAAAATTTATTTTATTGACCAATTAGGAGCTCTAATCTCTATGATAAAACCATTGTTTGTTGCCCCCTCTTCTGAGGGTAGCAATGAATACCCTGAAATGACTTCCCTCATAAAATAGATCCCTACAAGTGTGTTATACTATGAAATACATGATATAACAATGATAATAAAAAATATGTCTCAAGCTATAGAATAGTCTGTATTGGAGATTGTTAGATCAACAAGGATATTCCTAGATAGATATAAAAATGTAATAAAATGTGAAATATAGTGAAATAAAACTATAAATCTTAGTTTTTAGTTATTATTTGTTAGTTGTTATTTTTCATGGAGGGATGGAACATGGTGTCCATCATGGCATCCAAAAAAACAAGATAATTCATGATGTAGATCATGCTTTGTAAATAGTTGAGAATCAAATAAGTAAAAAGAAAGAATCATACGAGACTAGCCAAGGGACAAAGCATACAAGGGATATTGGCACATGTCACTCAAACTAGAAATCAAGCATACAAGGCATGTTCAAATGCCACATACACATATAATTGGAAATAAGTAACCATAATCACATAGAAGAGTACAAGCAAAGGACATTGACAAATATCCTAAGGCACACACAAGAATAGAAGCAATAGACATTGTCAAATGTCTTAAGACACATACAAGAGACAAGACAAGAACTAAGAAATGCAATCACATCTAGCTATGTAAAGCAAGAAAGAAAGGCATGTAATATACTGAATATACAATCACATCTGACTAATCAAAGTAAGAAGTGAAATTATGCAAGACATGGAGTACAATATTAGGTATATGCTAAGAAATACATAAGTGTTATATACTAGTGAGTGTTGATAGAGTAATATGTGTAAGTTAGAAATTAATGTATATCAACATGATAAATAAAGTGTGTGGTGTAGGAATGACATAACCTAGATGGTGTAGTCATGTGGAAGATACCCATGGTGGGTAGATATGTTGATGTATGTCTTGAATGCATAAATTAGGATGCCTCCTCAATAGGTAGAGTGAAGCAATCAAGGATCTAAAAGTCACTAAACACACTCAAAGAAGATCAATTAAAGCGTAGTAATGTAGATAAATTAACAAACAATAGCATAGAATAATAGAATTTAAGTCTAGAATGGTAGTAGAAATATAAAGTATGGAGAATGCACACAATAAAAATGTTTTTGAATTTTTGAATATTTGAATGTTTTTATATTTTGAAATTTTATATTTTTTTCGTATTTTGACATATTTGAATGTCTTTGTATTTTTGATATAAGCTATGTACAATAAATCATGAGCAGACTATGTACAAGTAAGGATGAGGAGAGATGATACTAACTGATGAGTCTTATAAGAGACTCCCTATCATGGTGTCTTGTATCAATGAGAGAAATCATGCATGATCATGAAGCACAATGGAAGGGCTAAGACTATGGCTCTAAAAGCTATGTATGTTGTAAATGCTCTAAAATATCTATAGTGGAAACTAACTATGGGGTCCCCATATAATTATGATAAGTGGATGTAACTATAGGGTTCTTAGGGACCCATCTAGTGGTAAGAGAAGCTCTCTGAACATGTGTTTTGTGTGTAGAGGTATGAGATCTCAATGATACTACCTTGGGTGTGAATAATGTACCTAAAAGCTATCTAGAATTATAAAACTATGATTACTCTAAAAAAGAACTTTGTGGAAGTGTATGAACTCTCTATGTTGGCGATAGAGACCTCAATTGTGTTTGAATCTAAACTAGAGGAAGAACTAAAACTAGTGGAGAAACTAAAATTGGTGGCAGAACTGATACTAGTGACTATGAAATAGTAGATGACTCTAAAGTGATGAGCGGTAACTCACATAGAATTCCACCAACTATAACAACCTAATTATCATAAATGAATTTCATTCATCTATGAATTATATAAGGTATTTCTTGAAGTTTCTAAATCCATGGTCGACTAAGTAACTTATTAAAAACTCCTACATTGGGAATAATAGTAAATGGTGTGGCCACATGTGTTAGACTAACCTGTAGAGGAAGTAAAATCTCATCCAATTAAATCTGTATATGCCCACTAAATCTAATAATAGCTATGTCTATTGGGGTAATAACCTACTTTGAATATCCTAAATGTTGTAGTTTTATCAAGGTGCACATATTCACACTGGATCCATTGTCTATAAGAACACTATGAATGGGATGATTATCAATGTAAGATCTGATAAAGAATGCCTGATAATCTGAATCATGGTCAACTATCTCTTACTCTGAGAAGGAGATGGAAGGTATAAATGGAACTCTAGAATTATAAACACTAATCATGTTGCTTAAAGGAGGTGTCTCAACTGAAGGCACCTATTATGTAGTTGGTGGAGGATGTGCATGATTTACATGGTGAACACCTAATGTATCCCTTGTCTCTTGTTTAGAATGTTGTGGGAAAGGATCTGAAAATATTTTCAAAGTTGTCTTATGTTTGCTTTGCCTAAGGAGGCTCAATTAAAGTGCCAAGATCAATAACAATACCATCTATCAAGTCTTATATCTTGTGTTTCAAATTGATGAATATATTTTTTATGTGGCTTGGTGCCCTTTGAAAATCAAAAAATTCATTATGATCATATCCCCATGGAAGAGGATTTTTTGGATCAACTTATTGAATATTAGGGAGAGATATGATATTACATTCCAAAATCTACTGTAAAACTCTAGCTAGAGATATTGGTAGATTGGAAAAAGTTCATCAAGGAGGTGATGATAAAACCACTCATTAAGGGGGATCTAAAGCCACATTAATTGTAGGTTAATTTTGAATTTTTTATCATTAACCTTGACTTTGTCTAGGAATTTTCTATTACTCTTGTTTGTTGCTTTTGAAATACTTGTGTGTGTAAGTTTTTCCATTGAAATTAATTTGAATTCCCTTTCCTTTAGTGTATGACATAACTCAGTGGAGGAAGAGAACCTTTTAAAAATTATTGATTCATGCAAAGATAGTATAAGAATCTATTTGAAGAGATATTGTAAATCTTGATCATTCATGGGGCTAGTCATATTAGTTAAGATAGTCTTATATCGAAGAACATAATCTATGAGATGCTCATTTGACCTTTGTTTCTATTATGTAACTTGGGCATAAGAAACCTTATCACCAATGTTAATGCTGAAATGAGCTAGGAACATGTAACTAAAGGATTGAATGCATTGACTAACTAATTTAGTAGACTATATGACCATTGTAAATCATATTCTTTTAGACTCCATGGAAATAGCTTGGTTAGTACCTAGTCATTTAGCACATAGTCCAAGTATGTTGTGTGAAAATATTTCAAGTGTGTCTCTAAATCATCCTTCCCATCATATAGAGTGAGCTTGGGTTGAAAAAACCTTGTGGCAAGGGTTTTAATGCAATATGACATGCCAATGGTGTATGAAGTAGAGCAAAAGAATCCAAAGCTTGCATTGGTCTACAAGAACCTTGCTCAAGATGTATCACCTTGTATTGAAGATATTTTATCTATTGCACAAGGGAAGACACATCAAGAGACAAAGACATACTAGCCATAGCTAGTAGTGCATAGAGGTAAGTTGGGCTACTATAGGGGGTTTTTGAGACATAGTTGCCATCGTAGTGCCATGTGTAATTGGTTTCTCTAAAAGAGTGAAAGACTTAACTTGTTTAGCCTTTTTTATTTCCATGATAGATTGTAAGATAAGAGTATGATCTCAGGGTTATTCCCTAAGTCTTTCTCAAAAATTTTGTAGGATAAAATATTTGTTGAGGAAAACTTCATTATCAAAAATAAGTGGAAGTGGATTAAGAGTCTAATGTGGTGGGTCATGAACATTGGTGTTTGTATCATCATTATTATTCTGATACTACTCATTGTCAAAATTATCCTCATGGAAGTTGGTGTAATATGGATGTGTAAGATATATAAAAGGAACCTAAGTTGGTTGTTTATCCATTTTATATGGCTGGATTGAAGGAATATAGGTGAATTTAGGAGGGTTACCACTAAGTCTTTCACTTCATCTCAAAGGAAGAGATGTAAGGAGTTTAGGTGGCATAAGGAAAATAACTTGAATAATGAAAGAAAAGATCAAATAGATATAATCTAAATAATGAACAAAAATATACATAAAAAGGATTCAAAGCTCATAAACATGTAAGGTGATACCTCAAAAGCAATGGGACCTAGAGTATTCAACTAGGGTTTGAGAGAAATAATTTTTCAAAATTACTATGGTAATTTTTTTTTTAAATTTACTAGGAAATTTTGATTTGAATATGTAATAAAATTTGGAAAAATACCAGGACCTAGTATAGGCAATGAGGGTTTGAAATAATTTGATTTTTATAATTACTATGGTAATTTTAAAAAATTAAATGTATAATTTTGATTTAAATATTTAGGAAAAATAAAAAATTGGTAGAAAAATTAGAAGGAAATTTTCCCTAGGGTTTAGGGATTTTATGCGTAAATGAAGTAAGTCAGGTTCATCAAATGATTTAACTATTTTGGGAATATTGGATTATTATTCCTAATTTAGTTAAAGGTCTAAGTTGACTAAATTAATAAATAATATTTTAATAGAGTATTTATTTGTATAATTAGTTTGACCTTCATGGATTTATAAAAATAGTATGAAAGAGGAGAAATATAACTTATCTTAAAATTGGGCTAATATAGCTGAGACAGAGGTTGATTCAACTATGTAGGACTAAGATAGTGTTGTGAATATAGATCTATCTTTCATTTAGTGAAAGGATAAGAGCACCAAAAATAGGAAACTTCAAGGTTTTATGTTATAGTCTAGGTCTTGTTGTTATTTTCTAAATTGGTCACAAAGATCTGAGTTTTCTAGGTTTTGTCTACTATCCCTGTGTGAGCCTACCTATGAAATTTCAAGTCTTGAATGTCAATGAAACTATTTGTACAAAAAAAAAAATTTAAACCCTAGACCTTTAGTATGCTTGAATTAAACTTGAGAAATAGGGGGGGTTAGTGTGTGTAAGATGCACTAAACATGTATTGCCACCCCTTGTGTGGGTATGTTATCTACATACTAATACTCTGAAGAAGGATCAATCCATATGTAGTTCTCCCACTTGATGTGATTTGTTAAATAGTGTTATGCAAATGCAAAAATGCCTACCTAAAAGTTCTTGAAGTGGCTAGGGATTGGTGTGAGGGTTTGAATATGTTGGTATTTGAATTGGATGGTTGTATGTAAAGAATAGGGAAATTTTTCTTAGTGGTCTTGCTTATATTCTTGCTTAATTTTGTAATAATTACTAACCCCTTCTAAATGAACTTTGAATGGGATTTTATAGAGATCTATTGGTCATGGGTTAAATGTATTTATGTGAGGAAAACACAATGAAAAGTATGAATCAAAAGGAAATGGTCATTTGGGCTCAAAATGTGATTGGATAGGAGCATTAAAAATGGGACACCCTGGGGACCATTGCTATAGTCCAAGTTGGGCACTATTTTCCTATAGGTATGGGACCTAGGGAGATGGAATTAAAATGGGAAAAGTAGCTTTACTAAGCTAAAATTAGGTCTTGAAAGTCTATGGATGACTAGGAATAAGCAAAAAGGTGTCTAGAAGGGTCATGAGAGCATGCAAGAGGGACCTATGGGTTGGGTGTCACAAACCACAATCAAGATACCAATTTTGACATTTTATATGACTACATAAACACTAAAATTCTATACATCTTACTCAAACATATTTGACTTTATTTTTCCCTCTTATTCCTACCCCTGTGAGCAATTTTTATCTTTCCTACCTAGGAGAAGCTTCTTCAAGATCATGACTAGGTATACACCTAACCAATCCCTCATTCAATGAAATCCAAGTATCTTCAAGACTAAAAAAGAATATAAGGTCTTTATAAAGATATAATTATATTTCAAGACTTAAATAAGGATTAGAAGAGTTTGTTACAAGATAAAATGTAGGTTGTATGTCTAAGAAGTCTTCATAATCTTGTCAAAGCCAAGATGCAAGCCTAAAAACAAGATTTACAAGTGTGGGAGTAGCCTAGAGGGTAAAAACAAAAGTTTAGGAAGAAATTATGTGTGATCATCCCACGGGCCTAAAATATTATTTTCTAAAACCTATCTTAGACTATGACTAAACCTCTTTATCAGAAAATAATTTGGAAACCTAAAAATAAACAATGTGGTGATGCACCAAAGTTTAGCGAGCACTCCTATTAGCACAAAGAAACATCTAAAAGATTTATTTTTAGTTGAAAATAGAGGTATGGTGAAGATATCAATTTGAATAAGGGTTTTAATATCTACATCTTCTTCAAAGTGAGCCAAAAGAGGCTGAAATGCATCTACAAATGATTTCAAACAATCAAAATAGACTAAAATCTGTAAAATACAATTAGAATTTAGAACACATAGTGAGAAAAAAAAGAGGAGAGTGGGAAAATTTAATATTTTATTAATAATTTAATGCTATTGTTGGGTGAATATTTTGTCACCAGCTAATTGATGAGAAAAATAGGTCTATTCAACCACAACATAGGGAGATTGGTAGGCCAAATGTGTAGGTTTACCACATCAAAGGGGGACAAATCTCTCCTCTCATCAAGGACAGGTTCCCTATAAATATGAGGAGCTATATACTATATATATTTATGCATAAAAAAACACTCAGGGGTAGGACAACACCATCCATCTCTCTTTTTTTAGAGATGATGTTCACAAAAAAAGGAGAAATCTAGGTGGAAACACTGAAGGCACTTCTCTTCTTTTAGAAGTGGTCTTACAGAAAACAATTGGAATTCTTTCTGATAGGTAATAAGTAACTGGTAACAAAGGGCATAGTAACTAGTAGACTGAGATGTAGCACAAAGTCTCCACCTTAACTTCCCAAGAATGAAATATGAAGGACAATGAGGGCACAAAGTCATCCCAAGGCCTTTACACAGGAACAAAAAATAGACAAATACATTAAAGGCAATTATGGGGGTACAAAGTCTCTCCACATTTGGATTCAAGACATCTTCCTAATTACTTCCACTAGTTTTGCTTATTTCATTAAAATAAATAAGAATACATTCAAGAAATAGACATAAGAACAATCCCCTAAATGACATAGTGCAAAGTATGAAATTAACCTACTTTATCATTCAAACAAAGAAATATGATCAGTAATTTGAGCTCAAAGTCTCAGTAATTGCCTTTCAATTTTGGTAGAGTTTTGCTTCTATAACCAAAAAGATCTCTTTTGCACCAAATAAGAGATTATAATATATAGTAGCCAAGAAAGGCTTGGCACTTTGTTTCATGGAGTGGCCCATGTTGCATTCAATGCCTTGAATGTGTTTTTAGTTTTGTGAAGGGACTATGCTAGAACAGGGTGGCTACCTTAACTGTGGCATGCCAATTCATCTCAAATGTCTTCTCCTGGGCCTGGGTCATCTGGTCTGTCACCTGATATCTACATAGCTATCCACTTTGCCTTTACTCCAAGGGAGACAAATAGGCCATGCCTTTAATGTTTGTAAGCTCAAATATCTACTTGGTGGATTGTTCCACCTACCAAAAATAACTCCTACAGATATTTTTGGTCTTTCCCTCTTTATCTCTTTTTAGTTTTGTCTTTTCCTAGAACTGGAGCTCTTAGGGCTATTTTCCCAGCTTTTTGGGCTCTTTTGGATCTTATCTAGTGGTTCTTCCTTTTGGCATTAAGGCCTTTGAATTCATTCGAGTCCGTGCTCAAGATTTAAAAGATCAACAGTTATTTCATTGCCATGAAGTTGACATTTATGTGCCCATCACCACTTGGAAAGCCAATGGCTAGTTTGTTGCCCTAAATTTGATGGCTATGGGGATGTCATCAGATGTTTGGATCCTGATGGCTAGTTCATGGTGCTTAATCTTGACATATTCAGGCTCATCACCCTCCTCATTAATTCCTTTAGCTTTCTTGTTTGATCCTTCTTGAAGGGGTCGATGAGAGTCCCCCACAAGGGTACCTACCCTTCAAGGTCTTTCAGGTGCCCTTCAAGATTTTATTCCTTTGGAGGGTCTTCAAGCTCCAATTCCTTTAGACAAAATGTCTGAAGGAATTCCTTCAGATAATTTTTCTAAAGGAAATCTTCCTTGGCTTCATCTACTTTCCATCAGGCTTTTTATTTCAGACAAAAGTTCAAACGAATTCACCTTGTCTTTCACTTTGAACAAATCTGAAGGAATTCTAACTTTTCCTACCTTGTTCATTTTTTTAAAGGAATTCTCTTTGTCTATTTTTGCTCACTGTCCTCTACAAGGTCACTTAGCTTTGGTTCGCTTCACTCTGCAAGGGCACTTGGGCTTAGTTCATTGCCCTCCACAAGGGAACTTGCCTTTCAAGCTTTGGGGCACTCCTTTGAACCTCCTGATTGAACTGATTGATTAAACCAACTTTGGTTTAATGGTTCAATCTTGTGTTTAAAGACTTCTTTTCTTTTAAGTCTTTTGATCTCTTTGAACCCATTAAACCTTGAACCCGTTGAACCCGTTGAACCTTTTTGGTTCAAGGTTTAAGGGTTCAATATTTTAATGGTTTAATGGCTCATTCCTTTATTTTTTGCTAAGTCTTTAGACTGCTTGAACCAAATGCATTGAACCAACCACTTGTTGAACCTTTAAACTATTGAACCTATTGAACCTTTAAAACAAAATGGTTCAAGGTTCAACGGTTCAATGGTTCGAGCCTTCTTCTTTTCATTAAGTGTTTTGAAGACATTGAACCTTGAAGTGGTTGAACTTCTTGAACTTTTGCCAAAGTGCTTAACTCTTTAAGCTTGCCGACGTCATTCAACCTTTGAACCCATTGAACCTTTGAACCTTTTAGAAGTAGGGTTCAATGGTTCAATCCTTTATTTGAAGCTTACTGATGAATCTTTTGGTTAAACCTTGGCATTAAACCAAAATTTAAATTACCTAAGTGTTGAGATCTTATTTCTTTCATGTAGAGTCTATAGAAATGAACCTGCAGAGTCTGTAGAAACTAGTCTATAGAAAGGAGTTCATAAAAACCTCTCCTGTAGAGGCCTTAGAAATCAACTTGCAAAGTTCATAGAACTGAGTTTGTAGAAATGAGTCTATAGAACCCAGCCTATAGAGTTCGTAGTTTTGTCTAAGTCTCCCAAGATTTGAAAGAGTCTATAGAATCTAGCCTGTAGAGTCTATAGAAATGAGTCCATAGAACCTAGCCTACAGAGTCCATAGTTTCAAGCATACAGAGTCCGTATAAATCTAAAAAAGCTTTAAAAATGGAGGATTTGAATACTTAGAACAATTTTTGAGAAGGGAAGAAATAATTTTTGCATGCAGGACCAAAATAGTTCATATGTTGTCCCAAAAATGAGTGACAAATTTTGGGAACAACCGCTGGCTCCAATTGGGGACCTTCCTTCAGTTGAAATCTTGAAATAGCTGAGGGGAGTAGAAACCAAAATATCCAATGCCTTCAAGTATGCCATTGGGCCATGGAGTCATGCTATCCAAAAAATAAAGGCACCACAAAATGAAAATGAAAAGCACCAAATAGAACTAAAGACTAGACAAATATACATATGTATAGATGATCTTATTTGATACTTCAAGGATTGAAGTGCTTCAGATGCTGCCCATTGTGAGACAATGAAAATGGTGTTCCATCCTGATGAACCAGCAAGAAACCATTTTGTCCCTAGAATCAGTGATGGGTGAATGAAACTCTCCACTAGGAATCACATTTTTTGTGCACTTCTTTTGGTTCTCTCTTCTTACCCCATGACAAGATGTGGTCTCTAATCTAAAAACCATAAATCCTTGCTCTCTTGGTGAAAAGTTCTTTTTCTTGACTTTGGTGGGTAGTAGTATGGTCCACTACCATAGGTCCTTGTTCTTCTGGGCTAGTGAAGCACATGATTTCATTATCAGCATCAAACACTTGACAAACCATCAGTTTAGCATCTCCTTTGGTGTGAAGGAGTTGGATACCTTTGTCTTGAGCTTCCTTCAACCTGAGTAACAGAGATTCATACTCAATAGTGTTATTGGTGTTGCTAAACTACAACTTGTATTAAGAAGGAAAATATCTCCTTGAGGAGATATCAATATAGTCCTGGATTTAGCACCGATAAAAGAATTACTACCATCAAATTCTAGGATCCAAACATCATCAAAAACTTATTTTTTATCATATTTTTCTTCATTAGAGAGGGAAGATCATTTTTAATCTATACTACACCCTACCAATTCTTTTGATGCTTTTTTTGAATCAATTCCTAGATTGCCAGCTATAGGACGTTCATCTGCAGAAACATGAATATCCTCTGTGGAGAAAAAATAATTACCCCTGCCTGAAGACTCAAATAGAATTTGGGCTTCAGGCGCTGATGTCTGAGTGACAACAAATTTTTCCTCCTTTTTAGGGAGTAGCCTCTTCATGATGCCTTTGATAGGTATCCTTACCTTAGACAGGTCCATACTTAATTCACGACCAACATCTTTGCAAAAATTTTGCCCAAGAATGATGCTATATGATGCTGGGACATTAGCTACCAGGACAGTCATCTTGATTCTCTTATTTGGGAATGTTACAAATGCAAATTGGGCATCCTTGATTTGTCCCAGTAGTGGCACTTGTTTTTTCTCTATGGAGAAACATCTCCAAAATGTTATGGTTAGTGTAAGACTAAGGGATTCAGCCACTTTGGCAGGCATGATGTTGTCTGAAGCTCTAGAATCAATGATGCAGTTGCTCAACTTGTGACCATTTATCAATAGGGAAACATAGAAAGGATCTATTATCCCAAGGGAAATAAGAGGAGTAATGACAATATTCTTCGGGATGGGCATGTTCCTTGGGGGATCATAAGTTACCTTCTTAACATCTTGTCCTATAGGGATGGCTTTATTCTTCACACCCTCAACCAACATATCCAACTGCTTAGGGTTGGATTGCAAATATTTGAACTCAGTCATTTGAATTTTGGTCTTCTTAGTATGGTCGACTATGTCAAATGACTAGAATGGACTAGGAATAGAGGAAGGGAGTACATCCTTTTGGTTTTTAAGGGGGGACTAGTCTATGAATTTGAAGTAGAAGGTGCAGGGATGTTTGATGTACTTACCTTTTTTGTAATCACTAGGTCCTTTGGCTAGAAAGGTAGAGTGGTTCCCTACTTAGCAATTGAAATTGTTGGTTGAGGTTGCTCCTCTATTCTTTCTTTATCAGCTTGCTAGGTTGAATGATTCGTTGACCAGGTGAACACAACATATGATCCCTCAACTACTTCAATTTTACTTTTGGCTTCATCCTAGTAATTCAGAAAACTAATGTTGGAGTCGCCAGTCGATTCTTCTTGGTCCTCCATGAAGAGATCAATGTCATTTCCTTGATCAAACTCAGGTTGGAAAGAGGAATCACATTTTATTTCTAGATATCCAACTGTCGAGTTGGTTGGAGGTGCTTCAAGGGCAAGGTTCCTCTATGGGGGAGGAAGACAATTTATTTTCCATTGATTCCTGGTAGCATTGCCTTAGTCTTAATGGTTCTAAAATGTCCTTTTTGACATATCCTAATAAGAAAGAGTAGACATAACTTGGGTCATTTGTCTTTTCAAGGCTAGCAATTCATTTGTCAGCTTTTGCACCATTTGATTTGTAGTGCTTGTAGGTGAGTATTTAGAAGATGAAGAGGATTTACCTTTGTTTGGATCTCTCCTTATCTTTCCTGCCAAGATAAGGTCATCTTCTACCTCAGTAGCCAAATATTGAGCAGTAGCAAGGTCTATGTGGCCAAACCATCTCAACAAAAAACTCACTTTGGATAGCTATGAGTTGATGAAGAAGCATTTAAGGTTCTCAAGTGTTGGCTAAGCAATGGTAGGAAATTGGCTCGTGAGCTTGTCAAACTTGGCAATAAAATCCCTTATAGGTTCATGAGGTTCTTTCTTCATGTATGTGAGCTAAGATAGTAAGGCATGTACATGTTCTACATGCTTGAACCTAGGTTTGAATTTAGCTTTAAGTATGTCCTAGTCAGTCACTAACCTAGCTTATAGATGGTATAACCAGTCTATAGTAGCACCTTATAGTGTTTCTATGAAAAGCCTGATAGCTATGTCTTCAAATTCCACACCTATCATGCCACAGGATATGCTAAAGGCTACAATGTGTACATTAGGATGAACTCTCCCATCACCAAAGAATTTTGAAAAATTCTTCCTTGAACTATGTGGTAGCTCATGAAGAGGTGGAGTAAGATTGAGTGGATGAAAAGAGTTACCCTAAGGGCCTTAAGCTACCATGATTTGATTATGGAAAAAGGGGATAAAAAATTTGGGTGGATTATGTATAGGCAAAGCTCTGGTAACAACAAAAAAAGAAGCTCTGCCTTGTGTTGGTGACCTGGTATGGGTAGGAAGAACGCTCCTGGATCATTGAACTTGAAGTTGGGGAGGGAACAAATTGAAATTGCCTTGTGGTACCAGCTCAAAAATAGGGTCAACAACACCTTGGGATCTTTGGCTTCTAGTATAGCATGGAGTTTCTAGGTTGTAGAATAAAAATGGGAATGAACTAGTCCTACTTTAGCTTGAAACTTGAGGCGTCAAACTACGCGCTCTTCCCCAGCAGAGTCACCAAAAACTGTTAGGTGAATATTTTGTCACTAGTTAGCTAATGAGAAAAATAGGTCTCTTCAACCATAGCATAGGGAGATTAGTCAACCAAATGTGCAAGTTTACCACATCAAAGGGGGACAAATCTCTCCTCGCATCAAGGGGAGGTTCCCTATAAATATGAATATATATATATATATATATATATATATATGCAAAAAATAACACTCAGGGGTAGGACAACACCATCCATATCTCTTTTTTCAAAGATGATGTTCACAAACAAAGGATAAATCCAGATGGAAACACTGAAGGCACTTCTCTTCTTTTAGAAATGGTCTTATAGCAAGCAGCTAGAATTCTTTCTGATAGGTAACAAGTAACTGGTAACAAAGGGCATAGTAACCAACAAATTGAGATGTAGCAAAAAGTCTCCACCTTGACTATCCAAGAGTGAAATACGAAGGATAATGGGGGCTTAAAGTTGTCCCAAGGCCCTTTACATAGGAACAGAAAATAGACAAACACACTAAAGGCAATTGTGGGGGCATAAAGTCTCTCCACAGTTGGCTTCAAGACATCTTCCTAATTACTTCCTCTAGTTCTACTTATTTCATTAAAATAGATAAGAACACATTCAAGAAATAGACATAAGAACAATCCCCTAAATGACACAAGCTATAACAGCACAAAGTCTAAAAGTAACTTGCTTTCTCATCTAAACAAAGAAATATGATCAACAATTTGAGCTCAAAGTCTCAGTAATCACCTTTCAATTTTGGCAGAGTTTTGCTTCTATAACCAAAAAGATCTCTCTTACACCAAATAAGATATACAATATATAGTAGCCAAGAAAGGCTTGGCGCTCTATTTCATGGAGCGGCCCATGTTGCATTCAATGCCTTGAATGCATTTTTTGTTTTGTTAAGGGACCATGCTAGAACAGGGTGGCTACCTTAACTATGGCATGTCAATTCATCTCAAATGTCTTCTCTTGGGCCTGGGTCATCTGGTCTATCACTTGATATCTGCACAACTATCCACTTCACCTTTACTCCAAGGGAGACAAATAGGCCATGCCTTCAATGTTTGCAAGCTCAAATATCTACTTGGTGGACTATTCCACTTACTATAAATAACTCTTATAGATATTTCTGGGGTTTCCCTCTTTGTCTCTTCCTAGTTTTGTCTTTTCTTGGAACTGGAGCTCTCAGGGCTATCTTCCCAGCCTTGCTGGCTCTTTTGGCTCTTCTCTAATGGTTCTTCCTTTTGGCGTTAAGGCCTTTGAATGCATTCAGGTCCACGCTCAAGCTTTTAAAGATTAATGATTATTTCATTGCCATGAAGTTGACATTTACGTACCCATCACTACTTGGAAAGCCAACAACTAGTTTGTTGCCCTGAATTTGATGGCTGTGGGGATGTCATCAGATGTCTGGATCCCAATGGCTAGTTCATGGTGCTTAATCTTGACATCTTTAGGCCCATCACACTCCTTAACAATTCTTTTGACTTTCTTGTTTGATCCTTCCTGAAGGGGAGGAATCCCTTTGGGGTCTTGAAAAAGGCCCATTTTTTGGTCGATGAGAGCCCTCCATAAGGGTACCTAACCTTTAGGGTCCTTCGGGTGGCCTTTGAGATTTTATTCCTTCAGAAAATTTGTCTAAAGGAAATATTTCTTTGGCTTCATTCACTTTTCGTTGGGCTTTTTCTTTCAGATGAATTCCTTTAGACAAAAGTCTAAAGGAATTCGCCTTGTCTTTCACTTTGAACAAATCTGAAGGAATTCCAACTTTTCCTACCTTATTAATTTTTCTGGAGGAATTCTCTTTATCCATTTTTTCTCACTTCCCTCCTCAAGGTCACTTGGCTTTGGTTTGCTACACTCCGTAAGGGCACTTGGGCTTGTTTCATTTCCCTCCGCAAGGGCACTTGCCTTTTGGGCTTCAGGGTACTCCTTTGAACCTCCCAATTGAACCAACTGATTGAACCAACTTTGGTTCAATGGTTCAATCTTGTGTTTGAAGCCTTCTTTTCTTCTAATTCTTTTTATCTCTTTAAACCCATTAAACCTTGAACCCCTTGGTTCAAGGTTTAATGGTTCAATGGCTCATTCCTTTGTTTTTTGCTAAGTCTTTAGACCACTTGAGCCAAATGTGTTGAACCAACCACTCATTGAACCTTTAAAATATTGAACTCGTTGAACCTTTGAAACAAAATGGTTCAAGGTTTAATGGATCAAGCCTTCTTCTTTTCGTTAAGAGTTTTGAAACTGTTGAACCTTGAAGTGGTTGAACTTTTGCCAAAGCACTTAACTCTTTAAGCTTTCTGATGTTTTTGAACCTTTGAACCCATTGAACCTTTGAACCTTTTGGAAGTGGGGTTCAATGGTTCAATGGTTCAATCCTCTGTTTGAAGCTTACCGATGAACCTTTTGGTTGAACCTTGGTGTTGAACCAACCTTGAAATTTCCTAAGTGTTGAGAGCTTGTTTCTTTCCTGTAGAGTCCATAGAAATGAACCTGTAGAGTCTATAGAAACTAGTCCAAATAAATGAGTTCGTAGAAACCTCTCTTGCAGAGTCCGTAGAAATCAACCTATGAAGTCCATAAAATTGAGTCCATAGATATGAGTCTGTAGAACCCAGCCTGTAGAGTTTATAGTTCTGTCTAAGTCTCCCAAGCTTTGAAAGAGTTTGTAGAATCTAGCCTATGGAGTCCATAGAAATGAGTCCGTAGAACCTAGCCTACAGAGTCCATAGTTTCAAGCTTGTAGAGTCCGTATAAATTTGAAAAATCTTGAAAAATGGAGAATTTGAATACTCAGAACAATTTTTGAGAAGGGAAGAAAGAATTTTGGCATGCAGGACCAAAATAGTTCATATGTTGTCCCAAAAATGAGTGACATATTTTGGGAACAATAGCTACAATCTTAAATTACAAAGCTCAAATAAATATACATTTTTAATATAATCAATTGAAAAATAGTCATATATAAAAGAATCCTAGTAGTGGGGGATAGTAAATTCCCACTATTACCTTCATTAATTGTTGCATAAATAAGAAATAAACCAATTTAGGCATAGTATGGGATACAACACCCTATTCTCTCTCTAGTTGTATCCTTGATAAAGTTAGCCATGATGGATTTGGTTAATAGCCTTCTCTTATTGATATATTCTTGGAGCAACTTGGTCTTCCTGCCTGAAAGAGATTCCAAATTGTTATTTCTCTTTGGATATGAATGATATGAAATAAAGTGATTGATCTTGACTAATTATCCATATTTGTATCTTTACTAAATCCTTTAAATTAAAATAGGACTTAACCACCATGACTTACTATTCTAGATCCCTTTGAACATGTTTTCCATAAACATCAACCACTTTATGAGGTTACACTTCATAAGGAACATGTTTACAATAGTTTTCATGCCTTAATGAATAATTATAATCTATAATTTCATCTCTAACCATGAATATCTTTATAATAAATTGATTATAAATATGATGATTAGGTTTGGGATTGATGAAACCCTTATCTTAGCATGACAACATCAAGAAGCTTTTGAAACTTAATCAAACACTTGTAGATGCACTTGATGGTGCTCGATATCCATGAAGACCTATCTTTTATTCCTTTATAATTTGTTAAGATGGTGAAAACCCTTGTTTTATATCATGTATCATTAATAAATATTTAGAAACATGTTGTATGATTGTAGTTCTTGAGACTCATGAAAACCTTCTAAAATAGTTACATACTTGCATACATTAAGTAGGTGCTTTGTAAATTCTTGTCTAAAACCTTGGAATCATGGTACAAGCCCTGATAAGGTTTAAATTTTTTGTTTACTACTTGCACCATAAAACCCTTATTAAACCTTGATTTTAGGTTTATAACCATGTTCATTCGATCACACACTTGATAAGGTGGTTATATCATCCTCCCAACCCTTGTAGTATACCTATAAATTGTTGTTCATTATGTGAAATTATAAGATATAAGAAGGCCTTGAAAACCTTGTTTGTATCCTTTTATGGCATCTCAAAATACACCATTGTAGACCTATAAATAAAAATCTTCCTATAATATTACTTTAAACTAGTTTCATAAACTTTTTTATATCTTGCATCATTATAAAATTTGAAAAATACTTAGTGCAAGCTTGCCAAAGGAATTCATATCCTGTCTCGACCTGTAACTTTGCATTGTAGACTTGTATGAAGTTTTGGTCATGATAAAGACCTTGCTATATATCCCCTATAGACCTTTAAGTGATTTTAGGAGTTCAAAACCTCATTTATCTACCTATAAACCTATATATATGTATTTGTATCATCTACAAACTTAAAATATAGTTGAAAACCTATTTGGTCTCATAATCATACTTGAAAACAATTATATTTTCTATCTTTGAATCTACAACTTTGCTTGAAACTTATCTTTCAAACTTTACAAAGTCTTTATGTGATTTTGTGACATGTGAAAATGTATATCGCTTGAAAGACCTATAATAAACCCTTGGAAACATGTTTTAGGTCAATGAGCTATTTTTGAGGTCGTAAAACCTCTATCTCTTTAACTTACAGACCTCACAGAACCATAATTCATTGTCTCCCTAACTTGCAAACTTGTGTGAAGGTTTGTTATAGTTAGGGAAATATATTAAGGTGTTCATGTGAATATTTTGAAGTGATAAAATCCTTGTTTAGTATAATACTATCAAGGAAACATAATATGTTTATGTAAATGCTCCAAACTCTACCCTATAATCTCATTAGACCTACAAAATTTTCATGTTTCCAAGACACGTATGAAGGTTTATACATAAGAAACTTGAAATCTAGCACTATACCATTAGGAAAACATTAAAATAAACATGTGTTTCACATTATATCATGAAATCCACCTTATAAACACTACAATCTTATTCCATGATTTTGAAACCACTATTTATCATTAATATAGTCATAAAATATTATAAACCATTGATCAAACCTAAAAAACACTCTACAAGTTTGATCATACTTGAAACCACTTGATTATCTACCTCAAGATATTTGTGAAGGTTTTTTAGGTATCATTAAAGCATCTAAAACCTCTCATCATCATTAAAATCTTGCATCAAACCTTCCAACTAGGTTCTAAAAACATGAAACTACTTGTCATATAAATGCAAACTCTATCTAAACTACCTAAACACGTTTTTATTAGTATTGAGAGATATAAAACCTTTGAAAATTTATATTAATTTCATAAAAACCTTATTCTATATCTATCAAACATTGTATAAACCTACAATCTTTGTGAAGGAGCATAAATCATCATGAAAATGCCACTACAAACCTATAACTATTGGAAACACAACCTCTTACTATTGACAATACTTGGAACTTGCTTAAGATGGTTGTTCAGTCATGATAATTATTTGAAGACCTTATTAATACATTTTAGGAGGTTTAAAGGTTTTAAAACCCTCTTCATATTCATGATCATTCATGAGAAACATTGTCTTCTATATCTGCTAAACTCCAAGAATACTTAAATTTTTTGGAAGGAGTACCATCATTTTATAACACTTCTTAATAGGATTGTAGTAATTTTTAGTATCCTAAAGATATTATTATAAATGATTAAAACCCTAAAATATCATTTTTATGTCTTTCCACCCTTAAAAACTGTTCTAAGGTGAAATAATGGTTTTAGGGTTTTTGAGTAGTTTTTAAGATTATTTATAAAATTCACCTATGAATCCACATGATTTAATCATTCTCATGAATATTGAGAACCACCATAAGATGAGTTAAGACCTACTTGAACATTTTTAAAAAACCCCAAGCACCATGAATGAAGATAATAGATAAATAATATGGCTATTTATCAATTGTAAAGATTGTAAATTTGTTACAGACCTCTTGCTTCTCATTAGCACTCTTTCAACTAATATTGTATGGTTATCAAGACCTATCTAACTTTGAAACTTATTTTCATGTTTTTAAAATAATTATATAAACCTAAAAACTTGTATAGACTTACAAATCTTTGTTTTTTGAGCTTATTTTGTCTATAGACCTATTGACCAAGTTTGACCCTGTAGGTCAAATTAGGGCACCTATAGGTAAAACATTGAGTTTTAAGTTTTTTTTTTGGGTATAATATTATGTCATAGGATGTATTATATGTCTTTTGATGTTATTCCATATCATATTAGCCTTGGTTACGTAGTATTTTAGTCTATTAATCATTTTGAGTCATTTTGGGGTCATAAATAATGCATTAAATAGGTTGTACGACATGCTTAGTAAATGTGAAGATTTAAAAATATGATGTCACATCTCATGTGTCCTAATAGGTCTTAATCAACTATCATAACTAAAAAGTGGTAGGTTCTTCAAAAGAAGGGGAAATCTTCTTGAGAAAAAGGAGAGTTTGGCACTTGTATAACCCATGGGGAAGTGTGCCACATGGGATAATATAATAGAATGTATATCCAACTTCCTCAATCTTAGTTACACATTTTAATGCTCTAGAAGTGCAAACTTTGAGTTAAAACCATTATTATCCTTTTTCACCCTTCTAGACATATAGAACTAGTCTACAAGTTCGTACTTGGTATAACCAGTAGGGGAGGTTTCAGATAAAACACTTTAGGGATTTGAAATTAAACTTAGAGGATTAATTTACATAATAATATTTCAAATAATGGTGTCTTGTGATTTATGAACCATCCTCATTAAGTTGACTATGTTTTTATACTTCCTAATATATATAACCTATATGTTTTGCTCTTGTTTGGATGTTTTCATACAATCCAGATGATGTTGACTCCCTTATATCATGTTATCCATGATTGGTTTCACATTTGAAGTTGATTTGATGAGCCAACCAACTCAGTTTTTAAGGAGAAGTGAAGGAGTAGAATTCCAATTATGTTTTCCAATTGCTAGAGGTTCCTTCTATGTAATGGTTACAAAATTAATTGAATTAATGTATTCTTTCTCATAGTTGTATTTTCTTCATCTTCAATTCCAAATCCAACTCTAAGAGCCACTTTAAGAGCCAAGAGAGAAAGTAAATACACAAAATGGTCATCTACAGTAGTTGTAAGGTCTACCACTTCTTGGGAAAACATGAAATGTATGTTTAAACATTCTCTAAGGTTTGGAAGGTTTTAACATTATTTAACACCATTTAGAAGAGTTGATGAGATTGGATTCTAGTGAAACCTCAAGGAGATCTTCCAATCAAACTTGTGGCACTTTGGGAAAATTTCCCAAAACTATCAAAACAAAGGTTTAGGCCCTTTTTTGGGTGTCCTTATACATGACTGCATTGAGTTCCAAGACTTCCAAGTAAATTTGTTTTCAATATTGCATATAGGTCTATAAAATTTCAAAAGAAGAGATCTATTTGATTTTAGGAGAATGGTTTTTGAAATACCTCAAGTTGCTCTTTGAATTCTAAATTCCATAGTGTTATTTACAAAAAGATGAGTTAATGACAAGTTATAGGCCTAATGAGTGGATTTGGGGCTTAAGACTAGGTTGTAATGTATTTTTTCACTAAATAATGAATACTTTCCATGGAAAACATCAAGGAGGTAAATGGAAGATGATTTTCACTCACCAAGGATGAACTAGTTTGTACAAATGGCTTAAGCATAATCACCTACAACCATACTGGCTCCTTTAAGGCTTAACCCAAAGTTGAAAATTAGAATATACCCCAATATGTGAGTGTTTATAAATGTTTCAAGTGATAATTCATGATATAATGGTCATATAATTAAGTTATAATACTATGTTTTTAGTTTTATACTTACCTACATGTTTCCTTTTGACAAGAGGTTGATCTACAACAAGCTTTATCTCTTATCCCATTCATAAAGTGGACCTAAGTATTGGAAATATAAACTTGGGATAAGGGTGAAATTAACATATATGATATAAATCTCATCAATAATATTTTAGTGGTGATGTCTTAAGATCTAACAAGCACCTACATGGTTTCATCTTGCCCAACATAGTTGAATGTGTTGACTGAGAAAGGAAATAAACTAAGGGGTGATGGTTCTTGATATGTATATAGGAAAACATGGGAAAAATAGATCCAAGAAATTAATAAGTGAATCTAGGGAAATATAAAGTGGTTTTTAAAAATTATTTCATGCCTAACCCATGTAAGTAACCTATAGGTGTCCCCTCCCCAAAGCAAAAAGTACAATCAGTTGTAATAGATAGATAGTGAGCAAGAGAGTGATATTTTTATACTTATATTACATGAAATTGAATATAAATAATTAATAAATGATTCAATTAGAATAAATGGATGTTTTTAAATTATTTTATCAAGATAAAACACACAGGGTCATCTACAAATATCCCCTCCAAGGAAAGAATATAGTAAGGAATTTATGCACAGTTTGCGAGTTCAAAGTGCATGGAAAGAGGAAGGGATATGAAACTTTGAAGTGATAAAAAATAAGGAAAAATTAATATTGATATTAATTATATAAATATCATTTTTACATGGAAAATACATTCAAATAAAGATCCTCAAATAGGTAGAGCACAATCCTTATGAAAATCCTGCATACACAATATTCCTTTGCATGGTCTATTTTGGGTTTTAGAGACTTTAGAGGGTAAAATAACATAGTAGAGGGTTAAAAATTTGTGTAGATAAAATTTAATAGTTTCATAAGACCATATAATTAATTTTTTTGTTATAAAAATATGATAAGTTCCCTCTATTTTATCTCAGATAGAGAGCACTCCCCTAGGTGCACAAACTAGTAGGTTAAGGAAGAAATCTAAAAGGATGGACTAGGGGATATTTGGACATGGAAAGGATGTGTTTTTAAGGTTAGATAACATATAAAAAAATATAAATAACCATGAATAATATTATGGAACCAAACAAGGTGCTTAAAAACCCCAAGGTTACAATCAAGCCCATTAGGCAGGGTTTTGACCTAGAGCTAAATTGGTAGAACAATGACATCTCCAAATTTAGTAATGGTTTCCAATGGAAAAAATAATTTTTTTGGGATAATTATATATTTTATAAATATTATTTAATTAATATAAGTCAGATTATATGGCGTATAACATAAAGGTTGTAGGTAGGACTACTGGACATGGTTTAGGCATAATATCCAAATGAGGGCCATTCACACTTATAACATGAGATATGAATCAAAACCCATTGGGAAATTTTTTTAGGTTATATAAGATATTTTGAATCTATTGAGATGAAAATAAAAACACAAGGAAGCCATTTTTTGGGCTTAAGAATAACTCAGGCTTGTTAGAATGGAGAGAAGAGCTCAATAGGCTAGATTTGGAAGTTCTTATCTCTCTTGGTTCTTTGCATAAGGGATAAATAAGATTAGAGGAGTTAGAAGATATAATAAAAACCCTTTTTGTGTAATTATTTTGAGATTATAATGTTAGAGTTTTATGAACAAAGATTAAGGATAAAACTACCTAAAACCCTTGTGAACCCTCAATCAAGACCAATTTGAGGAATTGAGGTTGGAGAGCTGCTATAATGATATAGTTTGATCCATACGATGATTTTAATTTTTATAATACTTAATCCCAATACTTTTGATCTATATTGAATTGTTTGAATGGGGTGGAAAATAGGGTTTTTCTAACTATTTTATGCATTATGTAGGTTCTAGGAGGTTCCAGGATATGAAACCAATATTAGGAGGAATATTGAGACTTTTTATATCCCCCCATGTTAATTTAATTCCTTATAATAAATACTAAGTGCCTCAATAGGAGATCTCATCTTAGCCAGTCAAAATTGGCATAGTGACCAAGCTAGGGAGAAGTGTGAAAAATTCAAGTGGATGGATTTTTAAGGTGTAAATAAGTAGTATAAGTCCATGGAGAGTATTTAAAAGTGTCATCCACTACATACCATGGATTTAAATGGAAAACTAAAGTCAATTTTGAGGCCAAGTGTGTAGGGTACATGAAGGAAGAGTTTTCTAGACTGAAAATGATGATGGCCCATTCCTAGATGATTCCAAATGACCAAGCCTACAACCAATGCATCAAGAGTCATGTATAAAATCCTTCCCCTTAATTCAAATAATAAGAACTATATTTAATTAGTTTTGGGATGTTCAAATAGGTCTAAATCATGAAGGTATTTGTTTTGAGCTAGAATGAGGAGTTTCATGCCAATTTTCATGAGTTTTATAACTTGGATGGACACTTGTGCTTTCTAACCTTGCATGGCTCATTCCATATCCTATTCTCATGCACAAGTATCTCCTTTTCTCACCTTTTCAAGTGTCCTTATGACCCTTGGACTTATATTTTCTCCCCTCTCTCTTAATTTCTATAAGAACTAGCCATTTTGACCATTGTAACTTATGCTCCACCTGAGTATGGCAAAGCCATTCTCATTTTCATCCCATTTTATCAATAGGAATACTATTTTTTTACCTCTTCATGACTATTCATAGTGTTTTTTACTTGAATGTTTGATCTTGCTTAGTGAATATTATGGATTCCTTAGCATGTTGTCTCATTCTTTCATCATATTTGTAGTTGGAAAGATTCTTATTGTAGGGCATGTGAAGTGTTCTAGGAAGTGTCAAGGTTGAGTGAGTTATTATATTCACTAGTGCCATTCAAATCCTCTTGTCTAGTCCTAATAGCCTAAACATTCATCCATAACATCATAATGTAATATTGATGTGAGAAGATGTAGATTGGAGAATTGTATGTTTGGTTTGTCTCTTAGTTTCATGTGTAACATGAAGCTAGTTGGAAGTCATAAAATTATTTGGTGTATCACCTCCCTTAGGATAGTTTGATTTTCTTTTTCTCTCTCCCTTTCACCCCGGTCCCCCCCCCCCCCCACAAATTTTATTTGTAGTTATGATCCAAATTGGTACATCAAGGGAGCTAGCTCTATCTAGAGATTTACCTTATCCTTAGGCTACCCACAAAGGTATAGGTGTTTCAATTGTGCCACTTGGATGAGGAGAGATAACATCTCCTCAAAAGGTGAAAATCTAAGTGAAAACAATTTTTGGCATCCAAGTGGCACTCTTGGTCCAAGAAGTTGAAATATTTTTGGTGTTGTCTTTCAACAATCAGCCTTTAGAGGTATTTATTAAAGAATCAATGGTGATTCCACTAGTTACATCAACTGGTCAAGCAGCCCAAATATTCCTTTTGAAGATTTTTTATGATCATTCTTTATGTTCTTTCTTCCCAATGAAGTTTCATGGCTAAACTCGGTGTTGAGTTTTCTCTTACATAAGTTGGTGAGGTATATCCATCATATGGCATTCCATATCAGCCTTTTCATGATCCTTACTAGATCCAACATGAATGTATTAGCCCATTCATGAAGTGTATTAGCCCTACAATCAGCCTTCTCCATATCTTGCTCCTATTCAACCTAGTCACTTATCTAATCAATCCATTTCCACTTTCAATCAAACTCTTTTGGGATATGAGAGCTACATGTTGGATCTTGATACTTTAAGGGGATGTATTCAAGAGATTCCTAGTCATCTTATTAGTAAGGTGAGAGATACATTAGATTTGGCACCCATTGAGAGAGATAATTGGCAAAGGCTCACATGTGAGATGCTAGATGTGAGTGGCCTAGTTTCATCCTTAGAGGATAATATAAGAATTCATGAAAGTTAGCCTCATCAAACCTATCAAACTTCATATCCACTTCCCAAAGATTACTATCAGCCTTATTTTACCCCTATTCATAAACCCAATCAAGCTTACCAAAGTCATCCTTTTCCCCATCAGTTGGAAGAGAGAGTTGAAAAGAGAAACCTTGTTTTTAAAGATAATCTTGATAGGTAGATTGAGTTGGGCAATAAGAAAATATATTAGTCCATGTTAGAGTGAAGGAAGTGAAATTAAAGCCCTCATTTCCCTCTCTCATTACATCCCCACCTCAAGGAAAGGCATATATATAAGATTCCAAGTTGGAGACAACGTGGAGAATTCAAGCCTAAGGAGATTCCAATTTTATTGAACACTTCACCCACTCCTCAAATTGCATCACCACCTTAAGAGAATACTTCTAGTCCTAAAACCCTAAGTTGGATTAAGATATTGGAATCATGGGGAAAGAATAGGGATAAAAGCATTAATAAGGTGTGTGAAGTTGAAAATGAAGTTGATCCTTTGAAAGCCCCTCCCACCCTTCCTCAAGAGACCTTATTTGGTCCACCTTGTAACATAAGTCCTAGCCCACTCCATTATTAAATTAAAATAAATCAAATATTTTAATTTAGTAGCCCCCTTGCCACTTTACCCATGCCACCTCACTCCACCCGAATTCCTCTCCTTGGATGCCCCCACCCCATGCCAAGCCTTAATTGCCTAAATCCCATCTTAACCCTTCCTCTCGCACTCATTTAAGCCCCTCTCGACCATTTTCTAACGATAATTTGACCCTGGTAGCTTGTAAGAACGGGCAGAAGGCTAAAATTAGCCTCTATCCCCATTTTTCAGCCACCGACATCAGTCAGTATGCGGCTGATGTTGGCGGTTCTATCAACGTTGGTTTCCTTTAAAACCAGTTTTCTATATCCATTGCTGGCCACCGTGAACGTGAATTCTCATGCTCTTGCTTCCTAGCATTCTTGCTTCTCATTTTCTTGTAGGTATCAGTATCTTGACAACATTCTCTAGGCTTAGAGGATCAACATCAGTCATCCCACACTAGGTTGAAGGTTACACGACACTCTTTCCCACCATCACAATAGACATAGCTCCTGCACTTCTATGCCAACTCCATCCACAACTAAGTATTTGCATTGGTTTCATTTTACTATCTTTTTAAATACATTAGCATTCTATCCACTGTCCATTCCCAACCATTCTAGACACAACCCAGTCTATCCTCTCTAGAGAGGCTGAAAGGCATTCTCTCACCCTGGTTTTCCCCGTTGGCCCCTGACATTCATCTGATCCCCTTTTCAGACTATACTCTCTATTCTGTTGACCCAACACTAGCCATCTGACTCCCATAGACCTTCCCAAAACCATTCTAATTGACCAGACTACCTTGAAACTCATCCAAACCCTATCCAAAGCCATTGCCCCCACTGACATCGGCCATTTCCCCTACTGACATCGGCAGACTAACTGACGTCGGTGACCTTGACCTACCAACGCTGGTAGAACCACCAACATCAGTAACTATGGAAGACAAATTGCTACTTACAGGTACGCATTTGCTTTCATTTCTTTTATTTAGTCTTTATCATTTTTATTTCTGGCAATATTCTACTTTTTAATAATCAGTGGACTATCATCCTCCAAGAAGTCTTTGCACTTCTATGACCAAGCTCTCGCTTGGCAGTCCACTTTCTAGCTATCTAACAACCTCTATGTTTGAGTCTCTTTCTTCTACATGTTTCATCCTCCACAACCAAAGAGGAGTTCCTTCAGTCATCTGAATTTGGTGTGCAAGACTTCATCTGAGTACGTATAAACCCTTGACCATTTTATCTTAGTTTCTCATTTCCTTTTGAATGTGAAAGCAAAAACTTGTTTGGAAACATTGTGGCATGCTCGATGGGACCCTAGGGTCTTCCTTGGGTTCATTTTCTTTCTTTCCATATAGGTGCATTAGGTTTCTCCTTACATCTCTTTCTTCTATCTCTTCCAAAAGACACCATTAGCAAGGTTAAAAAAGACCATTCTTTCTTTCTTGCATCTTAGACTAGTCAAAGTCATACTCTTCAACCCTTTCTCCATTTCTTTGCATACAAACTCACATTTCGATTTGGGCTTAAAATATATTGCATCTCATTTCTGTCTGAATGCATACTTAGTCCACACATCTAGTAATTAGAAATGCATCATGAATAAATCATAGGCCACTTATGTTACACATCCAAACCACTTGCACAAATCAAACATCTTAACTCACCTGAGACAAGGTCCAACTAGGATTTCATCACCTAGCGGATACCTTACCTGTCCCGGCAATCCCACTTGGACTTCACTACCAAGGGGAAAGCCCACTTTGTTCTCTGGTAGAGGATAATCTCTAGGGGAAGTATATATTGGCTAAGCGAGACCAACTTACCACTGGGCTTGTGAAGTGAGGGGAGCTTGCTCCTTAGCACCAGGCCAAGTACAGAACCTAATAAAGACTCTTGAGCACCGAAACTAACCCGAAACCAACTTTAGACTACCTATTCTAGGACCCATTCTACAAGCCAACCTCCCAAACACATTCTAAGGAATAAGCCAACATGATTCTAAAAGTTTATTCTTAGGATTCAATGCTTAGGGTCTGCCTATCTCCATCTATTTTTCTACTTCTATCTGGGTTTTTGAGTTAGTGAGGATGTTTTCTTCTTTCCAAAAACTTTAAAATTTTTTGAGTTTTTGGAAAACACAGTAAGTGACATTGGTTTTTCCACCGATGTCGGTAAATTTATTCACTGGCATCAGTCATCTAACCGACATCAGTAGCCTGTCTCACCAACATCAGTTTTTATACTGATGTCAGTCACTATCTAGAATTCTTTTCCTTAAACAACAAGCCTAAAACTTGACTTTCTTGCTGTCCAACATCCATCCTAGTTTTTTAAAACCAAAAAACATAGTTTCTAGAACCTAAACCTTTTTTCTTTGAATGGTTTTGACACGTAGTCAAACTAGAACTCTTCTTGACCATGCGAATCATCAATCACTTCTACCTTCACCATCCATAACCAGTCCTCTAATGGAGTTTCATTTAGAGACTGAATGAAATCCTACCCAACCGACCCTAACTCAGCCTCCCATTATCCTTGAAGGGGACCAAGACTTCGAAAGATTCTTGGATGTCAATGTCAAAGCCCTTCAACATTATCTCATGTGAAGCCAAATGCGAGACTCCTTAGGCAACCCAATTTATGGGATGTCAACCTCCTTAGTCGAGACATCAGCCATATCAACAGCGTCTATGGTTCAACCCATAGACACCCAGGCCTTTGCCTCAACTAATAACTTGCCTATGACCAATCTCTTAAGTGTGGCTTCTCCTTCTATCTCTGGGCCCACTTTCACTGAGGTTTTGACCCCCCATCAACCGTAGACTATTCAACCAACCTCTACCCCTTTCCAAAATTTGGTTGTCTCTATCCCACCTACTCTCACCCCCATCAACACCAAGGTGGCCACTCATCCATTGGCTAATGTTGTCACTATCCAACCACCTATGACAACATTGAGCCTAGTCATGCCTTCTACTTTCATAACACAACCACCCTTGGCCTCCACTTCTATCCCAATGACTAGTTATCAATACGTTGCACCCATATAAGCGCAACCGACTATGTCGTATGCCCCTTTTAGCATCTTCTAAGTGCCCTACAACCTAGGGGTGCTCCACGTACCAATCTATCAGCTGATATAATCAAAATGCTAATGGATAAAATGTCTAATCTTGAGACCTCTATTTTTGGTTCACGCAATGCCCTCTCATATGAGCAAATTTGCAATGAATCCATCCATCCCTCTGTCTTGATTAGGCTGTATCCCAGTCAGTGAGAGCTTCCTAAATTTTCTTGTTTCTAGAGTAAGGAAGACCTGTAACAGCACCTGTGAGCATTTAGACATGCTTGTTATCTCATAGCCCATGATGATGCATTACTTCTATGCATGTTCCCCATGTCGCTCTCTGGTGCTGCTCTTGACTGGTATAGCTCTCTCACTAGCCATTGTCTTTTCACATTCACCCAGCTAGCCCAACTCTTCCTCGACCACTTTTCTATCAATATCACCAAAAAGGTCTCAATCATAGCCGATTTTGTCATTCACTAGAGAGGCTTAATTAATTAGCTCTCTTTTTCTCTGCCCCAACCCGAGCTCATCAAACTTTTCTCTCAGGCATGTGCCAAACATATTTTCTCTACCTTGTGGGTTCAGACATTCCGCACCTTTGATGAAGCTTTCACGATGGCCTAAAAGCTTGAACTACGTGCCATCGAGGAAAACAAAGTCAAGTTGCAGAGTAAAAACCCCAACACCAAGTCCAATGACTCTTCCTCTAAACCTCCTTCATCTAATCCCAAATCTAAGGCATTAGGAAATGCTATAGTCATTAAACCTTCATCCTCTTCAACAACCAATCAGCCCGAGCCATCCACATCCCAGAGTATCACACGGCAATTTCAGCAAAGATATGTGTAGTGATAGTATACTCCACTAAGAGAATCATACGCATCTGTGCTAGACAAACTTGTCAAATAGGGGGTTCTCAATCTCCCCCAAATCTGACCTCCTCCACAATTTGATCCCTCATGTGCCATCCCTGCGTGGTATAGGGAGAACAACTTCTGCAATTATCACCATGTTAAAGGCCATGACACAAGCAACTGTAAGACTTTCAAAAACATCATTCAAGACATGCTAGATAAGAGTGACCTCATCTTAGACAATCCAAATGCACCACCCAATCAAAGCATAGACATCTTCAAACAACCCTTTCCTAATCATCCACCTACCGAGAACAATGTGCAGACCATGACTGATGACACTCAAGAACATAACATATGCACAGTCAATATAGTCTCACCTCTCATCCCTGACCAACCTCTCTCACAATCTCAAGAGGTTAGTCAACCCATCAGTCCATCACATGAGGATGAACCTTCTTCTCTTATTATTTCTCCATCAACTTCCCTTATATTGGAAGACGCCTTGACCATACCAGCACCACTAGTCCCACCGTCCTCCTTCTTACTACCTATGGAGGACCCTACCCTTCCTACTCCTCAACCACAAGTGGAGGGTGCAATCATCCCTACCCTTTACCCTCTTGAGGAGCCACATTCTCTAGTTCATTCTCCACCAGGGGAAGAACCTGTCTCTCCGCCCTCTTCGACCAAAGATGAATCTATTATCACATCATCATGCCTTGGGTCCGAGGTTATTACACCTACCTCATTTTCAGCCCCGCAATCATCCACATCTTCTGGAGGACCAAAGCCTCATCCACCATCTTCTTAGCCATTTTCTTGATTAGTGGAGAAACTTGGACTTCTCCCTTCAAGGAAAGTAGAGCATCAGGCATTATGGGAGTGACTCACAGCTCTTCAGCTTACCCATTCTATCTCATCTCATGCCGCCAACCCTCCCATGACAAAATCTCCAAAAACTTCCAACAAAGACCAAACTTCTACCTTAAAACCTTCAAAATCTCAACCATCCACATCAAAACCAAAACCCTCATCCACCGCATCAAAACCAATCAAGTCACTCGGCATTCACCCCATCCCTAACCTCACTCACCCCACAAGTAAAGGTAGACTTGGACCAAGCCTTGCCTAATAGTAGTCCTCTAACCAAACCAAAGAAGACTGCTAAACCACAGTGGTAAACTCCTCCTCCTTCATCAACATTGCCTTCCATCTTGGGCCCTCATCCTTCGACCATAATAGGAGTGCTCCCCACTCCAACCTTTAACCAAAACAAGTTACCTCCACTACTTCCTTTGCCTACCACAAGCCTACCCTCTCTGAAAAATTTGGCACCTCTCATGAAGAAAGTGTCGTCTTTTCATGTGGCCACACCATCAACCCAAAAGGTGGTACGGAAGCCTCCTTCAACACCTCCTAAGCAAAAGTCATTAGCATTTCACACGTCAACAAGCACGAACCCTTTAGTAGGCTCATACGCTTTGATATTGCATTGACTTTTGTAGACCTCTAGCATAACCCTTCCACCTATCAAGCCATTCCAACCCCTCAAGTCAAAACTTTCCTGGTTCGATGATACTAAAATTTGCCTATATCATCATACGCTAGGACATGATATCGAGAATTGTTATGCCCTCAAAGTCATCATTCACCGCTACATGGAGAAAGACACCCTTCTCCTTGAGGACACTGATGACAAACCTCTGACACCTTCCCATATCCCTCAAACCTCTTCATCGACATCGACATCTCATCAACAAACTATGGCCCCTTCATCTCCTTCACCTCCTCTCTTCAAAATTAGTGCCATCCACATAACCACTAGGTCGTAAAAGGATAAGGCAAAAAAAAAAGCTGTTATTCCTTGGACCTATCCCTTTGTCAAGCCACCTCAATTGCCAAAACCCAAAATCTCTATCCTGGGTGCATCTCAACCCTCTTCTTTAGGGGCAATCCATGACTCTATGTTAAAATAACTTCACCAGACACCCATGAAGATGACCTTATATGACCTCATCCAAAGTTCACCCCAGCATCATCAAGCTCTGATCCAAGCCTTACAGGCAGTGGAGGTCCAACCCGAGGACCCCCAACCACTAACTGCCCTGGTCCACTTATTATCCCCTGTTGCCTCTATCACTTTCAGTGATTCTGAAATCCCTACCTCTACCTCAAAAGATCAAGACGCTGCTCTCTTCATCACCACCTATGTTGATTGAACTCGCATTAAGCAAGTTATGATTGATAGAGGTGCTAGCATTAACATCATCTCTACTCATGCCTTTGATCAATTGACCCTCCCCAAAAATTGCATATCAAAAACCAATGCAATCTTTCGATCCTTTAATGACACCACTACCACAACCATTGGCACCATCATCCTCCATATTCGTATTGGCTTATAGACTATCCTAGAGCTCTTCTACATCATCGAAGGATAGTACCAATATAACATGTTATTAGGATGACCCTAGATTTATGCCATGGCTTGTGTCTCCTCTACACTGCACCGTTGTGTAAAATTCAAACATGACGGGCAAGTCCACACCATTCCTACCGACACATCACCTTTCAAAACTTGTAACATGACCTATCAACCAAATGACATTCTCATTCCTCTCAAGACATCAACCCAAATGGCGCCTCCATCTACGGAAGCTTTGACTAGTTCACAAACGGTAGTCACCCTCACACCACCTCTTCAAGCGATGACCAAAGACCCCATGGAAGATATCTTCCAATGACTTTCACTTGGGAAATGTCACTTGCTTACCTTAGACATGTTCCAAACTCTGTAAGAGTATGGACAGCTTCACCACAGTCTAAGTTATGACCATTAGATTGGAATAGTCATTCCTTATGGTCCTCCTCACCTCCAAACCAATCTCATTTATGGGGGGCTAGGTCGAGCTCCCACTGATGGGAATCCTCTCTCCTCACCTCAACCATTCACATCCAACTTCTCCTTTCTTGGCAAACCCAACTTTGCTCACACCTACCTTTACAAGTGTGCATGGAGGGGTTTTGGCTTCAGGCGCTACGAGCAAGGCTCCCACCAACCTATCGAACCACTAAGTGATGAGGCCATAACAAATGCCAAGAAATGATATGGCTTGGGCTTCCAAGAACCTACTATAGCTTTTGAAGACCCTTTCCCCAGACCCACCATCAACCAATCTCCTCCAAGCTCACCTATTCCTCGCTTTTCACCTACGGAGTCGATGGTTTCCATCCATCTTAGCTTTTTTAATACCTAAACGTTATTCGCTTGGAACCCCTAACCTATCAACCAAGTGGGGTACCCAAGTCTCTCCTTCTCGTCTTCTCTCCATCTCATTTATCTAACCCATTAATCATCTGCACTGGGTGTTAGACATTCTTCCTACCACAAAATTACTAGGGGGAGTTCGACTTTATACCAACTATCCTAACCTCGACCACACATCAACCAAACCTTGACCAAACATTCAACTGACCATTAACCAGACCTTAACCAAACATTCAACCAACCATAAACCAACCAAATAATGACTAAACATCAACCAACCAAACCATCTGGCAACATATCAACCAACCTCGACCAAACATTAACCAACTAAACAACAACCAAACATTGACCAAGCATCAACCAACTTCACATCCAACATCAACCAAAACATGACCAATTTCAAAAGAAGTAAATGAGGCAAGTTTGCTCCTAATTGGCTCAGACCTTACATCATAATACACAAGCATGGATCAAGAACTTATCAAAACCTGAGCCCTTTAATGCCTTGCATTTGTGACCATTCTACTATTAGTTGAGTACTCATCCACTTGACATTTAACTTGAGCTCATTCCTTGAGCAACCCCATCCTCTTAATCCTCATTCCTTTTAACCCTATTCCCCTAAACAAATCCTATGTAACCCTTTTATATAGTATGGATGCTTTGTCCTAATAAAAGGGAGCCCTTGAACTTCTATAGTCTTGTCCATGACTCAAAATTTTGTCAAAAATAAATTGATGTCAAAATATCAAAATGTCACAACTCTAAAGGTAGACTGCTCCCTCGAAGAATAGCTGTATCATCATTGTTGTATCTAATAGATTGCTCCCTCAAAGGATAGCTATTTAAAGCCCTCAAACATATAAAAAGCAAAAATATAGACTGCTCCCTCAAAGGATGGCTATGACTAAAATATTGCTACAAAAAACACTCTTTTAGAAGCTTCCCACATCGATCAACTTCACAAATGACCACAAAGCAAAATGACATCCCTATGTAGACTTCCCGCATTGATCAGTCTGCTCAAAAAAAAGAAGGGTCATGGACTTGGCTTGTAGTCATCTCAAGGTCTCCTATAAAAAGGGGCAAAGTTATCCCTACTAAAAGGGGTTACCCTATCCTCATATATCATATCACCTGCTCAAGGGACTTTGAGCTCACTTAAATGTCAAAGTGATTCGATTACCTCTCTAACACAACCCATGGTTAATGACATAATGCATAAATGGGGCTCTCAGTTCTAATAACCCCTATCTATGTTATCATTCTGGTTTGTGTCAATGAAAGAGCAATTTGCCTTTCACTTTTTTTTCACACTTTCGTCACATTCAACCAAATCATTTTCTCAAACCAAACCAACCCAAACATTTTCAGACCACCAACATGACATAGTCCATTTCACAAGTTCAAGTTTCTATGGACACCAATGCACATGGAAACTATCGACTACACAATTTATGGCAAGCATAAACCATTACTTGCTGAAGCATAAATAAACTCATTTCATTTTTAGCGTATATCCATCACCTAACATGGACAATTGCTAGGGATGAAAATCCTTGACCAATGTTACAAAATACACCATCACCTCATATGGAAAAAGATGTAACATCATCTTATCCTCATCATTTCAACACATGACCAAACCAATCATCAAGCACTTTGATCTCCTACCTGAACTACATTGATATGAGGCCCTAACAACAGGGGATATGTAGGCAGCACTCAGTCGACATGACGTCTTCTGGGGTTAGCTCGACCACATCCATTTGTTCATCTCCCTAATGGACAAACTATCTTACCTTTGACCATGACTTAACCTCATCCAACCCATCCATAATCGACTCTCTTCCTCCCTTTTAGGGAGAACTACATTGGTCTGAAACCCTAACAATAGGGGCTATGTAGGCAGCACTCAGTCGACATGACATCTTCTGGGGTTAGCTTGACCACATCCATTTGTTCATCTCCCTGATGGATAAACTATCTTACCTTTGACCATGACTTAACCTCGTCCAACCCATCCATAACCAAAACTCTTCCTCCCTTTTAGGGAAAACTACATTGGCCTGATGCCCTTAGGATAGGGGCTATGTAGGCAGCACTCAGTTGACATGGGGTCTTTTGGGTTAGCTCAGCCATTCCTTCATCATATTTCTTCCATCACATTCTTTCATCACCTGCCAATCACATCACAAACAATCACATATTTTCATAATCATTAACAAAATCAAAGCACCATCATCATAATCATTAAACATCATCATATAATCATAAAACATCATCATATAATCATAAAACATCATCACATTAATCATTAAGTATCATCATAATCAACATCATCACATTAGGCATATATCATTAAAACATATGAGAAATGCTAAAAACATCCATAACACATCAATAAACCAAAATCTCATCATATATATCTATCCATCAAAGTTTCTGATGATACAATCTATCTCTCTCTCTCAAAAAATCAAGTACATCTCACATCAACTGCTCACAGGCTGGTATATACATCATATCAAAATTTGCCTTCAAGGCTATGGCTATGGTGGTGGTGGCAGTGGCCATGAAGATGTTGTATCATCTCCACTCTCTGCTCATTTTCATCTGTGGGAACCCAAGGTAGTTGCATGGGACATCGATCTTTGATGACTCTACTCCACTCTCATCTCTGAGTATCATTGTATCTAAGGAAACTCCATAATAACACCCTCATAATAAGCAATCTCCTCCAAAGTAGTCCTATATCTGGATATAGGTATAGTCTATGGTGGACCCATCAATCCTGACATTGTGCCCTGAACTGACCCCTATGGCTATGGTTGAGTTGGCTGCTTTGATGCTGACTGTACTGGCTACTGCACTGGCTACTGAGGTGGATGCTAAATCAGACCCTGTCTTGCCAATGCCTGTGCCTGGGCTATGGCCAATTAACCCTACAAAATAGTGACCTATCCTATCAAAGTAGCCACTCGACCTGTCAACCCTACCATCTACCCCTGTAGTCCTGTGACCTAGCTCTCTAAAATGGTCACCCATCCTCATGTTGCATCCCTCTCCTGAATGGCAGCATCTCTCTCTTATCAGGCTACATCCCGCTCTCTAATCACTACCTACAAATCAAGCTATGGTCCTACTTGTATCCCTGTGTACTGCCCTACCCACCATGCCGAGTAGGCCTCTGTGCATCCTAGATCTACTATCCCAGGGCCTGCTGGTAAATCCTCAAAATCAGGCCCCTCTATCTCCTTTGGTAGTGGGAGAAGTGCCTCTATATCATCTCACCTATACAGTGGGAAGTCAGGTAACACATCCTGAAGTAACCCAAACTGGCACCGCACTCTCTCCACTGGCACCCTCTCGAGCTCACTAGCTCATCTACCTCTGACCCATCTAATGCTCTGCACTCCAACAAGTTGCTCTCTCTGGTCTCTGAAAGATGGATACACTAGGTATGGTCTCCAAATAATGTCTGCAAGGATTAGGGCCTCTAGTACCCCTTTATAGTAGTCTATGTCTCTGGCTACCCCATCCATGCACATTTGAGTCATGACCTCATGCCATCACCTGAATTTGACCCTGAAGCTGGCCTGAATTGCCACTGGGAGGCCGAGGGGTTAGGTGACCACAATATGCTCATATGCCTAGCAATGTAAGAGGTGGCCTACACACAAGCTATACCGTCACCACCGACTGATGCCCCATAGCTCTTTGTATACTTGGGCCAAAAAGACAGGCACCCAAGCAAACACTATCTACTATTCCAACATGTCCATCAAAACTCTAGTCATAGCAATCAAAAATCTACCTCCCTCTGCATCTGGCAGTGCATAGACTATAATGTTGATCATCATCAAGATGGTTAGTCAATGTGCATCCTCATCTACCACATATAATGGCTCGTGCACAAAATTGGCTAAATGGTAACTCACCTTTACTACATGCTCACCAAACAATGTCACCATGTGTATATCATGCGCCTCTCTCAAGCATGCATATAGGTTTGCTCCATGTACTAGTAGCCACAAAATTTGGTACACGCCCTTAACCATCACAGTCATTTCCCCTGTCGGCAAGTGGAAGGTGTTGGTGGAATGATCCCACCACTCGATCAGAGCCACCATCAAACTCACATCCCTCGCCACCTGATAGTATTGCCGTAGCCCATTGAGTCCCACTATGCTCATCTGCACCCACTCCTCCCTGGTAATGTCTCGATGCATCTGTGTCAACAATGGCGATAACCAATCTTGTAGCATCAGTGTCTGCCTCACTTGCATCTAATAATCAAACCCATGTCAGCACGACTACCAATCCCCATGACTCTTTTTCCCTTTGAAGACCTAGCTCACCCATTTGCCCTTTCATCTATCTACTTGACCTTCTACCTGACCGTCTATGGTTATCCTGACACTTGGGAAGCCCTTGGCACAGCTTCAACCCCTTGACTTGGCAATTTTCTAACTCTCTCAGACCAGGCAACCACTAACATTAGTTTGCATGCCAATGATGGCACTTACCTAACCAACATTGGTTATGTGACTGACATCGGCAGGCTGACTGATGCCAGCCACTGGTCAGTCAATGCCAGCAAATCTGCTGATGCCGGTGATTGGTTCAGCCCCAAGGCTGAAGAGGGCAACTCCTAAAATTAGGGCTTCCCCCAATAGCCCCCCATTTACCCCCAAAATGCTCTTAAATCACCCTAGCATGACCTACTTCCCTTCCCACCCTCTTAGCTACCCCTCCCCCTTGATTTCTAGCTAAAAACATCAAAATTTCAAAAACAAAAACAAATTCAAAACCAAACCAGCCAAGCTCACAACACCTCCTACCTCGTCTCATCATTGCCTCTGTGGTGGCACAATAGGTGCCACTAGTGGTGGACCTCTCACGGGTCCTCCTCCACTGTGATGTCCCCTACTAATAGGGAATATCAAAAGACACAAAAATTTGATACCAAAGATGAAAGCTCTAATACCACTGTAATGTCCCTTACTTAGGGCCTCTTTTTTCCTACAAAAGCTCTGAACAACTGTAATATCCCCTTCAAACAAGGAATATATAGACTTATAAAACTTGGATCACAGATACAAACTGCAGAATAGATTCAAGTATGCATAAACAAATCACAGCTCTTATCATTCATTCAGATGATTACAAAAGATGTTCTTATAAACTATTACAATTGAAGTCCTTTCTTATGCATATAAAACATGAAATACAGTATTGAAACCCCTAGCTTTGCAAATTTGGGAGTGAAATTTGAATCTGAAGGGTCTCAGGCTTTCTGTGTCGACACACAGACGCCGTCATCAGTCGATATATCGCCGACGTCGGTCTCTGTTGGTTGGCTTTCTGCCGATGTCGGTCTTCAGTCAACCGATGTCAGTCACTGTAGCCCTTTCTCTGCCGAGGTCGGTGCCTGATGCGGATCTGTATAGACCTGTATGGACTTGGTACGACCGTCAACCTATCTCTTCTTAACCCCTAATAGCTGAACAGCCTGATCTCACGAATATAGATTCTAACACAAGATCTATCTTTGTATAACTTATTAGATCAAAACTAAATAAAGAAAATACCTGGAAAGCTCTGTGATAAACTTCTGTGTGAAGTTATCTCTCAACCCTGGAATTCTGTGATAACTTCTGGGTGAAGTTATCTCTCAGATCTGTATCTCTGTGATAACTTCTAGATGAAGCTATCTCTCAATTTGGCAATAAATCAGCTGATATCTCATAGCCTCTAAATCACACACAATGAAGAGGGGACGTTCTTCACTGCAATGGAATCCTTGAACCCTAGGCTCAGTCTTCACAGAAGAAATTCTCCATAATCAATATCAATAATCAATAGCATACATAATGAACAATGGCCTCCATGAGAAACCCTTATACCCTCAAAAAGATATGCTTGCCCTAATTAGGGTTTCTTAAATTAGAATTAGGGTTTCTAATTAAAAATAGGCTAAATAATTAATATTTGATTAAATCAATCAAATATTAATATCTCCCTCAATACATGTCGGATCAACGAACCGATCGAAGCTAGTGAATCAAGGAGTGATTCTGCACATAACCATATCAAAATAAAGGTGCTCCATTGCATATCAAATATCCCTAAAAAGTAGGAGCCCAGGCCAAATGTGTCTGAAATAACCTGAATGAAAATCAAATGTAGAAATCTTGTGAATCAAAGTCAGGCCAAGCTCCATTATGACCCTCTATCTATCCTATTAGCCTACGAAGGTTGCATAATAGGCTAATCACCAAGACTGTCAATGTCCATGAAAAAGGGGACATGACAATCCGCCCCTCCGGAAATTGTTTGTCCCCAAGCAATCTCGAAACAATGTACTACTCAATCCACCTGGATCCCAAGGAAAAAGTTGTGTAACATCCATCATGTCACTAATCAACCCATGTGAATAAATCATCAACATCAACAGCATCAATAGTATCAAAATCAGCAACTGAAAAATTGCACTCGACACCCAAACAACTATCTGAAGACCAACTATAGATGCCGGTAGAAGAAACCACTCTGAGGGACTCAAGCCAACTAAAATATCAACTCTGTCAAAATTCAAGTCCCTATCTAATTGATACTCACATCCAACTGGACCGTGTATATGACAATCTTTGGTCCCTGAGTCACTGACACCAAAACTAATCTCAGGATGCAAAGAAAAATAAGGAGCATACCTCATCGTATGATGCTGGTAAGAACCCCCAAACTCTGCTACTTGCTCACTATGGCCAAACTAGGACTCAATGGATGGCTCCAATCTTGGCTCCATGAACATCACCTCAACACCCCTATAAGGTAACATAGTAGAAAGGGTTCGTAAAATCTCCTCAGCCAATTGGCTAATAGCACTAGTACCTCAGACAAGCACACCTTCTGTCATCTTATGTGAGTCCAGACGAACACCTGTACTATCCAGCAAATACTCCATGAATGGTTCAGTGTAGTAGAAATTATATGTGGAAGCATCAACATACTCCCGCACACACCCCAACTGATCTCTTTGTAAAGGTGGCACAACCAACTGTACCACACTGTCATCCGTGTGAGAATAATCAATCTGGAGACTCGACTCCACTAGTATCTCAAGCTCATCAAAATCAGGTACTCCCAAATCCTGAACATGTGTATCAGCATCAAAAACATGCTCCTCAGCAACAACTGCAGGAATGTATTCATCACCCACCACCTCAATATACAAATGATCATCCACACTCTGTAAATCAATGCCAAAGCTCATATCAACAGACGGAGTATCAACAACTGTAGCATCACTGTCTAACTCTTCCATACGGAAAGAAACAACTGGTGAAACTAAGTCCTCAAAATTGTCCACAGCGTTCTCCTGAGTATCATCTACAATAATAGGATCCTGGGACTCTGCTACAATCTCTGCCATCGTTGAGAGATCATCAACCCTCAGTGCACTAACATCTGAGCCCACCTATACACTCTGAGTGCAAGCATCTAACTCATCATCATCTTCACTATATCCTATCTCATAATCATAATAATTATGGGACATGCTACTCTCTCGTCAAAGTGATCTGTAGTGCTCTCTCCTCAGCTTGACAAAATGATCAAAGGTCGTCCTCTCTTGAACATGAGGAGGTAATAAATCCCACTCATCATTCGCTGTCTTATACCTTGTGGGTTTGTTTTTGGATGTAGGATATGAAAGAATTTCCTTCATCCTCCTCTGGGTTTCATCCAACTGCTTCAAACTGTGTTCCAACTTCTTCATATCATTGTCCCATTGTTTCTGAGTATATGAAGGCATCATGATACTTTGCTGATTCAATCTACCCAAACTACCCAACAAGATGGCAAGACATTAGCTCTGATATGCCCAATAGGATGGCAGGAATTTGTCTCTGATACCACTGTGAAGTCCCCTACTAATAGGGAATATCAAAAGACACAAAACTCTGATACCAAAGACCAAAGCTCTGATACCACTGTAATGTCCCTTACTTAGGGCCTCTTTTTTCCTACAAAAGCTCTAAACAACTGTAATATCCCCTTCAAACAGGGAATATATAGACTTATAAAACTCGGATCACAGATACAAACTACAGAATAGATTCAAGTATGCATAAACAAATCACAGCTCTTATCATTCATTCAGATGATTACAAAAGATGTTCTTATAAACTATTACAATTGAAGTCATTTCTTATGCATATAAAACATGAAATACAGTATTGAAACCCCTGGCTTTACAAATCTGGGAGTGAAATCTGAATCTGAAAGGTCTCGGCCTTTCTGTGTCGACACACAGACGCCGTCGTTGGTCGATATATCACCGACGTCAGTCTTTGTCGGTTGGCTTTCTACCGATGTCGGTCTTCAGTCGACCGATGTCAGTCACTGTAGCCCTTTCTCTGCCAAGGTCGGTGCCTGATGCGGATCTGTACGGACCTGTACGGACTTGGTACGGCCGCCAACCTGTCTCTTCTTAACCCCTGATAGCTGAACAGCCTGATCTCACGAATATAGATTCTAACACAAGATCTATCTCTGTATAACTTATTAGATCAAAACTAAATAAAGAAAATACCTGGAAAGCTCTGTGATAAACTTCTGTGTGAAGTTATCTCTCAACCCTGGAATTCTGTGATAACTTCTGGGTGAAGCTATCTCTCAGATCTGTATCTCTGTGATAACTTCTGGATGAAGCTATCTCTCAATTTGGCAATAAATCAGCTGATATCTCACAGCCTCTAACTCACACACAATGAAGAGGGGACGTTCTTCACTGCAATGGAATCCTTGAACCCTAGGCTCAGTCTTCACAGAAGAAATTCTCCAAAATCAATATCAATAATCAATAGCATACATAATGAACAATGGCCTCCATGAGAAACCCTTATACCCTCAAAAAGATATGCTTGCCCTAATTAGGGTTTCTTAAATTAGAATTAGGGTTTCTAATTAAAAATAGGCTAAATAATTAATATTTGATTAAATCAATCAAATATTAATATCTCCCTCAATACATGTTGGATCAATGAACCGATCGAAGTTAGTGAATCAGGGAGTGATTTCGCACATAACCATATCAAAATAAAGGCGCTCCGCTGCATATCAAATATCCCTAAAAAGTAGGAGCCCAGGCCAAATGTGTCCGAAATAACTTGAATGAAAATCAAATGTAGAAATCTTGTGAATCAAAGTCAGGCCAAGCTCCATTATGACCCTCTATCCATCCTATTAGCCTACGAAGGTCGCATAATCGGCTAATCACCAAGACTGTCAATGTCCATGAAAAAGGGGACATGACATCCACCCTCTACCATCTCCTCCATCTCAATTTGTCTGTGAGCTCTGCCTGGCCTACCACTACCTTTGCAATCTCCAATCCCCATCCAAATCACTCCCTCTCTTCGCCAATCTCCCTCTGCCACCTCACCTTGCTCAACCGGTCACTCCAAGTCACTTTCATCCACTAAAATCTAGAGCTCCTTTTTTGACTCTGCAATAATCACAAATGACTTTTGGTGGGTTGGTAATCTGGTTTTGTTAGATTTGGCATGCCACTGACATTGGCACAAGCATGCCCTAGAATGCTGATGTCAGCCAATTTTTGCCTACATTAGTCCCTTTGGTTCACCGAAATCAGTTCTGTCATCGACGTCGGTAGACTTCAACCCTCCAACTTCTTCACATTGCCCAAAATCATGCCCCCAATCAACCTGCCTTCATAGTATAAGTCATCTTAGCCTCTTAGGGCACACTTGAGATCACTTTTACCTCTGCCTAACTCGACCCAGACCTTGGAAATCACACCTATCTCCTTTGACCATGACCACTTTCGAGACAACTCTGCCTTGGTTTTTTTGATTACCTTTGCTACCTCACACCTAGTTAGCAAATTGTCATAGACCCTCACAAGTATTGGATCATGTGCAAGTTGATCCCTACTGCTTGTGACTTTTTTCATGTTTTTTAGGAGCACTTCTTGAGCTCGAGACACCTGGAACATGACGACCCATTGGAGCTATATGTAATATCCCCTACCAATAGAGATATATGAAAGACACAAAACTATGATACCAAAGACCAAAGCTCTGATACCACTGTAATATCCCCTACCAATAGAGATATATGAAAGACACAAAACTATGATACCAAAGACCAAAGCTCTGATACCACTGTGATGTCCCTTACTTAGGGGCTCCTTTATCTGCACAAAAGCTCTGATACCACTGTGATGTCCCCTTCTAAACAGGAAATATAGCAATTCGTAAAGCTCTGATCACAGATACAAACATGCATAAACAAATCACAGATCTTATCATTCATCCAGCTGATTACAATAGATGTCCTTTCTTATGCAAACCAAAGAATATTACAGATATGGTCTTAAAACCCTGAAATTATGCAAACTGGAAATAAACTTGCAATTCTGGAAGTCTCGGCCTGCTGTGTCGAACACACAGTCGCCGGCGTCGGTCGATATACTACCGACGTCGGTCTCTGCAGGGCCTTATCTGCCGACGTCGGTCCTCAGACGGCTGATGTCGGTCACTGGAGATCTCTGTCTGCCGGTGTCGGTATCTGCGTGGATCTGTACGGCCCTGTACGGACTTAGTACGACTGCTAGCCTGTCTGTTCTTAACCCCTGATTGCTGAACCACCTGATCTGAAGATATACTATTCTAATACAGAATATCTCTATCTGTATAATTTATTGGATCAAAACTAAATAAAGATAAATACCTGAAATATCTGTAATAACTTCTGTGTGAAGTTATCTCTCAACCTTGAAATTCTGTGATAACTTCTGGATGAAGCTATCTCTCAAATCTGTACCTCTGTGATAACTTCTGGATGAAGCTATCTCTCAATTTGGCAATAGATCGGCTGATCTTTCACAACCTCTGAATTGCACACAATGAAGAGTTGACGTTCTCCACTGCAAATGGAATCCTGGAACCCTTGGCTCAGTCTTCACAGAAGAATTTCTCTAATTTCAATAATCAATTCATACCTACAAACTCTCTCCCATGAGAAACTCTTATACCCTTCCAAAGGTGTGCTTGCTAAAATTAGATTTCCTCAAATTAGAACTTGGGGTTCAAAAATTAGAATTCCTCAAATTAGAACTTGGGCTTCTAAAATTAGAATTCCTCAAATTAGAACTTGGATCTTAAAATTAGACCAATTAATTAATAATTAATAAATATCTAATTTAAAATTAGACCAAATAATTAATATTTGATTAAATCAATCAAATATTAATATCTCCCTCAATACATGTCGGATCCTCGAACCGTCTGAAGCTGGTGAATCAGGGAGTGATTCTGCACATGACCATATCAAAACAAGGGTGCTCCGCTATATGTCAAATATCCCTAAATAATAGGAGCTCAGGCCCAATGTGTCTGAAATAACCTGAATGAGAGCCAACTATAGGAATTCTGTAAATCAAAGCCAAGCCAATCTCCATCATGACCCTCTATCCATCCAATCAGCCTACGAAGGTCGCATAATAGGCTAATCATCAAGCCTGTCAATGTCCACGAAAAAGGGGACATGACAATCCGCCCCTCCAAAAATTGCTTGTCCCCAAGCAATCTCGGAACAATGAACCACTCGATCCACCTGGATCCCAAATGTAGTTATGTTCTGCACTGTTTTGAATCAATACAAGTACCTGCAACATCATCAGAAGTAAAACAAAGAGGAACCCATAATCAAATTGGCGAACACAACTCAACCAATCTCTAAAATCATGACTGCCCTGGATGTGTCGATACTGTACACTGTGTACTGGGCAACTGCGAATTTCATCTACAAAAGATGGAGTTAATCCATCCCATAACTGATCCCTCTGTAGCAGTGGCACAACCAACTGTACCATACTATCAAATGTGTGAGAAGAATCAATCTGGAGACTCGACTCCACTGGTATCCCAAACTCCTCAAAATCAGGTACTCCCACGTCCTGAATATGTGTGTGAGCCTCAACCACATGCTCCTCATAAGCAGCTATAGAAACATACTCACCAACAACACTCAATGTACTAACCTCTGAGTCTGGGGCTGGTGAAGACCGTAATTGCTCTAACTCCATGGTCATCTCAACCAAATGAAATTGTGACTCCTCATAAGCTAACTGTGTAGTCTCAAGAATCTCAGAAGTCGCCTCTAGCTGCTGAGTAAGCTCACTCACCTTATCTTCCTCGACCAACAATGCATCATATGCTGTGCTACCCCACTCCATAAGATAATCTCTGTCGGCGACCAACTGCATATAATCCTGTCTCAGAATCTGGATAGCCTCCCATAAAGAGTGGATCTCTGTCAAGGACAAATAACTACCTCCCTGCTCGATGCTAGTAGGAGAACCCCATCCATAAACTGCTAACAATTGACGAGCATCATCGAAATGCTTACAAGCGGTGGCAATGTCTCGCTCACTAACTCTCAGCTGATTAGACACATGATGCCCTGGCTAGATTGTCTCCCACCCTCCTCCTCTGATGCATGGTCCAAACAAATAGACTCAGAATCACTGATCGCTGTAATACTACCATCCATACTCTGTGAATCAACTCCATAGCTCATATCAACATGCGGAGTATCAACAACTGTAGCATCACTGTCTAACTCTTCCATATCAAAAGAAACAATCGGTGAAACTAAGTCCTCACAACTATCCACTGCATTCTCCTGAGTGTCATCTACAATAATAGGATCCTGGGACTCCTCTACAATCTCTGCCATAGCTGAGAGATCATCGACCCTCAGTGCACTAACATCTGAACACACCTCTACACTCTGAGTGCAAGCATCTAACTCACCCTCATCTTCACTATCTTCTATCTCATAATAATCATAAGACATGCTGCTCTCTCGTCGAAGTGATCTGTAGTGCTCTCTCCTTAGCTTAACAAAGCGATCAAAAGGCAACAACTTCTGAACTCGAGGTGGTACTAACTCCCATTCCTCGTTCGCTATCATATACCGTGCGGGTTTGTTTCTGGATGTAGGATATGAAAGAGATTCATTCAATCTCTTCAAACTTAGTTCCATCTTCTTCATATCATTGTCCCACTGTCTCTGAGTATATGAAGTCATTACGATACTTTGCTAATTCAATCTACCCAAACTACCCAACAAGATGGCAAGACATTTGTTCTGATGTGCCCAACAGGATGGCAGGAATTTAGCTCTGATACCACTGTAATATCCCCTTCCAATAGAGATATATGAAAGCCACAAAACTATGATACCAAAGACCAATGCTCTGATACCACTGTAATGTCCCTTACTTAGGGGCTCCTTTATCTGCACAAAAGCTCTGATACCACTGTAATATCCCCTACCAATAGAGATATATGAAAGACACAAAACTATGATACCAAAGACCAAAGCTCTGATACCACTGTAATATCCCCTACCAATAGAGATATATGAAAGACACAAAACTATGATACCAAAGACCAAAGCTCTGATACCACTGTGATGTCCCTTACTTAGGGGCTCCTTTATCTGCACAAAAGCTCTGATACCACTGTGATGTCCCCTTCTAAATAGGAAATATAGCAATTCGTAAAGCTCTGATCACAGATACAAACATGCATAAACAAATCACAGATCTTATCATTCATCTAGCTGATTACAATAGATGTCCTTTCTTATGCAAACCAAAGAATATTACAGATATGGTCTTAAAACCCTAAAATTATGCAAACTGGAAATAAACTTGCAATTCTGGAAGTCTCGGCCTGCTGTGTTGAACACACAGTCGCCGGCGTCGGTCGATATACTACCGACGTCGGTCTCTGTAGGGCCTTATCTGCCGACGTCGGTCCTCAGACGGCCGATGTCGGTCACTGGAGATCTCTGTCTGCCGGTGTCGGTATCTGCGTGGATCTGTATGGCCCTGTACGGACTTAGTACGGCTGCCAGCCTGTCTGTTCTTAACCCCTGATTGCTGAACCACCTGATCTGAAGATATACTATTCTAATACAGAATATCTCTATCTGTATAATTTATTGGATCAAAACTAAATAAAGATAAATACCTGAAATATCTGTAATAACTTCTGTGTGAAGTTATCTCTCAACCTTGAAATTCTGTGATAACTTCTGGATGAAGCTATCTCTCAAATCTGTACCTCTGTGATAACTTCTGGATGAAGCTATCTCTCAATTTGGCAATAGATCGGCTGATCTTTCACAACCTCTGAATTGCACACAATGAAGAGTTGACGTTCTCCACTGCAAATGGAATCCTGGAACCCTTGGCTCAGTCTTCACAGAAGAATTTCTCTAATTTCAATAATCAATTCATACCTACAAACTCTCTCCCATGAGAAACTCTTATACCCTTCCAAAGGTGTGCTTGCTAAAATTAGATTTCCTCAAATTAGAACTTGGGGTTCAAAAATTAGAATTCCTCAAATTAGAACTTGGGCTTCTAAAATTAGAATTCCTCAAATTAGAACTTGGATCTTAAAATTAGACCAATTAATTAATAATTAATAAATATCTAATTTAAAATTAGATCAAATAATTAATATTTGATTAAATCAATCAAATATTAATATCTCCCTCAATACATGTCGGATCCTCGAACCGTTTGAAGCTGGTGAATCAGGGAGTGATTCTGCACATGACCATATCAAAACAAGGGTGCTCCGCTATATGTCAAATATCCCTAAATAATAGGAGCTCAGGCCCAATGTGTCTGAAATAACCTGAATGAGAGCCAACTATAGGAATTCTGTAAATCAAAGCCAAGCCAATCTCCATCATGACCCTCTATCCATCCAATCAGCCTACGAAGGTCGCATAATAGGCTAATCATCAAGCCTGTCAATGTCCACGAAAAAGGGGACATGACACTATAACTTAGATCAAATAACCCAAACAACTACAACTAAATGTTGGGGCCTAGTTATTTTGATTTTGGCACTCTTTGACCTTTGACCATGATAATTTGACCTACCTATTGCATGGTGTGGTATACATGCAATCCCACCCTTTGCAGCGTTCACACTCACTCTTCATCCTCTCTATCCATCTCTCTATCAAATCGACACTTGATCTCAGGTTCCATTCCCTTGACTCTTGCTTTGAGGGGGGAACACCTCATCCCATACCTGGGGCAACCAACTCCTATTTTTGTCTTGCAGTTCATCAAGAACAACCAACAAGACAAAAAGGGGCAAATGTAGACACCGAAATTGTGTCTATCCCTTGGTCATCCTCCCCCCTTGGTCCCCTTGGTCCACCTTGTAACATAAGTCCTAGCCCACTCCATTATTAAGTTAAAATAAATCAAATATTTTAATTTAGTAGCCCCTTTACCACTTCAACCATGCCACCTCACTCCACCTTAGATTCCTCTCCTTGGATGCCCCCACCCCATGCCAAGCCTTAATTGCCTAAATCCCATCTTAACCATTCCTCTCGCACTCATTTAAGCCCCTCTCGACCATTTTCTAATGATAATTTGACCCTGACAGCTTGTAAGAATAGGCAAAAGGCTAAAATTAGCCTTTGTCTCCATTCTTCAGCCACCGATGTCAATCACTATGCGACCGACATTGGTGGTTCTGTCAGTGTCAGTTTTCTTTAAAACTAGTTTTCTGCATCCGTTGTTGGCTCTTGCAAATGTGAATTCTCATGCTCTTGCTTCCCAACATTCTTTCTTATCATTTTATTGGAGGTATCAACATCTTGACAACATTTTCTAGGCTCAGAGGATCAACATCAGTCATCCCACACCAGGTTGAAGGTTGCATGGCACTCTTTCCCACCAGCCACAATAGACACAGCTCCTACACTTCTCTGCCAACTCCATCCATAGCTAAGTATTTGCATTGGTTTCATTTCACTATCTTTTGAAATGCATTAGCATTTTGTCCACTGTCCATTCCTAACCATTTTGGACACAACCCAATCTGTCCTCTCCAGAGAGGCTAAAAGGCCTTCTCTCACCTTGGTTTTCCCTGTTGGCCCCTGACATTCATTTGATCCCCTTTTCAAACTATACTCTTTGTTCTGTTGACCCAACACTAGCCATCTAACTCCCACAAACATTCCCAAAACCATTCTGATTGACCAGACTACCTTGAAACTCATCCAGACCCTATCCAAAGCCATTTCCCCTACCGACGTCGGTAGACTAACCGACGTCGGAAACCTTGACCTACCGACGCCAGCAGAACCACCAATGTCAATGACTATGGAAGATAGATTGCTGCTTACATGTATGCATTTGCTTTCATTTCTTTTATTCAGTCTTTATCATTTCTATTTCTAGCAATATTCTACTTTTTAACAATCAGTGGACTGTCATCCTCCAAGAAGTCTTTGCACTTCTAGGACCAAGCTCTCACTTGGTATTCCACTTTCTAGCTATCTAACAACCTCTATGTTTGAGTCTCTTTCTTCTACAGGTGTCATCCTCCACAACTAAAGAGGAGTTCCTTCAGTCATCTGAACTTGGTGCGTAAGACTTCATCTGGGTACGTACAAACCCTTGACCATTTTATCTTAGTTTCTCATTTCCTTTTGAATGTGAAAGTGAAAACTTGTTTGGAAACAACATGTTTGGCACCATGATTCATCTCATGAAGGAGATGCAATAAACTTTCCTTTTAATCCTAGAAAGGGATGTATGCTTAATTGTTAGATGTATCTAGTTGTTTTCTTCCTATTTTCCCTAATTACTTTGATCACGTGTGTTTTGTTAGTAGGTTTGCATTGATTTATGTCTATCCTTTATTTTATGTGGTTGAGGTAGTCAATTAATGGTCTTGTTTTAATCAAATCTTTTGGTCAATGATCAAAGGTATCCTTGTTTTGTTTTAGAATTCAGATGAATCCCTAAGCCCAATGGACTGATAAGGCTACTAGACTAGTGAGTATAGTAGGCATACTACCCCTATGAGTCACCAATTTGTTGACCAAATTTGACCCTACAGGTCAAATTAGGGCACCTATAGGTAAAAAATTGAGTTTTAGATGTTTTTGGGGTATAATATTATGTCATAAGATGTATTATATGTATTTTGATGTTATTCCATATCATATTATCCTTGGACAATTAGTCTTTTAGTCTATTAATAATTTTAAGTCATTCTAGGGTCATAAATAGAGCATTTAATAGGTTGTATAACATCATTGGTAAATTTGAATATTCCATAATATTATGTCACATCCCATGTGTCCTAAGAGGTATTAATAAATTATCACAACTGAAAAGTGGTAGTTTCTTTAGAAAAAGGGGTAGTTTTCTTTAAAAAAGGAGAGTTTGGTACATGTATGGCCCATGGGGAAGTGTGCCATGTGAGAGAAGATCATATAATTTATCTTCAGATTCCTAAAGCTAAATTACGTGTTTAAAATTCTCTATAAGTGCTAATTCTAAGATAAAATTATTTTGATCCTTTTTCACCCTTTTAGACATATAGAACCAGTCTTCAGGTTTGTACTTGGTATGGCCAGTAGGGGTTGGGATGGTTAAATTAAACTTATATATATTAATTTACATAAAAATATTTCAAATAATGGTGGATTATTCTTTATTAACCATCCTCATGAAGTTGACTATATTTTTATGCTTGCTAATTTGTGCACCCTGTAGGTTTTGCTCTTGTTTGGATGATTCCATACAATCCAATTGATAATATTATTTTAAGATGATTTTTACTCCCTTATATCATGTTATCCATTATTTTTTTCACATTTTAATTTTGTTTTATGAGACAACCAACTCAATTTTCAAGAAGTGGAGTAAAATTGCATTATTGTTTTCCAATTACTGGAGGTTTATTATGTGTTATGGCTCCAAAATGAATTGAAATAATGTATGATTTATCATATATGTATTTTATTCACCTTAAATTCCAAATCCAACTCTAATATCCACTTCAATATCCAAGAGAGCAAGTAAATTCACAAAATGGTCATCTACAATAATGTTACGATCTACCACTTCTTGGGGAAACATGAAATGTATGTTTAAACTTATCTAAGGTTTAGAAGGTTTTAAAAAAAAATTAAAACCATTTTAAAGAGTTTTAATGAGATTTGATTCTATTGGAACCTCAAGGAGACCCTCCAAGTAAACTTGTGGCACTTTGGGACAAATTCCCAAAACTGTCAAAATAGAGGTCTAGGCCCTTTTTGGGTGTCCTTATACATGATTGCATTGAGTTCCAGAACTTCAAAGTAATTTTTTTTCAATCTTACATATAGGTTTATCAACTTGAAAAATAATATATGTGTTTGAGTTGAGGAGAGTGGTTTTTGAAAGACCTCAAGTTGCTCTTTGAACACTGAAATTCCATAGTGTTATCTATAACAAGATGAGTTGATGATAAGTTATAGGCATAATGAGTGGATTTGGTTGTTAATACTAGGTTTTAATGTATTTTTTCACTAAATAATGAATACTTTCCATGTAAAACATCAATGAGGTACATGGAATATGGTTTACACTCATGAAGGATGAACTAGTCCATATAAATGGCTTAAACACAATCACCTATAGCCATACTATCTCCTTCAAGGCTTAACCCAAAGTTGAAAATTAGACTATTCACCCATATGTGAATGTTTATAAATATTTAAAGTGATAATTCATGATATAATTATCATATATGGAAGTTGGAATACTGTATTTTGAGTTTTATGCTCACCTACAAGTTTCCTTTTGTGAAGAGGTTGACCTATAACAAGCTTTGGCTCTTACCCATTCATAAAGTGGACCTAAGGATTGGAAATATTAAATTTTATTAAGGGTTAAAGTAAATTCCAAGATATAAATTTTATAAATAGGAGTTAAATGGTGATGTCCTAAGATCCAACAAGTACCTATAGGGTTTCATCTTGCCCAACACAATTGATTGTGTTGATTGAGAAAGGTAGTGAACTAAGGGGTGATGGTTCTTGATGTTTATATAGCCAAAAATGGGTAAAATGGATACGAGTGGCTCTAGTGAACTCTCAAGGGGCTTTTAAACATTATCTCTTGTTTAACCTATGCAAGTAACCTACATGTAACCCCTCTCCAAAGCAAAAAGTACTAGAGAGTGATATTTTGATACTTGCATTACATGAGAATGAGTTAAAATAAGTACTAAATGATTAAAGGAGACTTATGGCAGGTTTTTAAATTATTTTTTAAAGATAAAAAACATAGGGTCAACTATAGATGTCCCATCTAAGGCAAGAAAATAGTCAAGAATTTATGCCTAGTTTGTGAGTTCAAAGTCCATGGAAAGGGGAAGGGATATAAAAATTTAAAGTGATAAAAAAATAAAGACACATTAATATTGATATTCATGATATAAGGAGGCTTTTGAAATGGAAAATACAATCAAATAAAGAGCCTAAAATAAGTAGATCATAGTCCTTATAAAAATCTTGCATACATAAAATTCCTTTACATGGTCTATTTTGGATTTTAAAGCCTTTGGAGGGTCAAATTACCTAGTAGAGGGTTAATTTTTTTTTATATAACCAATAATACTTTAATAATCATATAAAATTGTTTTTTTGGTTATAAAAATAGGGGATGTGCCTTTTGTTTTATCTCAGATGGAGGGCACTCCCCTAGGTGCACAAACTGGTAGGTTAAGGAAGAAAGATGAAAGGATGGACCAGGGTCTATTTGGAAATGGAAATGAGATGTTTTAAATGTTTTATAATATATATAAAAACATAATTAATAATTACCAATAGGATTGAAGAAAAGAGGGTGCTTAAAAACCCCAAGGTTACAGTCAAGCCAATTGGGCAGGGTTTATGACCTAGAGCCAAATTGGTAGACCAATGACATCTCCAAATTTAGTAAAGGTTTAAAATTGACAAAATAATGTTTTTGGTATAATTATAGAGGTTTTAAATATTATTGAATTAAAATAATTCAAATTATATGGCCTAGAAAATAAAGGTTGTAGGCAGGCCTATTGGACATGGTTTAGGCATAATATCCAAATGAGGGCCATTCACACTTCTAGCATGAGATATGAATTACAACCCATTATAAAACGTTTGTGAGGTAATATAAGATATTTTAAATATATTTATATTTAAAGGAAACCACAAGGAATTCATTTTTGGGCTCAAGAATAACTTAGGTCTATTGGAATGGAGAGAAGAGCTTGATAGGCTAGCTTTGGAAGTTCATATCTCTATTGGTGATTTGAATTAGGTAAAATTAATTATATAGGAGTTATCAGAGGTCATAAAATAAAATTTGTTGAATTATTTTTATATTATAACATTAGATATTTATGAACAAAGCTTAAGGACAAAAATTGCCTAAAACCCTTGTAAACCCTCAGTCAATACTCATTTGAGGAAATGAGGTTAGATAGCTAATATAATGGAATAGTTTTATTAGGATGATTATTTGAGGTTTTATAATAATAATTAAATATACTCCCCATATTTTTTATCTATACATAATTGTGTAGATGGGGTGCAAAATAGGGGTTTTTTACTATTTTGTGCATTGTGTAGTTTCTAGGAGGTTCTACGAGATGAAACCAACTTTAGGAGGAATATTGAGACTTGTGATAACCAAAAAATGTAATTTAATTCCTCATAAAAAATCTTAAGTTCCTTAATAGGATCTCTCATCTTAGTCAGTCAAAACTAGCATAGTGACCAAGCTAGGGAGAAATGTTAAAACTTCAAATGGATGGCTTTTTTAGGTGTACCTAAGTAGTCCAAGGCCATAAAAAAAAAGTCTTTCCAAGTGTCATACACTCCATAAAAAATATTTTAAAGGAAAATATAAGCCAATTTTTAGGCCAATTGTGGAGGTGCATGAAGGAAGAGTTTTTTGGACTTTAGACGATGATGGCTCATTCCCAGATGATTCCAAATGACCAAGCCTATAACCAATGCCTATAGAAGCATGTATAAAATACTTAACCTTAATTCCAATAATAATACCTATCCCTAATCAATTTTTGGGATGTTTAAATATGTTTAAATCATGAAGGTAATTTTCTAAGCCAAAATGAGGAGTTTCATGCCACTTTTCATGAGTTTTATGACTTGGATGGAGACTTGTTATTTCTAACCTTGCATGGTTCTTCCCATATTATATTATCATGAAAAATAAACTCCTTTTATCAGCTTGACAAGTGTCCTTATGACCCTTGTACTTATATCTTCTCTTCTCTCTCTCAAGTTTTATAAAACTAGCCATTTTAGCCATTTTAACTTATTCTCCACCTGAGTATGGTGAAGCCCTGCTCATTTGCATACCATTTGATCAATAATAATTCTAATTTTTTACCTCTTCATGACTATTCATAGTGGTTTTTACTTAAATGTTGGAACTTATTTAGTGAATATTATGGATTCATTATCATGTTGTCTCACTCTTTCATCTTATTTGTAGTTGGGAAGCATCTTTTTTCAAGGCATGTGAAGTGTTCTAGGAAGTTTCAAGGTTGAGTGAGTTAGTATATTCACTAGTGCCATTAAATTCATATTGTCTATTCCTCCTATACTAAACATTCATCCATAACCTCATAATGTAATATTAATGTGAGAAGATGTAGATTGGATAAATGTATGTTTGGTTTATCTCTTAGTTTCATGTGTAAGATGCAGCTGGTTAGAAGTCATCAACTTATTTGGTGTATGACCTCGCTTAAGATAGTTTTCTTTAAGTTTTATCTCTCCCTTTTCCCCCAAATTTTAGTTGTATTTATGATCCAAAGTGGTACATCAAATGAGCTAGCCCTATCTAGAGATTCAACTCATCCTTAGGCTACCCACAAGCCTAGAGGTGTTTTAATTGTGCCACTTGGATGAGGACAGATGAGACATATCCTCAAAGGGTGCAAATCCAAGTGATAACAATACCTATGGGTACTCATTAAATCTTGTAAATATTCATTCATGGTCTTTAATACTTGAATACCAACTTAAAGGATCCATTTTACTCATTACAACATTAAAAAACTAATAAAAATTTGTTAATAGGCATCTAAAATATTAAAGAAGGGAAAACAAAGTTAAAAGTATCCTTTGATACAAGAAGTACAAACTTTATGGCTTACAAAGAAGTTTGAAACCTTCAACATGACCTTATACCCCATTTTGATATATTTCACCACTCTTTAATGACCAAATGAATTATTCTAAGACCTTTTTGATGTATTTTCCCCTTAAAAAGAACTTATATATCAATTAAGTCATAAAATGAGCATGTATAAGGGTTAAAATGAACTTTGTGACCTCTTTAACTCTCCTAAGACCTTATTGAATCCTTCAAATCTATGGAATATCCTTAAATGTTTATATTATACTTTATTTTGATGCAAGGAGATCAACCACATGAAGGTAATGTTATTTCTCTTAATCAATTGATCTTGGCCTAATTGTCTTACTTCTAGAATGAGAGATCAATGTGACTTGAAAAGTCAACATGTGTTTCCATACATGTTTTAGGAAGACTTCCCAATATTTACACACTTTGATATCCAAAAGTGCCATATAAAGATTTATAGAGGTCTCAAAGCATGGATATGAACCCAAAATTAGGTTGCATGTCCATGAAGATCTACATAACTCTATCTAAGCCAAGGTACAATGCCAAAAGAGACTGAAAGTGTTGGATGGAGTCTAAACAATGTCAAAAATAGAGTTTCAATAACTTACAAAGATCTTAGGTAAGAAGATCATAGGTCAATAAGATTATATAAGATATGATATGAGTTAAAATGAATATCTACATGAATGTATGAAGCCTATAGGATCACATCAAAATATTGATCAAGATAGGTAGTTAAAATAGACCTCAATCAGTTCTTTAAACATCCTAAAAATTAGATTTGTAGGCCTTCAAGAGAGAGAAAGAGGTCTATAGAATCTATAACAAGATTTAAAATAATATTTATATGTATTTATAAGTTTATAGGTGATTCAAAAAAGTCTAAGAAGACAAGTCAAGGTTTAGAAGGTTCTTAGGACTATTCATGATTGTTTGTAGACCATGAAGCCTTGGAAAAGAGGTCTATAGACCCAAAAACAATCCCAAAAAATGAAATTTGTAGGTCTAAACAAGATTTTAGGCTCTTATAAAAAATATAAAACATTAAATATAGGTTGGAAGAGATAAGAGGGTCATCCATGGTTTTTTATTTTCCTTAAAAAGAGGAAAAAAAGTTGCAGCTTTTGAAGAAAGCATCAAGTGTGCAGAACAAAAGGTTAGATCTTTAGGGTTTTCACAAAAGATGGTCACATCCCATCTCATTTATTTATAACAATGGTACTTATAAGGTTTTTTAAATTTCATGATAAGTTTAAATGTACCTTTTTATGGACTCTATACTCTGCAACAATAAAAAACTATGTAGATCTATTAAGGATCTTACAAAACTCGTATAAGTAGTCATTGACCTTTCTAAAAACCTAAACCCATATTTAAGGTAAGAGAAGTTTTAATCAGTGTTTAAACATGATCCTAATATGTTTATTATATTTTAAATATTTATTTATGGTAATAAGTCAAGTACATATGAAATAATGAAGGCAAGAAAATGTGAAGGGTTTCCATAAGTCTCAAGGCCAACTTATAGGTCTGTAATAGGCACCATTGTTTCACATGATTATAAATGGCCTATAAAATATTTCTAAGATTAGTTAAATAATTTTAAAGACACCTAAAAAAACCCTAAATTTTTTTATAAGGTTCAATGACTAGCCAAGAAAGTTTCGAAGCTTCTAGGAAGATACATGCATGTCTGTAATTTACTTTTTTAAGGTTTCATGACTTTGCAAGGTGAAAACATAGGTTATATACATATTTTAAACAATTTTATATGATAATACAATTAAAATAAAAGATATAAGTCTACAATATTCAAAAAATCCTCTAAATTTGTAGAGCTACATGGTTTCTAAGGTTTTCAATCTCCCTACAGAACTATAGCCATTCATGAGGTTTATCTTGATATTGTAATGACTTATCAATGATAAGAAGAATGTATAAATTGATATTATAGTATTAAAAAGTCTAATAGAGATGATATAAGGTGATAAAAATTGTTTATAAGGCTCTATGAATAATATATAGTGAGATTAGTGTTCTTATAAACATGAAGACCTATATACAGGTCTACCAGTTAGGATTTAGAGGGTTTTCAAGTGCCTTTATAATATTAATAACATATAACATTACTATTTTGGTAATATTTCACAAATTTTCACCACATCAAACATGATTCAATAATAATAAATAAGACTATAGGTTTTTAAACATGTTTCCAAGTTGTTTTTGTAGGTTTTAAGTCTCAAATTTAGTTTCTAGAAGCCAAAACATGACTGTAGGCCTGTGAGGTCTTAACCCAAGGTTTTAATAATGTTTCTAATGTTATAATAGTTTAAAAATTTAAAATAAAGATACATTTATTTATGTATAAATTTTGGATTTTAGAAGGATAATATAAAAGTTATTAGTATTCTCATAAGCTCTTAACCATGTTTTCATACAGGTGTCTGATGTTCTAATAGATAATTTTAGCATGTTACCAATGTAAAATGAGGTTCAATTGTGATAAAAATATAATAAAATGATGTAATAGAGATTCTCACATGATCTAACTTTGTACAAAGTTTTTAGGTAGAATTAATATGTCTCCAGACAAGATCCTTCCAAAGTAGTTTATCAAGGTCTTAAAGCATGTTTCATAGGATTAAAACTCCAAAGAGATAGATATCAGAGGTCTCAATGTAAGTTTTAAAACCTTTATATCATGGAGGTTGTAGGTAGAGTTCATAGGTTGAAAGCATAATTAAAATTCTCATGCAAAAAATAGCTAAAAATAAGTGTTTCCATGATTTAGACATAACCAAAACTCCTTAGACCTTCCTACAGGTTTGAAAATTATTTTGAAAGTCATTAAACTTTTGATTTCCTCTTGTTACTACCCCTTTAAGGACATCTTACCTTTATTACATGGAAAAGACTTCTTCAAGATCATGACAATGTCTACACCTCACCAAGCCCTCATCCAATGAAATCTAAGTATCTTCATAGTTACAAAAAAAAAGAAGATAAGATATTCATAAATATTTAATTATATTTAAAGACTTAAATAAGGATGACAAAAGTTTATTATAAGCTAAAAATTAGGTTATAAGACTATGAAGGTTTGCATAACCTTGTCAAATCCAAGATGTAAGCCTAAAATGAGATTTTCAAGTGTGGGAGTAGCCTACAGGGTCCTGACAAATGTATAAGAGCAATAAAAAAGGTTAATGAGATTGGAGAGAGGATACCTAACATTTTTCTAGGATCATGAGGTTTTTTCAAGAAAACTAACTCTTTTGAAGATTAAAATGACTATTTTCATGTCTATAGAACTCTATAGTTCCTTATCAGAGGTCTTAAAGTAGAAAATATGGTTGAGGGAGATTAAAAAGATCTTGAAGAATATATATGATGAGTTTCAATTACTTGAGGAGAAAATAAAAGGTACACAGGCCAAAACATAATGTTTATAAGGGTTTATAAATAAAAACAATCACATTCTCTTATTATTGTCATTATGCATGTTATTGGGAAAGTCTTAGAGGGATTTTAGTAGGTCATAATACATCTCATAATGGTATTTATACTTGTAAAGGATGGAATAATCATGTGGATCTATTGAGAAGCTCACAAAACCCTACAAACTTAGTTAATGACCATCTAAAATCCTAAACCTATGACTTTACCTTTTGACACACTTTGACTTTTTGAAGGATTGATGAGGCAAAAAATAAGGATGTAAACTCCTCTTAGGCACAAGAAAAATAATTTTATAATGTTATAGATCTAAGAGTTTTAAGAAACAAGGTTTTAGAGTTTGTTCCATCCTCTTCAAAGAATATTACAAGTTTGTATACCTTCATACAATATCAGATGGGTCAATGAGGTAGAATATGGGTTTTGTGCTCTCAAATACCTACAAGGAAGTATACAACAGTGTCTTCCAATGTTTCATGATGAAAAATGATGAATTTTAGTAGGCTCAAGACTAGTAAAACATTAAAATCCCTGATGATGAAGTCTATAAACTTATTTTAAGGTTTCCATGACTATATCAATGGTAACATCAATACATCTTAGAAGTACCATGAGGATCAAGAACATCATCAAGGTTGAAGGTAGTTCCAAGAAAGTTGTAGTCATGGTTTTTAAAACCTTCATATAGGGTTTTCATCTTTTCGAGACCTAATAGAGTATCTTTAGGCATGTACCATAGTTTTCAAGAGTACATTACTATATCAATGATAAAGTAGAGGTTTCTATGATCATAGAATGAAAATAGGAATAAAACAATAGCTGACAAGTTTTTCTTGGTAATACAAGGTTAGAATAGGGGTTTATAACATGACCAAGAATAAATTATAAGTTTGTAGTAATATGCAACAAAGATTCAAGAGTCTCTAAGATTTATTGATGTTGTTATAGACCTAGATAAGGTCTATAATTTTTTTTAAATATTCTTATGAGTATCAAGGTTTGTTATGTAGAAGACAAAGTTTTTATCGTATTCAAACCTTCAATAAAATTATCACAAGGTCTTAAATATGTAAGATGAGTAAGAACATCACTTCTAGGCCTAGTTTTCTTGAAAATTTTGGTTTTCTCATAAAATTTTGGTTTTTTTAATGGTATAAGAGGTCTTAAGATTCTTATATCATTCTTAGGTTTCATGTCAAGCTGTTGGTTTTTGTTTTAGCTATTTAAAAATTCAAATTTGCCCTGTCCTGCCAAAAGTGACTTTTTGAATTTTTGAATTATTTAGTCCTTTTTAGGTGTTTCAATAGTGTTTTTAAGGAACTCTTAAGGTTTAAAATTATTGGTTTGACCTATTTAAGTCACCATATTTATATACCATTGGTCTTACCTCATGAATGTAAAGAATGTAAACTTTGATATATGTTTCAATGTCTTAAGTAGCCCTCTAGTGATCATTAGATGGTCCAAAAATAGTTAGAGCAATTATAAGACTCATAAAACGTATTATATATTTGGAAGGATCATTTATTTGAATTTTTAAGTGGTCAAGATACAATAAAAATAAGAATAAGTTCCTCATTTTGATGACAAACCATTTCAGACCCCATTTTCCTATGTACTGGCTATGAAGATGACTATGTATGACTGATCATTGGAGAAAGATTCAATAAATTTATATTTTTGATGATAATTTTGAATTGGTAAGTTTATTACATATTTATTACAAATTGAATATTTTTTATTTTGATTAGTTTCATACTTATTTGTAAGAAACTCAACACATACTTGTAGATGCTTGAGAACACACTCAGAGTCAAACCCAAACTATTGAAAAATTAGTAAAAAAAGTTATCAAGAAGGTAAATTATGATTAAATAAGGTGTTTAAGGTTAGTATAGATATCAATCAATCATCAAAAAGGTTTTACATTCAGTTTGGAACTTAAAATGTCAAATTCTTCCTTCTCGGGTCTACACATATAATCTTAAACCTAAAACTAAAACTTGATTTATAGGAGTTCCAACTAGTCAAAATTTAAAAAGGTTTATGATTTATTATGAGTGAATGTGTTATATAGGATTTTTAATATTTTAGACTTGTACAGACATTCCATGTACATAAAAATAGGACTGAGGATTAATTAGGCATCAAGAGACCTAATTAGGGTTTGATGGAGGATAGAAAGGTGGTCTCTAAGTGGATTTAAATCAAGAAATTTTTTATAGGCAAGGAAATCAATAGAGGGTACTCAAAAAGTACCATATATTTTTAATATCAATCCTAAATAGTTTGTACAATCAAAAAATGTGAAAAATGCTATTAAGAAGTTTAAAAGGTTGTGTTAAGTGACAACAAGTTGGAAATTCAATTAGTAGTTGTTATTATACATATATTAGTATCATATCCAAAATAAGACACCTATAATTGATTGGATAAGGTGAGATTATCTGAGAGGAAGATAAGTGAATATTCTTTAGTATATTACCTAAGTAGAGACAAGATACCACCTAGGAGAAATATAGTAGGTGAGAGGGAAATAACCATACAAATGGGATATGAAATATTGTAAGAATTGAGGAATATCAAAGTCAAATTTGATGAAAGAATCATATTAGTTGATGTTAATCAAAGGAGAGGAGTAGTCATAGGTGATTTTAGTGACTAAGAGGAATAAGAGCCATATGCACAAGAGTTAGAAGATGAAGTAGAGAGAATAAATGAAGAACAAAAGTTTGGAAGATTGAATAAGGTAGTGAAAGGGCAAATATTCAAGCCCAAACTAGATCTTATAGTGTATGCAGGTAGGCTTAGTGGAGAAGAACTCCTTGATTAGATAGGAGAGTTGGATAAATACTTTGACTTTGAGGATGTACCATAAGAACAAAACATGAAGATTTTTAGGACAAAGATAAAGGGTCATGTATCCATATGGTGGGTTTACATACAAGATGAAAGAAGGAAAAAAGGAAAAGACAACATTAAGTATTGGGATATAATGGTTTCCAAGTTGAAAAGAAATATTTTTCCTAGTGACTACATCACAAACTTGTATAGAAAGCTTGAAAACCTGAAATAGAAAGAGATGGGAGTAAAATAATATACTAAGGTGTTTTACAAGATCAGTATTAGATTAGGCCACATGGAAGGTGATGATATTAAGGTGTATAGGTATCTCAATGGTTTGAGATGCAACTTATACGATAAATTGAGATTTGATAGTCCAAAGACATTGGAAGAGTGTTACCAGTTGGATTTAAAAGTAGAGGACAAACTCAATAGGAAACAAAACCAACAAACCATAGGTAGAGGCAAACATTTTAGGGGTATATGTCAACAAGGAGGTAGAGGTTATTTACAAATAAATCAATGGGATTCTAGTACTTCACATGAACAACCATCTAGCTCAAGAGGAGGATTTATAGGTAGAAGACCATATTTTATGGGTGGTTTTACATTAAGAGGTATAGGATCATGTGGTTTTATATGTACGTGTTTTAAATGAAGCAATTTTGTTGGAAATATGTCTTGGGAATGCCCATAGGATCATCTAGTAATAAGTCACTTGTGGAGGAACCTAAGGTAGGATAATATTTTTTAATGAGGAGAGTGCTGATAAAAACACCCAAGGAGAAGGAGCCACCACAAAGAAAAACCCTTTTCAAAACTTATTGTAAATACCAAGGTAAATATTGTAAAATGGTTATAGATTTAGGAAGTATAGATAATTTAATCTATACTAAAATGGTAAACAAACTTGGATTGATGAAGTTGCCTCACCCCACACCATACAAAGTCTCCTAATTTAATAAAGGACAAAAAGTTTTAGTTTGTGAACAATGTTGGGTGGAGTTTCAAGTTGGAAGGTGCACGGATAAGGTCCTTTGTGACATGATCCCAATGGGTGTTTATCATGTGGTTCTTGGGGTTCCTTAGAAATATGATATAAAAACCACTCATGATGGTAGGATAAATGTATACACCTTGGTTAAAGATGGATTTAGTCATACCTTGTTGCCTATGAAGGATGAAGATAATGACCAACAAGTTGGATCAAATGTGATGTTGGTTAGTGGAAAGGAGTTTCTAAATGCTTATAATGAAGAGGATTTGGGCTTTGCATTGGTATTCAAGCCTAAGAATGTTATGAAAACTACTAAAGTGAATGAATTACCTTAAGAGATCTAAGACATGTTAGAAGAGTATGCATAAATTGTATTTTAAGAGTTGTCAATTACAATTCCACTTATGAAGAGCATTAATTATCACATAGACTTTTTTCTAGGAGCAAGTTTGCCTAACAAGGTATCCTACAAGATGAATCCTAAGGAGAATATAGAAATAAAAAGACAAGTAAAAGAAATTTTAGAAAAATGGATGATCAAAGAAAGTCTTAGTCCTTATACAACCCCTATAATGTTGGTGCCTAGGAAGGAAGGTGAGTGGAGAATGTGTATAGACTCTAGGGCTATAAACAATATCACAATTAAATATAGGTTTTCTCTCCCCAAGATGGAAGATTTGATGGATTACTTGAGTGGATCAAGTTACTTTTCCAAAAATGATCTTAAAAGTGGTTATTATCATATTAGAATCAGACAAAGGGATGAATGGAAAATTGCTCAAAACCAATGAGGGGTTTTATGAATGGTTGGTTATGCCATTTGGCTTGACAAATACACCTAGTTATTTCATGAGGATTATGAATTAAGTCATAAAACTTTATATAGGTAAGTTTATAGTGGTATAATTGTATTATATTATTATCTATAACCCTAGTAAGGAGGAATATCTTCATCATTTACATCTAGTCATGAGAAAGTTGCAAGAGGAAAGGTTACTAATTAACCTCAAAAAGTGTGAGTTCATGAAATTATAAATGTTGTAATTAGGTTTTTAATCTATCAGGGCATGCTAATGATGGACAAGGACAAAGTGAAGGAATTCATAGAGTGGACAAAACCTAGAATAGTTGGAGAGGTAAGGATTTTTCATGGGCTTGGAAGTTTCTATAGGAAATTTATTAGAAATTTTAGTAGAATATGTGCTCCAATAATATTTAACAATAGGGGAGATAAGAAAAAGTTTGTTTGGAATAATAAATATGAAAGGATTTTTCATTATTTGAAGAAAATAATAATGGAATAACCTATCCTAGTACTACTAGACTTTAACAAAGTTTCTCAAATAGAATGTGATGCAAGTAGAGTGGAAATAGGGGCTATTCTAAGCCAAGAGAGTAGACCAATAACTTATTTCACTGAAAAGATCAATGATGCCAAGATACATTATTCATCCTATGACTTGGAATTTTATGTAATGGTGTAGACATTGAATAAGTGGAGGCATTACTTAAAGTCTAAATATTTTATCATCTATATAGACAATCATGCACTTTAATTCAACACTAATCAGCCTAGGCTAAATCAGAGACACATGAAATGGGTGGAGTATATGTAGAATTTTACTTTCACCATCAAAGATAAGTAGGGAAAAATAAATAGGGTAGAAGATGCATTGAGTAGAAGAATCCTATTAATGAATTAGATATAACTTGAGAGTGTGGGTATTGAATCACTTGAGGATATGTATGTATATGATGAAGACTTTAAAGAATCATCCAACTACACTAAACAAAGAGCCATGGTTGGAATATATTATAAAATATGGGTTGATATTCAAAGGTGTGCATTTATGTGTCCCAAGAAGATAAATAAGAGATAATTTAATCTATGAAAAGCATACTGGGATTATGACAAGCCACTTTGGGCTTGATAAGACTTTGGAACAACTCACTAGACACTATTTTTGGCCTAAGATCCAAGTAGAAGTAAGGAGATATATTGAGATGTGTAAAAATTATCAAATGGCCAAAGGAAAGATCACCAATTTAGGATTATATCAACTCTATCAGTCTCAAATAGACCTTGGGAATCCATAATCATGGAATTCATGATGACACTACCTATAACAGAAAGAGGTTTTAGCTCCATATATGTAGTTGTGGATTTTTTTTTTAAAATGTCAAATTTTATTCCTTTTAGGACCAATAATGATGCCATCCATGTGTAAAATATATTATTTAAAGAGTTATAAATACTTCATGGACTTTCACTAAACATTATATTTGATAGAGATACTAAATTCCTAGGCCACTTTTGGAGAACACTATAGAGAAAAATAGGCACAAATATGAGTTTTAGTTTAGCTTACCACCCTAAGATAGATAGTCCAACTGAGGTGGTTAATAGGTGTATAGGGAACCTATTTAGTTGTCTATATAAGGATAATCCCAAGCAGTGATATCTTATATTATTGTAGGTAGAATTTGCTTACAAAGACTCCTCTAATAGGAGAATTGGCACGAGTCCTTTTCAAATGATAAATGGTATGTAGTATAAAGGAGTGTTTAAATTCATAAATATAAGTAATATGTATAATATTAATGTTGAAGGGGAGGATTTTATAGTGGTCATGAAAGAAGTTAATCAAATGGTAAGGAAGCATCTAGAAGCTAGTGTAGAAAAATATAAAAAAGTAAGCAGATGTAAGCACAAGAGAGGTAAGTTTTCATGTTGGATATTTGGTTTTGGATCATCTTATGAAGGATATATTTCCAAGATTTGAGTAAAACAAGCTTAAGATGAAATACATTGGTCCTTGTAAGGTGCTTAGGAAGTTTTCTAACAATTCATATGAGCTAGAATTGCCTAGTGGTGTAGGCATATCACCAATTTACAATGTTTTAAACTTGTACCATTAAAAATAAGTAGTAAAATATGAATAAAAAGTATATGGAGTAGATAAAACATGCATATATTTGGAAAAATATTTTCCTCAAGTCAAACCAAATGAATTGGAATGCATCTTAGACAAGTAAGTGTTCAAGCAAACTAGGGACAAGTAGTATTTAAAGTATTTGGTCAAATAGAATCAATAACCTATTGAATATGATACATGGATTATAGATAATGACATCAAAAATCATGGTAGTATGATAGGATAAATCATGGACAATATTCCATGATTCATTTTCTCTTTTCCCTAAGAGTATGATGTAAGAACATCACTCCTAGGCCTAATTTTCTTGTAAATTTGAGTTTTATTGTCAAATTTTTGTTTTTTTGTGGTCTAAGAAGTCTTAGGGTGATTATATAATTCTTAGGTTTCATGTCATGCTGTTTTTTTTAGTTTTATCTCTACAAAAAGTCAAATTTGGCTTTTCCCACCAAAAGTGACTTTTTGAATTGTTTAGGCCTATTGACGTGTTGCAAGAGTGTTTTAAAGGAACTCGAAAGGTGTAAATTTTTTGGTATGAAATATTTATGTCACCACGTGTCTATACCATGGGTTTTAAGTAATGATGTAAACAATTTAAACTTTGATATATGTTTCAATGTCTTACCTAGCCCTCTAATGAGCATTGGAGGGTCCAAAAATAGTTAGAGCAATTTTGGTACTCATAAAACATATTGTATATTTAGAAGGATCATTGATTAAAATATGTAAGTGTTCAAGTCTCAATAATAATAGTAAGTATCTCCTCATTTTTATGACAAACCATTACAAACCCTATTTTCCTATGTATAGGCTATGAAGATGATTATGTATGACTGATCATTGGAGAATGATTCAATAAAGATATATTTATGATATTACTTGTGAATTGGTAAGTTTATTAAATATTAAATGCATGTTATTTATGTATTTATTTTTATTTTTTTCATACTTCTTTGTGATAAACTCAATATAGACCTATAGATGACTGTGAACACACATATTGTCAAACTTAGACTATTTCAAAAGTAGTAAACATTAAATTCTTCAATCATCATAGAGTTTTTAAATTTCTAAGTGTGTATGGTTAGTACATATATAATTAAATCATCATAGAGTTTTTAAATTCATTTTCAACTTAAAACATTAAATTCTTCCTTCTTAGGTCTTCATAGATAGTCTTAACCTTATATTAGGGTTTCCAAACTAAAACATGATTTGCAAGAGTTCTAACTGACCAAAAATCACTAAAATTTGTGATTTTTTAGGAGTGAATGTGTTATATATTATTTTTAAGGTTTTAAAATTTTACGAACCTTTTGTGTATGGAAAAATAGGACTGATGGTTAATTAGACCTTGGGAGACCTAATTGGGGCTTGACATAGGCTAGAAAGGTGGTCTCTATGTGGATTTGAATTAATGAAATTTTTGGAGGTAATGAAATCAATAGAGGGTAATCAAAAAGTACCATAAATTTTTAATATCAATCCTAAATAGTTCATAATATTATAAAATGTGAAAAAAGGCTACTAGGAAGTTTGAAAGGTTATGCCAAGTGACAACAAGTTGAAAGTTTAAACTTTTGTTAGTTGTTCCTATGCATCACAAGACAGAGTCAAGTTTTCAAAACCCCTTAAAGAGAAATAAATTAAGGGAATACAAAGGTTTGAGGATGTGAATCTTGTTATTAATCTTGAGGTTTGTAACTATTTTGAAGGTTTCATTATCAATTAGACTGTACATAGGTTTAAGAGCAATAAATAAGTCACTAACACATCTGTAATAGGTTTTCAAAGTATCCTGACTATTATAAAGATAAATAGAGGCCTGAAAAAAATTTTAAAATATTTATTAATGGTTATAATGCAAATTTATGGGTTCTAAAATAGTTTTCAAGAGCTTCCAAAACCCAATCTACATTTATATAAATTTCAAGAAGGTTTTAAGCATATTGAAGACTCAGTAACAAGTTTGTGATAAAGTTTTGATAGGGTTTCATGATTTCTAAACCTACCTATAGACCCTAAAAAATGTTTTCAATTTTTCCATGATGAATGTAAAGATAGATCAAATTATTAAGGTCTTAAAACATTTTAAAATTGCCTACACACCTATCCACAAGTTTGAAGTTCATTCATGAGATCAAAACAAGTCTATAGAGCTTCTTAAGTCTAGTTATAGGTCTAAAAATATTACAGGAAGAATTCCAAGGATTGTAACATGATCAATACCTAATGTATAGATCTTTAATATGTTTCATTATTGATAAAAATAGCTTTCAAGTTTTCATGGTCTGAGAGGTTTTGGAATAAGGTTTCAAGCATTGTCAAAGATACCTACAAACCTACGGATTTCTTAGGCATGTTAAATATGATTTTTCAAATTTAATAATAAGGTTTTAGTCAAAAATAATAAGTTAAAGGCATGTAAGTTATAGGATTGTAAAGTGAAACATATGGGTTATTAGACTCCTCTAGGTGTTTAGTAAGTCTACACCAAAGGTAATTATTTTTATGATCAAGACATGACCAAAACTCCTTAGAAATACATATAAGTCTTTACCCTAAGACTACAAGATTTTATGACTATTCAACCTGTAGGAAGATATAAATTTTGATTTTATAGGGTTTATCAAGGGCTTTAAGAAAAATCATGATAACAAAGACCCTTAATTTTTTTGAAGAGAGTTCTCAAGAGGGTCTTGAGCAAGAATTAATAAAACAGATAAATGTACGGGCATAACTTTGAGTTTAAATTTTGTAGAGATGTTTTTTGAGGGTTTTTGATAGATAATATTAATACAATGTTTAGGAAAATAGGTTTTATGTCTCCATGGAATTTATAATTCTGATAAAAAATTTTATAGGCAAAAAACATGGCTTCAGGTCTGTGAGTTCTTACCCTAGGTTTTAAGTATATTTCACATGTTTCAAAGGTTTGAAAAATGTAAAAAAAAGGTTCAAGGTATACAGGTAGAAAGTGTGGGTTTGAAAGTTTCTCAAGACCTAATAATGCTATCCAAACATCATCTTAGAACACTTATAGGTATAAAAAATTGTTTTTATGTGATGAAGTCAATACAAAGAGGTTTTCAAGCATCTACAAGCATGTAAGTAAGTCTCTAAATACTGGGACAAGGTCCCTTCAAACCAATAAATGATTTTAGTTGCGTAAAGAACATACATAAAACATGGAAATAGTTTGAATTATTGAGTTATGTTCCCATTTTTGGTTTTATGGAATTGATGTTATCATTGATATCAAGGTCAAGATAGATGTTATTAATGTCAAGGTCAAAGTTGATCTCATGCATGGTGAAGTGGTATGTGAAAATAAGTATTATGATAAGAGGTAATTTGAAGGCAACCTATTGTCTTTGTCTATTGAGAGATAATTTGAAGCATCTTGGTAATTCTTCTAAGATTGATGACATATCAAGGTCAAGATCAAGATACAAGGTAAGCATACTTTTGAGCATTAGTCTTAAGGAACATTGTCATATCATGAGCATGTGTATGAAGATGGTGATCTTGTAATATGGATACACATAGGTATAACTAGATGTTTAAGGGTGACTAGGCATGCATATGAATTTTGAAACACTCAAGAAAATTTCAAGGTAAACCTTCAAGGGTAAGGTCTTAACCCTTAACATGCAACCAATCTAGTAATAGACTATGCCTAACATAATGAGTATTCTTGAGGTATTATCAGGATTTATGAAGGATGAAAATCAATGGCAGATCATGTGAGAATATATTTTACACTATGTAAACATGTGTATAAGGTAGATAAGCTTTCAAAAGAGGATTCAAGGCCAAATCATAGCTTATTCATTTGCATGAGGAGACGTAATGACAAGGCACATGATTGGTAGCATGATGAGGTGAATAGTTTAAGGATTGTGAGAAGAATATTTTTAGTGTGTGAGTATGGTATAAGGTTATGTGACATGAGGATGAGGTTTTGAGAAAAAAATAAGAGGTTTCAAGGTGTGGTCGGGGTCTAAGTGTGATTGACAGTTCAAGGCCCAATGGTCAAAGAGTGTTAAGTATGGGATATAGTAAGAGTGGGGGGTGAATCAATATATCATATATATTTTAAAATTTTACTTAATCAAATTCCACTTAACCATTCATTCAAGATATGAAATAAAAATAAAATAATAAACACCATACAAGCTAAAGAGAGATACCAAATTTTAACATGGAAACCCAATGTGGGAAAAACCACAGAGAACAGTCTCAAGTATATGAATGAACACCAACTCAAACTATAATATTCATAATCACCAACTTACAGGAGCACCAACCCCTTTGTTGAGTACCAACACAACAACTATTCATGAGCACCAACCCCTATTGTGTATACCACACAACTATCTCTCAATGTTGCTTTCTCAACAAATGATAGCACATTACAATATCTCTTTATTTTACATCCTTTGCTCTTCTAAGCTAGATATGATAATTACAAACCATGCTCTCTTCCTTGCTTATTATAAATGGCTTCCCAAGCCTCCTTATATAGCATTCCAAATGACCTTTGGCATTTACCCTTTGTGACCTTTCAATTTACATGGAAAATGGTGTCAAAATTTCATGAACCTTCATATTCTTTCATATGAAAAGTCACATGGTGACCCTGCATGGGAAAATTCATCCTTTCCCTCTTTTGTCTTTATCTCATGAGTCTTTGGATTCCTCAAGGTGACCCTTCATGGTAAAATGTATCCTTTCCCTCTTTTGTCTTTACTTAGTGACTCTTTGACTTCCTCATGGGCCCTCTTTTGACTTTATGTAACCAAAAATATATTTGTTAATATTAAATAGATATTAAGTCAAATTAGCCAATATATGAACATTAAAAACACAATTAAATTTTATGGGGCCTTTATCACCAATAATGTTAGACCTTTGACATCAATGACAATATTTCCAATAATCTCCCCCTTTGTCATTGATGAAAACCTTAAACTAAAATTGTCATATCCTAAAACCTATATTGCACATGACAACCTACATATATAGCCAAACTAAAAAACATATAATAAATCCCCCTTACTATATCATCATGTACCTATTCCCTATACCTATTTCTGCACTTTTCCCCCTTTGGCATCAATGGAAAAGGGCCTATCCTAGAGATAACACTTAGCTCCCCCTTAATTGATGATGATCCTCAATGGTAGGAAGTAAAAGAAATTACTCTCAACTCCTCTCACATATCTTGAATGTGTCCTTTGATCGTGCCTTGGTGAAGATATATGATAACACATATAAATTATTTCTTGTCCTTTGAGCATATGAAATCAACTCATCTAAATATTTTATCATAATATCACAAACTTATATATGAAACTTTAATGTGTATCCCTAATCACATATTTGACTTACACTTAATAGATTATGCTTAAGAACTTTTACATACAGAACATTCATAGTCTTGGTTCTACCATTACCCAAACTCAAATTACCTTTTCCAACTATCCTAGTAGTAGTTTTGTCTCAAAATTTCACTGCGATACCATTGATATTATTTAGAGTTATTAAATTTATATTATCTCCTGTCATGTACCTTGAACATCCACTATCAATGAACCATGTCTGTTCTTCATTTCTTGCATGCAAATCTGTCTGAACTAACATAAAATCTTCAATTTGTTTCTTCTACCATGAACCTATCTAAGCCTTCTTCTTGATGAATGGAAAAATCAAAATTTGGTTCTTCTTGACTAATTCAAACACACTTTTACAATTCTAGGCTATGTGTTCAAAATTATTTCACTTGTAACAAACTATGGCCTCTTCATCAAACCCTGATAGATGAACAAAAGAGTTGTGGCTTCTACTTGACTCTGCATGAGTTTCTTTCTCCTTGTTTCTAAAATTATTATCTCTTTTCTAAAATTCTATTTTCTTATGACCATATCCATTTCAATAAAAATAGTAACCATTAAAATAAAACCTATTTGTGTATCTTTGTCCTAATTGTCTTTTGTAGCTTTGTTCTTTCTAACCTTCTTTGTTTGAGATATCCTCTATATTCTTCACTTCTTCCCCTTTTGTTTCCTCTTTTGTAAGAGATTTAACATATATCTATTTCTTTTCAAATATGATACTTGTTTTATCTAATATTAATTTTTGACTTTCCAATATCTAATTTAACATGTTAGTGATATCCTCAAATTTTGAATTACTGACTTCTTTATCATTGACTACTTTCTCAATATCTTCTTTTAAAGAGGCAATTTCAATAACATACCTTTCAAATCCTTCACTTACTTTTTACAACTATGCTATTAGATAGTTTTCATTATTTTTGGCTTCTTCAAAGTGTGCTTATAGATCTTCAATAATTTCCTTTGACTCCTTTTAATTTTTCTTAATTTGGTGCTTCAATATTTGATTCTTCTTCTCAGGAGCTTCTAATTCTTCTAAGGAACAAATGAGTTCTCCTTCTAGATTCACCTTGGCTTAATCCTCTATTTTATCATGTTCTTCTTCTTGATCATTTGTACTTTTACTTATGGAGACATATTCATGTATGGTCATGAATATATTCTCTTCTTCATCTGAGTCATTGACTCCACTATCTTCAGCTAAGCTAAGATCTTTAGAATATAAAATATTCTTCTTGAATCTCTTCTTGTATTTGCCTTTGAAGTTTTTATTGTATGTAGACTTTCCTTCTTGATTGTTACCATTAATCTTATCTAGGCATCTATCTTAAAAATTTCCAATCTTACCATATTCAAAACATTTAAATGGAAATTTTCCTTGATATTTACCTATGCCCTTTTTAGGCTTGTAGATGAATAGAGCTTCATTGTCATCTAACTCACCTCTAGAGCTTCTTGGCTCTCTCTTTCTTTGATATCTTGAAAGTAGGTTCCCTCTTTGATGGTTTATCTTGTTTAGTTTGCATATCATATGCAATAAGAATACCATGTAGTTCATCCATATTTATCTTGGCAAGATCCTTCATCTCCTCGATTACCAAAACCTTTGCATCATATCTAATTGGTACAGATATCAAAAACTTTTGTACCACTATTGACTCTTCTAAATTTTCTCCAAGACCTTGAATTTGATTTACTATTTGATCAACATATCTTCAAACTCTCAAACTATCTTCTAAAAGTCTGAAGCTTAGCCTGCTGAACCTTTCCATCACCTTTGTAAATATTCTCAAGCTTTACCCAAGTCCCATGAGTAGATTTGAATTACATAACTTTAATAAATTCTTATTCACATAAACCACATACAATAACATTTAAATCTTTAAAATTATTTTAAATTACCTTCTTTTCCACTAGAGTAGTTACAATTATTTGTGGCTCTTCATATTCTTGCAATACTTCTTGCCAAATATCAAATAAAAGGGCCATCAAGTAAGTCCTCATCCATATGCTCCAAAAATCATAATTTATCCCATCAAACAAAGGTTCCTTGGTTGTATAAAAACCTCCATGTGATCTTGCCATCATGCTTTCCCTAATTTACCTTACAAGATATAAAACTTTTTCCAAAGGAACAGACTCTAATACCAATTTTTAATCATGGGATATATTGAGGGGGGATGAATCAGTATATCATATATCTTATAAAATTTTACTTAATCAAATTCTACTTAACCATTCATTCAAGATATGTAATAAAATTGAAATAATAAACACCACACAAGATAGAGAGAGACACTAGATTTTAACATGGAAACACAATGTGGGAAAAACCATGAAGAACAATTTCAAGTATATGAAGGAGCACCAAATAAAAATACAATATTCACAAGTATCAACTTGTAGGAGCACCAACCCCTTTGTTGATCACCGACACAACAACTATTCATGAGCACCAACCCCTATTGTGTATACCACATAACTCTCTCAAAATGTTGCTTTCTCAACAAATGATAACACATTACAATATGTCTTTCTTTTCTCTCCTTTGCTCTTCTAAGATAGATATGATAATTAAAAACCATGCTCTCTTCCTTGCTTATTAAAAATGGCTTCCCAAGCCTCCTTTTATATCATTCCAAATGACCTTTGACACGCACCCTTTGTGACATTTCAATTAACATAGAAAATGGTGCCAAACTTGCATGACCCTTTGAGTTCTTTCATAAAAAAAGTCACATGGTGAGCCTAAATGGGAAAATGCATCTTTTCCCTCTTTTTTCTTTCTCTTATGACTCTTCAAATTCATCAAGGTGACCCTTCATGGGAAAATTCATCCTTTCCCTCTATTGTCTTTACTTAGTGACTTTTTGACTTCCTCATGGGCCCTCTTTTGACTTTATGCAACCAAAAATATATTATTTGATATTAAATAAATATTAACACACATTGGCCAAGATATGAACATTAAAAATACCATTAAATTCTATGGGGCCTTTATCACCAATAATGTTAGACCTTTGACATCAATGAAAATATTTCCAACAAAGAGACCTAGTGTTACCTAATGAGGGGTCAACTTCAATCTCCAAGGTGCTAAAGCTCATGAGAGAATTTTAAAAAGTGTGATAGGTTGTGTCAAGTATATTGACCAATTTTTAGGTCAAATTATAAAGGAGAAAGCATGAAATGTGGTTTTGAGGTTTTCTATGTGCATAAAATGAGGTATTATAGACTCGAGAAGGATTTTATTATGATTTTTGGAACATGAAACATTTACATGAGATCATAATAAGTTAATGAAATTTGGGGAATGATCCTAAATCAAGTTTTCAAGCATTAGTTTTTAGATTAAGGGCCCAATCTTTATGAATGATTGTTACGACTATAAGGTGGTCTTAACCCTCTCTAAAACCCTAACTATGACCCAATATGGAAGATCTTATTAGAAATGGATTATAGTGGTTTTTATGACATATTTGGTTATTTTAAAATTTAGATGACTCTCCCAGGTAATTTCAATTGGCATTGGTTTGTTACAAGAGTGAGTGAAAGCTACATGAAACTCCTTATTTCTTGTATTTTTGATATGGTAGGTTGGGTTGACCAGGTCAAATCATGAAAATTATTAGAGGATGATGTCTGATAATTTAGTTTTGTGTCCATGTAATTTTATGATTGGGTTACATACTTCAATTATGCTAAACCATTCATTGAATTTGACCTATTGCTAAAAAGGCCTAGTGAGGAAGACAATGAGAAAAATAGGTAGAAGTTGGAATGAGATTAGAGATGTGTTGTGATGGATTAGGGATGGATAAATTTTCATAGGTTTTTTATTTAAGACATGTAACAAATAGTACCATTGAATAAAATATTTGGAGATTCTTATATACAGTAAGAAAGTTGCTCTCAAAGTGACCTCTCTAACACAATGAGGTCTGTGTAGGGTGAAGACATGAGATTGGTCTACAAGACCAGTAGTTATATTTATATTATAATATAATTTTTTTTAATTTAATATTATGATATTTTAGGATAATATAAACCAATTTTAATTTTATTAAAATGAATCTACATGTGTTTTAATTCATTATTTCCATGACTATGTTTTGGAGCATTTAGGTAGTTTTTTGTATATTAGTAAGATTGATGTTCCTGAGTCATTATTCCCAGATTTAAATAATATAATACAAATTTATTTTTTATGTATGTATCATAGGTTAATTTTAATATATTTTTATTCATGATAAAATCCTATCAATGTATGAAAATTTAAAGGTTTTTGACCAGCCTTTGAAGCCTATTTGTAGTTTTGAGTGAGTATATGGAAGTGGTCAATTTGAGGCATTTTGATATAAATGGTGAAGTATAATGGAAATAATGATGACCATGAGGTCATTTATTTTATATAAATGTGAATTTTTGATATTTATATGTGTAAAAGTTGATTATATGCTTCATATATTCAAAACAAACTTTCTGGCAATGAGAAGGCCTAACTATAAGTAGGCCTAATGATGGGGTTCAAGGAGTGAAATGAGATAAATGGTATTTAGGGCATAATGTTATATTATAATGGGTATGATTTAATATTTTTTTAAGGTTTTAATCAATTTATGGAGGCTCAATATGTTGAAATATTTCCAATGTGAAACGTGTGCTTTGAGAAAACCTAATCACATTAGGTCTTTATTAAGCCTAATGGTGGTTTTGGTCCTTATGAGTGGTGACCAAAATATGAAGTGGCTTTTATAATTATATATATATATTCTGATATATTATAAGTTTTATCCAATTATTTATAGGTTTTTGGCCAACCAAGATATGTGAGAGCAAGAGTCATGTATAAGAAGGTCTAATAGGCCTAATTTGACTAGTTAGAATATTGAGGGAATGAGTGAATGAAATAGAAGTTTGGAAACCAGGTAGAGGATTTGAAGACAAATATATATTTATGATTAATATTTAATTAAGTTATAAAATAAATTATATATATATTATGATCAAGGTCATTTGAACTAATTCTGCCAAGAAGAGGGCAAGTTGAGTGAAGAGGCCTAATAGGCTATTTGAGAAAGATAGAAGACTGTAAAGATAAAAAGAAGGTAATAATCATAAATTGAGTGATAAATATGTTTATAAATGTGATAATATATTATAATCCATTTATTTTTTGATGATTCACCTAGAGGGTTGGTGCCTCTTTACAAATTGGTGATTTCTAAAGGACTAGTTGAGTTGGTGCTTGAGTAGTGAGAGGTTGGTTCTCCTTGTGGGGTTGGTGCCTTACTAAATATTGATTCATTTATTATAATAATATAGTATAAGATATGTTTTAGTGGTTTTTATACCATATTATGGTTTCCTACATATATATTGTGTTCATATGTTGTATCCTTATGTGAATGCTTATTTATGCATTGGTTGATGTATGTGTTTAAATGAATGCTTCATAAATGATAAATGGAATTGAATTAATTTTTTAAGGTAAGTTATTAAAAACCCATCCACCTCTTATTAGTTTTACTTCCAACATTAAATTTTATCCTCAATATGTGAAACCCTCTCAAGTGGTTGGTGTTTATTGCAACATGTGTAAGGGGCTCTAAATGAGTAAATTAGTCATTTTTTGATAGAACGAAGACCTATTTTGATGTATAACACCTAGAAAATGATTAAAGAATTCAAAATAGGTAAAAATAATATGCTCATCCTCTCAATATATATAAATTTATTTAAGGGTAATCACCCTCTCAAGATCTAGTAAGCAAGTTTACAAGCTTGCCAAGATCTAAATCATAGTGATCAAGATAGAGTTTTGATGATGCAAGTGGATTTTTTTCCATATATTATGAATAATAAATGATAAGGATAAGGAATATAATTATATTTTAATATTAAAAGTCTCTTAGAGATGACATAAGGTAAGAAACATAGTGATCAAGGCTCCATGGAAAATATGTAGTGAAAGTACGTTTCGTAGAGCCTAAGAAATTGTCTATATGTCTTGACCCAAGGTTATAAGCATTTACCAATGTTGTAATTATATAAAAATGATAATTAATCTCATGTATGTCATAAAAAAATTTAAAATCCTATTTTTCCACTATGTCACCAAGTTCTTAAGTGCATTTGAAACTTTTCATCACCTCAAAGAGCCTCTAACAAGCTTACATACTTCTTAGGTAAGCTAACATCATTTTGAAGGTAGAATATCATAATTATTCACCTTTTTAGGAATGATTCAAGGGTGCATATAGGTATTCAATATCCTAGAAAGTTTCCTCAAGATCAAGAAACAAATATTCAACATGTTTCAAAGTCTTATTAATGTTACAACATGAAGCAAGGTCTAGACAAATTATTTCCATAATGATAGAAGGTATAATGTACAAATTTTGGAGCTCAAAGGTGATTTTTTCAGGTCTTAGTTACATTTTTACATAGCTTCCAAACTTTAATCAAGAAAATTATGTAGAGTTCCAAGCTTATATGATCCTCCTAAAGCATCATCTATACTATTTGCCTTGAAACATCTCCTAAGCCTTGTAACTTGGGTGCAAAACTTAGAACATTATCATCTATACTAGACGATAATGTTCTAAGTTTTGCACCCAAGTTTCAAGGCTTAAGAGATGTTTCAAGGCAAACACAAAGTTTCATACATTTTCAAGAGAAATACGAGACCCTACTAGACTATTTCACATATTTCCATGACCTTGTAAGGTATATATGTAGGTCGGAAGAGCTTTTAAAACCCAATGTACATGCTTGTTTACAAGTTTTTAGGTTTTATTAAATGTTGAAAGATTGATAAGTGAAAATTAGAGGTTTAAATAAAATGAATAAGAACATTTGTATTTATTCTATCAAGTTTCACAAATAAAAATGTGGTTGTAGGCTCACATACATAGCTTTTGTTGACTTTTCAATACACCTTGATGAGTTATTTTAGTATTTCATACTCTTGGTTGTCTCATAAGACCTTTAAGCATTTTTTAGGTCCTATTAGACTTAACTAAGAATATTTGATGACTTAAGGCTTTAAAAAGTGATTTTTAATGTGATAATATATCAAAATAGGTATCAAAACTATTTCATTAAGTCATGAATAGTGGTGAAACATTTAAAAAGGAATATAAAGGTCATGTTGAAGGTTTTAAACTTCCTTGTAAACCTTAAAAGTACATACATTTTACTTAAGGAACATCTTTTAATTTGTGTTTCCCTCTTGTTTCTATCCCTTTGAGGTTTTTTCACCTTTCCAATGTGGGAGAATCTTCTTCAATCCATGATTAGATATGTTTCACCTTTCCCAAGCTCTCATTCAAGATAACCAAATTAGTTTTCATGATTTTTAAGGATGTTTACAAGGTTTTCATGAGGAGATAATGTCAAAACAAAGTTTTACATGAGAGAAAATTTGATTACAGGTCTTCAATAGGTCTACAAGGACTTTTCTAGAGTAAGAAACAAAGTTGATAAGGTTTGAAAGAGAATATCTAATGTGTGTCTAAGATGATCATGAGGTTTTCCATGAAAAAACATAGTTTTACAAGTTGAAAAGGGGAAATTGAAGGTTTATGTGAGGTTTTCAAATCTTGTAAAAGGATCCAAAAGAAAGAAACAGGGTTAATAATGCTAAAAATAGGATATACAATATGTTTCTAATATGATTATGAGGTATTTTCATTAAAGTTAAATCTTTTCAAGCTTAAAATGTAGGTTTGTAGGTCTGTAGAAGTACGTATATCCTTAATAAGGATATTCAAGAATGAAGTAAGTGTTAGAGAGGTCCTAAAGATAAACAAGTATGAATTACAAGTCTTCAATAAAGTACAACAAGGTTTTAAGACCTCAAGAAAATAATATCTCATGTTTTTTGGGGTAAAAATGAAGATAGTCATGTCCTTTTCTACTCTTTTCATGCATGGCATGTGTGAATTACTAGAGTGGATTTGATAAGATCTGATGCACCTCATGGTGGTATTAAACCTTAATGAGAATGTAAAAACCATGTGGATCCACTAAGAAGACCTTGTAGACAACCAAAGCCTCTAAAACCCTAAACCCATGAAGTTGTATTTTCATAGTTTTTAAACTTGGAGAGGTATCCAAATGAGTTTTTAGACCATTATAAGCACAAATTGATGGTAATAATAAATTTTAGTTTTATTTTGGCATGATTCAAGATTTTTCACATGAGTTTTAGTTTTATGATCAAGAAAGAAGCATCATGAGGTTACAGGTGGTTTACCAAGTTTCTAAGAAGCAAAAATAAGTTTTTGAGGAAGATCATAAGGTTTCAAACATGTACAAAAAGGTTTTCAAGATCATTCCAATGGTTGTAATCCTAAATTATATTTTTAAAATAAAATGGTATCCCATAATTATGAAATAAATATTCAAGAGTATTAAAACCTTTATTGATGTTGCAAGATCCAAAACCTACTTGTAAGTGTGTAGAAGAGCTCTATTATTGATGATGAAAGGTGGGGGTAGGGGCTAAAAATCAAGAACATGTTTGTGAAAATTTACATGGTCTAAGAGTATAAAAATATCTTAGTTATGTTTTCAAAACATGGTCAATCTATGGGTTAGAGTTTTATGTCTCAATAACATGAGATCAAATGAGTTTTGAGATCATAGAAACTACCCACATGTCTACCTCA
>JARHVA010005131.1:0-7500 GCA_037957365.1 Torreya grandis | reverse complement strand
GAAAAGATGAAACCCTAGGTGACATAAAGATTAAATTGCTACATGGAGTTTAGGATTAACAACCACCATATAGAGTGATCCTAATCTTAAATTTCATGCAATAGTTAAATATTTATGTCACCAAGGATTTCACCCTTTTTATTGATCGATTGTTATTCAATTATCATCTCTTGTTTTTTTGTTATCCCTACCATATAAATCACACCCCATAGCTTCATAATAGACATTATTGACCTTTTTTTTTGCTATCGCATATGATTCCAGATGGATTTTGAAGATATCTAATGGATTCATGACATTGATTACCAAAGGTAGCTTGACCAGATCCTGGTTTAATCTTTTATGAATCATCTTGTCTAAAATAATGGTAATACTTACAGAGGTGGCACCATCATTTTTTATAACTCTTGATATATAGAATCTGAATTCCACATATAAACCCCTTGTAAATTTAATTTATCTTCATATTCAATAATATCTCCTTGAACATTATGAACTTATTTTTATATAAGATATATCTAGGAAAATATATAGTAGGGCATAAATACATAAAACTACATTTCAAAATCCAATCATTGAACCATGCACACATCTGGCAGTGGTTGATGTACGATATTCAAATTGTATAGGCTTGGAATTATGGAAAGTTATTCAAAAATATATTTTATTACTATGGTGAATTATTGTAGGTGGGGCCAAGGGGGATGAGGAATAAAATGTGTAAAATAAGGACTAAGGATATATTTATAAGACTAGGGAGGTGATCAAGAAACTAGGTAGTAGACTAACTGCATTGATAACTCTTCAACTTAGTCTAGCTTCATCACTCGGTAGAGCCATTTGATAGGGCCATTCAATAAATCCACTTGGCATAAATTTTTGGCACATCTATTCATCAAATCTATTTGTTAGAGTAATTTGATAGATTTATTTATCAAATCTATTCTGTAGATATGTTCAGTAGATCTATTTGGTAGAGCCATTAGGTGTAGTTGAATAGCCATGCAAATAAAAAATTATGTGTTTTCTCTCCTTTATAAATGGAAAATATTAACTATCACTCATGGAATATTTTCCAAAGCTACGATTCCAATTTCCCTAGATTCACCAAATATTTCCATTAGGTTATCTAGTAAGGCCTCTTAAAATTAACCCTAAAAAAATCATACAACTAAAATATGTAAAAATGATAACACCCAACTAATTTATTTATTACAATACACATATAACCAAAATACAAAAATTAATCTTTCACACAATTCTAAAGCTGATCACAAACTCACCAAATATGTAATCTTAAAAATTATAAAATACAAATGCTTAGTTAAAATATTTTGATGAATCACACTTGTAATCTTTGTATGAAATTACCTCATAGGTTTAGAGTGTTTTCATCCTCCAAACCTCAAATGAACTAGAGGGTTTTCATCCTTAAATCCATAATAGAAACCAAGAGGGTTTTCATCCTCCTAATCTTTGCACTCCAAGGGTTTTAATTCTAAGAGAAGAATTTTAACCAAAGGTTCAAGCTCTAAAATGGGAGTTTTTGATATAAAAAAAGATTGAATTACAAGGAGATAAATCCTACTTATATAATTTATAAGAAGAAGAGAAGAGATGAGAGAGGAACTTCATGTGGAGGAAAAATGTGTGACCCTCAATGTCATGCATAGTGATCACATTTGAAGTGTTTATCTTAATGTGAAAATGAGTCAATAAAAAAGAACATCAAGGGAGATAAGATTAACCACCCCATGTGACTCTAATTTTGGCACCCCACCTTCACACATGTGACCAAAATTGTGGTGCTTATCCCCATATGAAAAAGGTCAAAAGGTAGATCTCAAGATCATTCCTCTCTTTTATATTATCTCCTACCTTCCATGTGACAACAAAAATGGCATCCCACATCCACATGTGAGCCAAATCTGGAACAATGAAATCTTGTCTTCTTCCCCATGTGCACATAAAACTCTAAGATAAGTTTTTAATCAACTTTTAACTTATACTAGACATGAAAATCATGGAGATACTTTAGGAATGTGTTAATCACAAAATATACTAAGAGGGGGGTGAATCAGTATATTATATATCTTTTACTTAATCTAATTTATTTTATTTAACCACTTAATCACACATTCAAGATACGCAATAAAACTAAAACAATAATATGCACCACGCGAGAGAGAGAGAGAGAGAGAGAGAGAGAGAGAGAGAGAGAGAGAGAGAGAGAGAGAGAGAGCATATTTTTACATGAAAAACCAATGTGGGAAAAACTATAGAGAATAATGTCAAGTATATGATTGATCACCAACTCAAATTACAAAGTTTGCAAGCACCAACTTTGAAGAGCACCAACCCCTTTACCAAGCACCAACATAGTAACTGTTTATGAGCACCAACCCCTTGTAAATATTTGTGAGCACCAACCCCTCTTGTGTATAAAACATAACTATATCTAAATGTTGCTTACTCAAAAAATGATAGAATTCTACAATATCTTTTGCTTTTCTCTCTTTGAAAACAAATACAAACCATGCACTCTCTTTCCTATTACAAATAGCTTCTCAAGCCTTTATTTATATCTTTCAAAATGACCTTTGAGATTCACCCTTTATGACCCTTCAATCCTCATGGAAAATGGTGCTAAAATTGTATGACCCTTCATATCCTTGCATTTGAAAAGTGATATAGTGACCCTTCATAAGTAAATGTGTCCTTTCCTCTTTTGTCTTTATCTTGGTGACTTTTTGTATTCCTCAAAGTGTCCCTTCATGGAAAAGTGTGCCATACCCTTTTTTATCTTCACATGGTGACTCTTCAAATTCCTCAAGATGACTCTTCATGAGAAAATGCATCCCACTCCTCTTTTGTCTTTACCCCATGACTCTTTGACTTCTACATGGGCCCTCTTTTGACATATATGCAACCAAAAATATATTTGTTAATATTAAATAAATATTGACACACGTTAGCCAAGATATGAATATTAAAAACATCATTAAATGTAACGGGGCCTTTATCACCAATGCTAGACCTTTGACATCAATGAAAATATTTCCAATAATCTCCCCCTTGCCATTGATGACAACCTCAAACTAAAACTACCACATCATAAAACCTACACATACTACCATCTAAAAAACATACAATAACTCCCCCTTACTGTAGCAACTTATACATGTTCCATGTACCTATTTTGCACCAATTTTTGCACATGTACCTATAACTATTTTTGTTCTTCTCCCCATTTGACATCAATGGCAAAGGGCCTAACCTAGAGATAACACTTAGCTCCCCCTCAACTGATGTTGATCCTCAATGTTAGGAAGTAAAATAAATTACACCCAACTTCTCTCATAGATACTCATCTGTGTCTTTTGGTAGCACCTTTGTGAAAATATCTACAATCTGCTCTATAGTACTGATATATTTTAATTTAACCTATTGATCTACAACCTGCTCTCTCAAGAAGTGGTATTTAATGGGAATATGTTTTGATCTTGAATGCATCACTAGATTATTTGAAATATTAATAGCACTTATGTTGTGACAAAAAATAGAAATAGGTTCATCAAAATTTACCTTGATATCTTCCAAAGTTTGCTTCATCCAAAGCACTTGAGAATAACACAATACCATTGTGATATATTCTACTTCAATTGTAGAAAGTGATACTGAATTTTGATTTTTGTTTAGCCATGCTACTAAGCTATCACCAAGGAAGAAAGCTCCTCCACCTATACTCTTTCTATCATCCAAGCAACCTACCCAATTTGAATATGTATAAGCAACCAAAGTGAAATATCTACCTATGGGATATCAAAATACATAATACAATGTCCTCTTGATATATCTAAATATTCTTATCACCAAATGAAAATTACTATCTTTTAGAGCTTATTAATATCTTGCAACCATACCTACTACATGCATGATGTTTAGCCTCAATGCTATCAAATATAAAAGACCACCAATCATAGATCTATAAAAATATTCATCTGTAATAGGTGAATCTTCATCCTTGCTTACCGTATTTCTTATACTAATTTATGTGCCAACTGGTGCACAATCATCAAAATTAGATTTATTCAACATTTCCTTGATATATTTATGTTGAGATATGAAAATTCCTTTATCTAAATGAAATATTTACAACCCTAAGAAAAATGACAACTCTCCAAGTATGGACATCTCAAATTCTTTTTGCATATTATCAAAAAGAAAATTTGTCATCTTTTCAATATTTCCTTCAAAAATGATGTCATCAACATATACCACAATAATCAATTGATGCTCACCTTATTTTTTGATGTAGAGATTACTATTAGCAAATCCTCTCTTAAAACCTTGATCTTATAGGTACTTATCAAATCTTTCATACCAATCTCTAGGAGCTTGTTTCAATCCATATAGTTCTTTCTTCAATCTACATACATGGCTACTAATATTTAAGAGAATAAATCCCTCAGGCTACTCAATGTAGACCTCTTCTTCTAGATTCATATTTAGGAAGGCAGCTTTGACATCCATTTGAAACACTTTAAAATTTTTAAACATTGCATATGCAAGAAACATTCTAATAGCCTCTATCCTTTCTACTGGTGCAAAAATTTCTTCAAAATCTATTCCCTCAATCTGAGCATATCCTTTACATACTAATTTTTCTTTATTCTTGGTCACTTCTCCTTTTTCATTCAAATTATTTTTGGAAACCTATTTTGTTCCTATCACATTGTGATCTTTTAGTCTAGGCAATAATTCCCAAGTATCATTATTTTTTATCTGATTTAATTCTTTATCCATTACCTTAACCCATTGCTTATCATGTCTAGCTTCTGAAAAAGTTTTAGGCTGAATTTTGGATAACAAAGAAAAATTAACTTGCTTAGATTTACTTACCATCATTCTTCTAGTGTGAATTCCTTCATTTATGTCCCCAATGATTTCTCTTTCATTATGATTTATCTAAACATATTTGGATGGAGTTTTGGTGTCATTTTTGTCATTCTTCTCATCTTCATCTAATTCTTCAAAATCTTCCTCTTCAATGATTTCAGGAATGTCTACTAGATCACTGATTCTTTGTGTTCCATCTTCTTTTATCCTAACACTTGCACTTTCAACAATTTTCTTGGTTCTTTTGTTATAACATTTATAAGCTTTAATTTTTCAAGAATAAACAATAAATATACCTTCATCTATTCTGGGTTCAAACTTACCAAGTTTTTCATCAGTTCTCTTTATGAAGCATCTGTTGCTAAAAACTTTGAAATAATCAACTATTGTTGGTTTGTCTTTTCCATAGCTCATAAGGAGTCTTGTCACTATTTACTCTCAATAATTATCTATTTTGAATATGCACTATTGTAGCAAATGCCTCTATCTAATATTTATCTAGTAGTTTGGATTCATTTAGTATTGTCCTCACCATCTCTTAAACTATTCTATTTCTCTGTTCAACTACTCTACTTTGCTGTGGAGTTCTGGATACTAAATAATGTCTCTTTATCCCATGGTCTTCACAAAACTCAATAAACTAATTTGACATAAATTCTCCTCCTTAATCTGATCTTAAACACTTAATCTTCAAACTGGTTTCATTCTCAACTAATGCTTTGAATGCTTTAAAATGTCTAAAAGCTTTTGATTTTTTTAAAAAAACATTACCCAAGTCATACGTGAAAAAATCATCAATAAGAAAAATTAAATATTTATCACTTGAATAATTTGAGTTCTCATAGGTCCACACAAATCAGTGTGAACAAGCTCTAACATCTGAGTGGTCGAGTACTCTTTTATTTTAAACCACCTTCTAGCCTGCTTCCCATGTTGACAAGGTTCACAAAGCATGTTAGAGGGATTTGTAATCTTTGGAATATTTTTAACTACTTGATTTTTGATGATGTTGATAAGATTTTAAAAATTTATGTGTTCCATTCTCTTGTGCCATATCCAACTTTCTTCAATCTAACTCAAACAACATCTTTGACCTTTGATGTCTGATATTATATACAAATTATTACATATTCTATGAGCATCTGCAACCAACACATCTAAAACTTTTCTCCTAATTTCAAAAAAAAATTCATAAAAATTTAGTATGTGCTCCTAATCACACATTTGACTTACATTCAAAATATTATGCTTAAGACCTTCTACATACAAAACATTTTTAGTTTTAGTTCTATCATTATCTAAACTTAGTGTACCTTTTTCAACAATTTTTGTAGTAGTATTATCTCTGAATTTTATTGTTCCACCATTGATCTTATTCAAGGTTACAAACTTGATTTTGTCTCTTGTCATGTGCCTTAAAAATCCACTGTCAATAAACTATGGCTTTTCTTCATTTCTTGAATGCAAATTTTTCTATATCAACATAGATTTTTTAGGTTGTTTCTTCTACTATGAACCTATCTAAACTTTCTTCTTAATGAATGGAGCCTTGAAACTTTGGTCCTTCTTGAATAAATCAAACATGATTCTATAGTACCAAGATATGTGTCTAAATTTGTTGTACTTGTAACATATTTTGGCCTCTTCATTAAAGCCTAATAGAGGATCAAAAGAGTTATGGCTTTTGCTTGACTCTACATGACTTTTCTTCTTATTTCTAAAATTGTTAGCCCTTTTTTAATATTCTATTTTATTATGACCATATCCATTACAATAAAAATAGGACCTATTTGTGTATCTTTGACCTGATTGCCTTTTGTATCTCTGTTCCCTCTAGGCTTCTTTATTTAAGATGTCCTCTATATTCTTAACTTCTTCCCTTTTTATTTCCTCTTTTGTAACAACTTCAGCATAACTCTTTCCTTTTTCCTTGTCTATGAAATTAGTGGCCTCCCCTTTCTCTTTTTCAAATCTGATACCTATCTTATCTAACATTAATCCTTGACATTCTAATATCTTATTAAACATATTAGTTATATTCTTAAATTTTGAATCATTGGCTACTCTATCATTGATTGCTTTATTTAATTCTCAAGATCTGCTTTTAAAAAATCAATTTTAATAACATACCTTCCACATTCTTTACTTACTTTTTGTAACTATGTCATTAAATCTTATTCATTCTTCTTGGATTCTTCAAAGTGTGCTTGTAGAACTTCAATTGTTTCCTTTGACTCTTTTTCATTTTTCTTGATTTGGAGCTTTAATATTTGATTCTTCTTCTCAAGATATTTTAACTCTTCTAAGGCACAAATGATTTCTCCTTCTAGATTCATTTTAGCTTCATCTTGTTCTTCTTATTGAACATCTATACTTTTGCTTGTGGAGGAATCTTCATGTATGTCCATGAATAAAATCTCTTCTTCTTTTGAATCATTGACTCCACTATCTTCAACTGAGCTAGGATCTTTAAAATACAAACTCTTCTTCTTGAATCCTTTCTTGAGTTTTATTTTGAAATTATTCTTGTATGTAGCCTTTCCTTCTTCATTGTCATCATTACCCTTATCTGGGAAATTAACTGTAAAATATCTAATCTTT